>CAVNZL010000139.1:5052500-5490000 GCA_963693355.1 Pontia daplidice
GGGGGGGGGGGGGGGGGGGGGGGGGGGGGGGGGGGGGGGGGGGGGGGGGGGGGGGGGGGGGGGGGGGGGGGGGGGGGGGGGGGGGGGGGGGGGGGAAAAAAAAAAAAAAAAACATTTGGGGGTATCCCCCCCCCGCGGGGGGGGGGGGGGGGGGGGGGGGGGGGGGGGGGGGGGGGGGGGGGGGGGGGGGGGGGGGGGGGGGAGGAGGAAGGGGGGGGGGGCCCCCGCCCGGGCGGGGGGGGGTTTTTTTTTGGGGGGGGGGGGGGGGGAAAAAAAAAAAAAAAGGGGGGGGGTTTAAATTTTTTTTTTTTTTTATAAAAAAAAAAAAAAAAAAAAAAAAAAAAAAAAGGGGGGGGGGGGGGGGGGGGGGGGGGGGTGGGGAAAAAAAAAAAAAATTTTTATTAAAAGGGGGGGGGGGGGCGGGGGGGGGGGGGGGGGGGGGGGGGTTAATTTTTTTTAAAAAAAAAATTTTCCGAGAGAAAAAAGGGAGGGAATTTTTGGGGGAAAAAGGGGGGGCACAAGAAAAGTGGGGCGGGCTAGAAGAACACTAATTTTTTGGTGCTCTGCTGACAAGTGCTCTGCTAAGTTCACAGGCACGTTTCCGATTGGGTGTAAAAAAAGGATTTTTATTGTCAGGCGCTTAAGTATTTGTTTATAATTTTCATCTGCTATGGTTCCCACTGGAGCCAACAAATACGTAACACATTATATTTAATTATTTAAATGTTCTTTACTTTTAAATTTTTGAAAATGGAACAAAAAGCGATCTCTTCCGCAGAAAGAATTAAACAAATGATACATTTAAATTATATTAAGAAAATATACTATTTCTTCTTATAGTAACATATACCTATATTTTTCAAAAGTCACATAACACACGACGCTAAAATCCTATATAACCTCCCCAAATATGTTTCTGTTTAAACCCTTTTATTTTTATATATAAAATATTTAAGGTATTACAAGTTACGGCGTATCTATGACGACGTTGGAAGAAGTATTTCTGAGTCTGGAGGGGGAGAATGCTGAAGAGATTGAATCTGTGGAAGGGGTGTCTTCTGTGAAACTGGTGCGGGCACGAGCCTTGTCCAGGAGTCTGTCTTTGCAGAGCAAGACGCTGAGTTATCAGGTATTTTTATTATTAGTAAAGTCCCTTCTGATTGATCAAACATACTTATAATATTATAAATGCGAAAGTTTGTTAGTATGTATGGATGTTTGTTATTACTGAATGGATTTTAATGAAACTTATATATAAGATAAACACATAGGCTGAAATTTATGAATATATTTTCCAAATTGTCAAAATATCAAATGTGGAAATATTTATCTAATAGTCCTACAAGAAATCTCGCCATTTATCTATATGTTATGTGTGAGCCATTAAAACTAATATAGTAAAACATTTAAACTTAAAATTTATTTCAAATGCACATTTGGAAATTTGGAAAATAGATTTATTAATGCGAGTGAAGCCACGAGGATCTAGTTGGTTTATAAAAGTTAGCTTTTTTAGTTATATCTTTGAGAAGGTGTATTGTTAAGATTCTTCCGAGTGATTTTTATTTATACGTATAAGCTTCAATTTCCGTTGCTATGTTTATCCATCGAGGAATTTCTATAAATATCCTTAAAACACTCAGGAACTAAACGACAAAGAGCAACAAAAGACAACATCTCTCACCCCACCTGCCTCACACGCGCTACACTCCACCACACACGGCGTTGAACACGTCAAGGTACGTTCGGAAACCTAAAAATATTAGGGCATAGTACAGCGGGACAAATGCTACGATGTTAAGATTACTTAAAGCATTTTGTTTGTTTGTCTTTTTGTGAGTTTTGTTTTAACATAAATGTTACTCCTATTGAGATAAATGTCAATTTCATTAATATAATCAGGGGTTACTTTGGGGATGTTCGTAGTATGAAAATCCTAATAGACCAGTAGCAATACTCCGCGAAAAATCTCTGAAACGCTCGGCACACGCTTGGCACCGACACCGGAGCATCCTCAGGATGTTGCCTCTAAGAACAGCGGTCGTAGTGTGTCAACGACCGTTGTTGGTATATTAAGATGTTTATATATGGCAATTGTTAGGATTTCTCTATAACTTTGTGTGTTTATAAAATCCATGCAGATGCATAAAATTTCTATGGTTTTCAGGTAACACCAGATGTACCCGTGTCTGTAGAAGCACTGGGCGAGATCGTTAAGACAAGTCCATCGTGTTGGCGCACATTCTGCGCTCTCGTGTACATACGCACCGTAAGAATGATAAGAGATCCTTACAAGCTGTATGTCATGATCTTCATGCCTATCAGTGAGTTGATACTCATTTATCCGCTTCTGTATTTTGGACGATTCTGATTTATTTCCTTCACAGTGTATACATCAATTTATTTATTTCACAGTTTCGTGTGCTCTGGGTCTCTACATAAAATCGCGACAAATTGTATTTTTCCGGATGCAGCCTTTGAAATTGGATCCAAACGCCTATTTCAATAAAACCCCAACAGCCTTACATACTGAACAGGACGATTTCGAGATAGTAGACAATTTTAAGTCCTCTCTTGAGAGCCTTGGAGCGTGTCCGATTGGTTTGTTTGATGGTAATTTCTCAAGTCTTCTGGATATGGAGAACTTTGGCGCTTTCAGCCTAAAGGAAAGTCTGATCCCGTATGGGAACATATTGGCCTACTACAATAGCACTTACACGCATAGTTTGCCTATTATTGTTAATCTTTTGGATAATAGTATTTACAGGTTAGTAGAGCGTTTTTTAATTTCTTATATTAAAAAGGATAATATTATGTTGGTATATAATACTATCGTAAATAAATCTTTTTCGTTGTCTTGTTTCAGGGTTCTAATGGCAGCTGCGGGACAAATAGATAGTTTTAAGCCTATCGAAGTATTGACCCACCCATTCCAACAAACTGAACAACCAGAAGAGTTTAATTTGGGCAGTGTAGTGTGTGCCATTTTCATGGGAATGATATTTGCTTTGGTTCCTGTCACATTGGCTGTAGACATTGTTTATGATAGAGAAGTAAGTTTTTAGTCATGCAAGGTGCGCGTTTATGTCCACTTTTATTTATGATTTGCATAAATGACTCGTAATTTATAGTAAACTGATATGTTTGTCTGAATTACTCTACAGATTTAGTCAGTATAGTAGAAAACCCTGAAGGAAATAAAGAAAAATAATTTTAAAATACATTGACCAGGAAATAAAGTAATATTATAATTTCAGATAAAGGCGAAAAATCAGTTACGCGTGAATGGCCTATCTATGAGCATGTACTTCCTCACTTATTTTACAATTCTCATTTTTATTATGATCCTTACTAGCATCGGTGTGCTCATTCTAGTAAGTATTTATCTATTTAGGTTAGTAATGAAATTAAAAAGTATTTTAACCTACTTTTAAATAGGGCAGTTACAATAAAAACACTAGGTGAAAATTATAAATAAAGTTGGATAAGGAAAAAATCACATAATTTGCTAAGATGATTTTTAACTTTCATTTAAATTCTTAACTCACATTATTTTCTAGGTTATCTTAAATGACATTCCAAGTTTAACCAACGGTTCAGCAATCACGATGTTAACCGGTCTTCTCATGCTCTATAGTCCTTCCGCTATTCTCTTCAACACATGTCTCTCTTACATCTTTGACAAAATGGATTCAGCTCAATCCATTATGCCAAATATTACCACCTGGGTTGGAGTTATACCCTTCGTTATGGTGGCTTGCTTGGATACTTTTAAATGGGGTGAGTATTATCCTACTATTACAAAGGGGAAGGTTTATAGATATTTGTTAGTTCTAATTTGATGATACTTCCAATAATATAGATTAATGTATCTGTTCCACACGGGATAATTTTACTAAATTAAAATTATATGTCAAAAAATTTCTTTCAGTCGATTCTATAGATATTCTAAATTATAGTCGTAACAGCTACTACTAAATACGCCAGGGGTCGTAGGTATAGTAATATGAGAAAAAATCAACTCATCTATTTAAAGAAAAACACTTTATGAAAGGATTTAAGTTATGTTTAAATATACATATTTTACATTATTTTAAATTTTTCCCACGTTTCGCGTACTTTACAGCGTGCGTGGTCACGGTAGACCACGTTATAACTCAAGTCCGTTAATAAAGTGTTTTTCTTCATCTATTACTACTTTTATTTCAGGTAATGAGATTGCTTTCTATCTTCACACTGTATTCAGTTTCTTAGATGTTATGTACATACCTTACGCTATCATCTATTACGTTGACAGGTGAGTTATTTTTGTTATAATTTTTCAATAATTAACAATTGAAACGCCTTCAAAACTGTATTGCGTATAAGATGGAACAATAGGTCGTTGTAATATACAGGACCAAAGCGAAAAATGTCAACATAAATTACGCAAAAATTGGTATGCAAATATGAAGTTTACAGAACCTCACAGAATGAACTTTGATTTTATTTTCTTATTCATTTTTAATTGTTTCGGGCAAAATTCTCCAACCGTGGGTTTTATTATCCGTAGAGTGTACCTCACGTGTAACCTGAGCGGGTTGTGCCCCGTGCCAGCGTTGTCCAGCTACTTCACAGCGGAAGTGTGGGTCCTCATTGGCGCCATGGTGCTCCATGTACCACTGTGTGGTGCCGCTTTGCTGGCTGCGGATCGCCTCAAGTCCGGTGGACGGATATGTCCGGTAAGGGTGTGTACTATGTGTGCTACTTGACACATGATTTGTATTTGTATTGGTAAACTGACTCAGTTTAGTTCCATTGAGCAATCATCTTTTTGTTAATCTGGTTCCAAATTTAGATTTTTTATAAGCTTTATACAATTCAACTTTAAATCAATTTTAAGATAATTCAGCTTTAAATTCGACAGTTATTTAAACTCATTAAATCATATAAAATATTCTCTATTTTCTCTTACTTTACTTGGACGTCTTATTTGAACGAAATAAATTGATTTGTTTAACAAATAATACATGTTTTTTCTCCGCTAGAATTGAAAATTTTGATATTAAAACAGCGCAAGAAAATTGACCCCGACAAAACGTTGGAATCGGAGTCTGAAGTGGGCGGTGAAGTCGGAGAAGACGATGACGTCAGACGTGAGCGACGTCGAGTAGCTTCTATTCTGCAGCAGATTCATAGCAAACAGTCGCAGCAGGTGCCTGCGCTACTGGTTCACGTAAGATCCTAAATTATTAAAATAAATTTAATAATAACTTTATTTATTTCTTTACTGTTCCTAATCTGTTTTAATTTTACGCGTTACAGAATCTCCGTAAAGAATACAAGATGAGAAGCTCTGAAGGTTCATGGTGCGGAGACAGAGACGGCGGGAAACGCACGGCTGTCGCGCGGCTATCGCTCGCGGTTCACGGGGGTGAAGTGTTCGGCCTGCTGGGGCATAACGGGGCGGGAAAAACTACCACCATGAAAATCGTCACCGCTGAAGAGCGGCTGTCTTGTGGGACTGTTAGTATCTGTTATTCAGGTTTTCGATTATTACTATTAATAGTTTCAGTATAGGAATTCTCCAGTTGAAATAATGTTAAAATTAGTTACAGACAAAACCTTCGCCCGGATAAGAATAATAATAAATTATACAATTATACACTGACAGGTGATGCTGGGCGGTAAAAGTATAGACGAAGTGGCGTCGAGTGCGTTCCAGCTTCTCGGGTACTGCCCGCAACATGACGCCCTTTGGAAGAATGTCACCCTCAGGGAACACCTTGAATGCTACGCTGCTATACGGGGCATCAGCAAGGCCGATACGCCCAGGTTAGTTCAAATGTATCAAATATTTATTTGTCATTTTCCTTAAGCAGCTTCATCATCAGACTTTACATTAACTATCTATATGACTACCTAATGCTATATACTTGAACGCATCTTCTGTCCAAGGGACAGTTCAATTACTTGTATTCTCATGTTTCTGTGGTTTACTTGTTTTCACTATATTACAAGTATTTTATTTTAAAAAGTAAAAAGAAAAAGTATTTCGTTTATTTTTGTAAATCAAAAATTGACAACCAGAATCAAAGTGGTAAATAACGCAGAATCGGACGCTCCTCAATGGCCTGCAAATAATGGACCACGCCAATAAGAATGCTGACGAATGTTCTGGTGGGACACGGCGGAAGTTGTCATTTGCTCTGGCGATGGTTGGATGCCCACGGGTTGTTCTTTTGGATGAACCTTCCACGGGCATGGACCCTAGGAGCAAGAGGTTCCTCTGGGATACAATTCTTGCTAGCTTTCAGGTATGAAACTGGAAAGGAAATAGGTAACTAAAAAATTATGTAAAACGCTCTGGAAAATTATAACAGTAATAGAATTCATTCTCTACGAATTTTATCTTACTAGTGATTTAAACTCAGTTAAATCAATGTTACGAGCTAGCTCGTGTTACTTAAAAATGGATAATAACCAGCTAAATATATATCACATATAAAAGCAAGCTTTTAACGTAAATACAATTTCGTTTATTTCTATCAAATTCTGAAATGAAAGGAGACTATGAACAATAGGCGTCGTCGTTCATACCGTCCGCGCCTTTTATAGAGGCCGCACTTTAGCTGTTAGTATGTGATTTGTTTCTTTTTCGTTTATCTTAGGTGTGTTGGCGTACACTATATATCTAAAACAGATAGAATATATATGTAGAAAAAAGATATGATAGATATGATGAAGAATATGTAGAAAATTTCAAATTAAGAGCATACTCGTATTATCCAACATCTTATAATTTCTTATTCTTTGTCTTCACAGTTTTACACTAAATTATTAATATCCTATATAATAATCACGAAGATCAAAATTTAAAACATCATCTCGCATAGACCAATCTTACATTACATTTGTAGGGAGGAAAAGGAGCGATCCTGACGACACATTCCATGGAGGAAGCTGATGCTCTATGTTCTCGAGTTGGCATTATGGTCAAAGGAGGCTTGCGGTAAGGATTGCAGTTCAGCTTCATTTTGTTTAACCTAACAAAATAATCAAAATTTAAATCGTTTATACTTCGAACTCCACCAACTCCGGTTTATAATAATCATTTGTTTTTCAATAAATAATAAAGGACTACACGTACGTACGCGTTCGTTAGCGTTCGATGTGTACGTAGATTTCGAGGAAGTACGAAGGTGTGGACCATGCAAGATTCAATACGATCGAGCACTCGTTGTGCCAACAGTGGACCAAAACCAAAGACTTGTTTACCTAGCAAGTTTACCGAACGTGTACGTATGTGTAGTAACAGAAGGATTTCCTACTTATATAGAAAATGATTACATTTAGATGCGTTGGATCAACTCAACATTTGAAGAATCTGTATGGGGCCGGGTACACACTTGAAATGAAGATAGGACAACCTAATCACAAACAAACGGTAATAATAATAATTTTGGGACACATTTTCAGACACGGTCGGCTTACCACTTTCTAGCTTGTATTGGCTGCTAACAGAACTGATATATACTATATATATAGCACCCAGAGCACAGCCATGTTATGTTATTATGAATGTTGACTGTACCCAGAATCTAGTAATATGTATAATATGGTAATTATTGCATTGGGTCGAATAATTGCAACGAAAGTTTTTTTTTTAATTGTCAGTTTGCAAGAAATCTTGATTGAATACTCTGACTGACCTCTAAATCTGTAAATTCTGTAAATCTGTAAAAATCTGTAAGTTCAAATCGTAATACTTTATATACCTGGTATATTTATTTGGTTATTAATTTCTAGATGATGGAGTCGGATCTCTCAATGTCACCATCGCCGCTTCGCTCCGGTGACAACTCTCCATCATTAGAAGAGGCTGATGAAGGTTATAAGACGTTAATTGAAATTCGTATATTGCTGAGCTTTGTATATTAAAGTCTCAAGAAACTGAAAACTTTTTCGACTTTTTAATGTAACAAAACATCTTGTAGGTGGTTCCGGTGGTCGATCAGTGACAGCGGAAGCGGAAGTGGAAGTAGAACCGGAAGCAGTAGACGTGAATATACATACACCACTCGTTAGCAATGCACCTCCTGCCAGGCTTCATCATCAACGGTATGGTTCCTTTAATATTTTACTTTTAAATACTTTCCCTTCTAATTCTGTTTATTATATATATATTTCACAATTTACTTACTTTTTCCTCGCAAAAAAGGAGAATTGTAATTTTGAAATACATTTTAATATTAATGATTATATATTTATACTCGTTTAAATACAATTTGTTTAGGTGCTGTACTTAATTATAAGCATATAAGATTTTATATTTCTGCTTGTATGAACCTCCCGATACCTGATTCCAGCACGGAGTCCAGCGGTGGTGCTGGGCTGGAGCTGGCCATAGCGCTGGTGGCACAGCTGTTCCCGGCTGCTGTGCTGGAAGAGAGCTTCGCAGAACGACTCGTCTTCTCCGTGCCGCAGCGCTCTGTCTCCAGCCTCGCCGTCTGCTTCCAGCAGATCGAGGAAGGTACGATTGGATTTCCATCTGAGTCTGAGAAAATCAGAGATAAAGTTTAAGATAAATGTCGCGACGTAAACGAGAATAAAAAAACATTTGTTTTAATCAAGATAAATTTTAAGTGAAAAAATTCAATTCAATTTAATTTAATTCAATTTAGAGAATTCTACAACAAATGTAAGCCCACGCTAAAATACTGTCACATCTATCTAACAAAATCATATCACCTTGTAAGAGTTCAAACTCAGCTTGACTTTTAAAAAACTTGAATAATAATTTTTCTTACCCACTAATAGCCTATAAATCCATCGTTTTATGTTCAGTGTCTCAAAAAACTTCATTCCGTATACAATTACAGTGTCTTTTTAATTTCCCCTCCAGCTAAAGAGCGGCTGAACATAGTGGAGTACAGTTTCAGTCAGACGACGCTGGAGCAGGTGTTCCTCAAGTTTGCGCAGAGTGAAAACGTCGAGTCTTCGGACCAAGAGCATAACTAGTTAGATTTATTTTATTATTTTTCCAAACAATCAATCCAAAATTAAACCACAAAACTCGTGCATTTCTGGATATGAAAATTTTGTGCCCTTATGGTCAAAATACACAGACCATTAAAGACATCTGTAATATACCTGCTTTAATGTAAGTAGATCTTATTTGAAGCTTTTGTATGATTCCAAGGTGAGATAAATTCGTCATCATATCATTTCTAATTTGGAATCCTAGTCGATTCTTCATCAAACTGCCTAATTTGAATTTGTTTGGAAATTAAATGTTTGGCGTCGCTTGCACCCGTAGTACAAATCTTTCGTGTGCTTTCTTCGACAGTATAATGTCAGTTTCTGACAAAACGAAAACATAATAACCATGTAGTCATTATTTATTTGATTTAACCTTTTCCATATACCATATACGTAAGCAACTTTTACCGTGGCAAACAATAACTTGAAAATGGCGTATAAAAAAACAAGTAAGCAAGAATTGCTTGTATTTCAGAACCTTGCTAACAATACACCATTGTTCATACTTCGTTAAATAGTAAATGCGTAGCTGGGTGTATCAAGAGTACCGTTCCGTAATATAAATAATGTTATTTGATACATAACCTAGACTTATCAAGGGATCATGGACCCCAACCAAATTTGCCTAAGATTTTGAAAAGCTATTAATAGAATATTTGCTAGTCCGTGTATCACGTTTTGATTTAATCAATCGCTAGTTTTAAGAATGAACAATAAGATGTTAATATTTGTCAAAGTTATTGAGTTCGTTAATGGATTGCAAATTGAGTTTTCAGATCAAACGAACATCGTAAGACTGATATTCAAAAGGATTAGTTTTTCAGAATCTGCGAAATTGAGTGTTTTTTATCTATTGTGCACCTAGTACAAATTTTACATTGACGCAACGGCAAAACTATCGAGAAATCTGAGTATATAATATTTGAAACAGATGGGCTTGGTTTAAATTATTGTTTATTTTTATAATACTTAATAATTTTGACAAAAAATTGTTCGATGTACAGTTAAGTATGTTGTACGCTAATATTTAGTTAAAGAGATTTTTTCTAGTCATTTCGCCACGAGGCTATAGATAGGACCTAGATAGATTGTGTAATATTGGTCAAATACGAAATAGAGTCTCGGCGGGAATCCTAAAACAAACTTGAAACACATTATTCATTGGCACGAACAGCGAATTAAGAAAAAACTAACTTCTGGTTTAAAACATTTTCAGTCAATCATTAGAAATAATTAGAAACCCCATAGGAAATAACAAGTGACTTTGGCCCATAATATCAAGACTCTAGAGAAATTTTCACGGGATTCGCCGAGGCTCCATCATAACCGTTTTGAGACTAAAGTTTGCTAATAATTTAGACATTTTTATATGCAGGCATAAATAATAAACTCGTGGATGCTTCACTGTACTTATGTATTCACGATAGTCAATTTAAATTTTAGTAAATGATCATGATTTCTATTTTGTACTGGACCATTGCCTAACTGGTATATAATGTTCGCAAGTTGACATATTCAACTTTTACTATAAACATGAAAGTTTGTATATAGGATTATAGTGGCAATTTAATATATGTTGAACATTAGAAGACACGGGCTACTTTCAAAAAATCAACCCCTTAGCGGCCAATGGTCATTCCACATCATAAATGGCCGTGAAGTGTCGACACAAGACGGCTTGTTGCCAGGTGGGAAACGAACAAGGCCCTGCTGCTGGTCGGGGGGCGCCGTGGGGTTTTTGTGGAGTATGCACAATAGCGAGTCCCACATCAGCGTCCTGCACCAAGCAGGACAATGCATTTCCCCTATAAACCAAAAAAACCCTTAGGTTTTATATTAAAGCTTGGAACAGCAAGTTAAATTATAATTACTTAGTCATTTTAACCTCCCATAAACACTTATAAATTATATAACTTGTAATATTGCGTTTTTGGATTTTCATTTAACTCAAACTGCGAACTTATACACGAGTTAGGGTTTAACGGTTCGTAGCCAGGCTTTTGAATGGTCCGATCTAAATGTTTACAAGGTGACTGCATATTTTATTAAATTGGCTTATTGTTTTTGTATGTAGATTGTTTAATGCTAGGAAATTGAAAGACCCATATTCTAATGCGTAATACATTATCAATTTTGTTTAATGCTGTCACAAAAGAAAAAAGTATAAACGCTTTGTCGCTTCAGGAATACCAACCTTGACAATTGACCTGATAAATAAATCATTATTAATTCGAACCTTTTTACTGGAGTTACCTTTTTTCTAATTATGAAAATGAATAAATATTTTTTTACATTATAAGTAAAATGTGTAGTCAACCTTTTGTGATGATTTCATACTATGTGTTAATATGATTTATATTATTTGTATATGTCTATAGTATATTTCGCCGTTTGACAATTTTATTGCGATAATTGTTGAACGCAACTAATTAGTAGAATTGTTATAAGAAAAAAGAACTATGATATATATATGGTGTTTTATTTCTTATGAATACTTATATCTTAAGGTCTAAATTAAGTAAAAAATGTTTGTTTAAGTAATTTTTTAAGTAAAAATGCTTTTTTGGTGGTGCGAAGTGACGGAGTGGTATGATCGTAAACTATTAAATATATAAGTCAGTATCTTATCATCTCCTCTATCAAAGAATTAACAAAATTCAAATGTAACTAAAACGTCTGGACCGATAACGCAAAACGTCCCCTAATAAGCGAATTGCCTTGTTCAAGTTTCTGTCAAAATACACATACAAATATGTCTGGCTGCTGTCCGATGTGGAATGATAAAATGATGGCAATCGTTAGTTGTTATATAAATAATTATTTCGGCGTGACTCTTTATTTACCAATTATATACGATGGCAACAATATTGTTTACGCAAAGACTTCGAGCGGCAAGGACTAGATGGCGCTAGTAAAATGTGCACCGAACGCATCATATTTAATTTTATAATAAACTTCTTGTAACGGCCGGTATCAACTCTACAACTCATAATCGTTAAGATTTCTGGAGAGTGGGCGATTGATCACTACTTTTATTTTTACGAGGTGAATTCTAAGACCAACGTCGCGACTGAACAAAAAACTACATAGAAAGTTGTGCACGTATCAAGAGGGCAGGCGATGCTTCATGATCTAGAAAAAGAAATAGGTACTGCTTAAAAAGCACATTGTGTTTGTATTTTATACTTCAATTTAAATCCTCAAGGCGAATACTTCTCAAACATAGCGAATAATGTATGATTATGACTTCAAGCGTAAAAGTGTACGCTTTGTTATCATAATTCAGCGATAGCACTATATAAGTAACGTCGTATTTTTTCTTAAGACGAAACTTGCTGAGTCGCAGCCAGATTTAAAGTTCAAGAATATGGTCCTTAATTATTCTTAGATTTTATAACATGGAGATACACAGCTTATATCTTTAAGATAGATAAAAAAATCCACGCGTTACAGAATGGCTTTTCAAACGAAGATCATGACCGGGTGGTGAGTACGCCAACGGAAAAATGTATAGCGTGGCAAATATATAGGTTGGTCTTGTGAAAATGTTGTCCAATCACAAGCAAAAGGAACACACCATCGTCTTTTATATTACATTATTTACCGTACCGTTTCAACTTATGAACCAGTAGGTACTTATACCACGTGTTATTGTTGTAAATTAATTAGCCTCCTTATAAATTCATTCCAATAAAAAAATGAGTGTATATTTAATCTAAAAACTATATGTTTTACGAATAACATCGTAGGTTTTCATTAGTCCCCAATCCCAAGTATACAGCACACCTTTTTTAGAAATTCCGCTTCAAAACAACGACTCATAAATAGGTTAAAAGAGAGACTTAAAAATTAATACATATAAATAAATTTCACCTCTATTTGCCTTGATCATCACATCACGCGTGAAGGGATATAATAATTTTGCTCCTTTTATGTAGTGTATATATATGTAAGGGAAGATTCTTATGAAAGAAAATTTTAAGAAAACCGAAATTTTAAATAAGCTTCAGTTTTAAGTTAAGTTCTACAATTGAATGATTGTGAACTTCAATTGAAAAATATTGTGAATCATAGAGCAATACCATAATTAACACTACGTTTATACATTTATCCCCTATGCTCGAGGTCCCCCTGCTAACCAAAAGCATGCTACCAACCCACTAAAAGAACCTAAGAGCCTTCCACATCGACTTCGGCATTCACTCTGAGTGAATGGCATCCAGCACCACAGATTGTGGTGCCGTTTCGCGGGGGTCGCTCATTGTGGACGGTGTAGAGCGCCTTATCTTCGCACTCCTTCCCCATCCCCTACGACAACACTCCTTCGACGATCGCCATGAGTCTCTTGCTGACGCTCAGTGGACTCTTTCTGCAGTAGAACACGCTCACAGAAGAAGGTCTCTTGCCAAACCTCTCGGCTATTGAGCATTCCTAGCAAGGAGAGGTCCACCCTAATGACCAAACAAGGACTCACAACTAGCAATTTCAGAGCAGCTATATCCCCAATGCAATGGGAGTTTCTTTTGTAAGTCATCCTGGCACGCGCACCAGAGAACGAACTACCTCTGATATCCAACAGAAAACCCAACCCGCCGCATTTGCAATCCCTCTCATGTAGACTTAATCTACCCGCTATTCCATGGACTTCATGAACAGATCCTGACCCACGGCGGAGCACCCTATGTTCCCCTAAAGGAAGTTGTTGATGTTAATATTCTACATCAACCTCTATCCAGATCCCCTCCACACTTGGAACCGGACATCGGTCTTCCTACTTCGGACAAGGATAGTACTTGCATGTCAGTCATGTTTGCCGGTTTATCAGCTACCGTACAGACTGTGAATCTTGGCGCTGCACTCTCCAGCCTTGTGGCGCTGCGAAATCTCGTTCCGCCTTCATGCGCCAGCTTTGAAGTACTTCAGATGGAGATGGACCTCCCCCCCCCAAAAAAACCCCCCACCCCGGAAAACCCTCGCGGCGGCTTGTTGCAACGCAACCCAGCCCATGCCTTGAATGAGTCTGTTGGCTATCCACCGACAGATACTTCTACCACCACCATTCACCGTCATACCACCTTCCAAATACCTGATGTTAGGTTCACGCATTTTGTGGGGCTCCACCAGCCGCAGTCTCTTCTGTGAGGTCCACTTCTCTTCGTGGTTGTCGCTATATGATCATAATTAGGACAGCTTTTGTCGGATCAAGAGCATATATGATAATATATTTCGTGTCTAACTTATCTAAATAACTATTTAGATTAGTTAGACACGAAATATATTTTGTCTGGGAATTATTAATTGATAAGAAAACATCTAAATCCTTTAAGATACAAAGTGACAGTGACGTTGAGTGAATTTCCTATACTGCGACGCGTTCACGAAAAAATAACCATTCATGATGATATAGACACAATCTCGAAATATATATATATATATAAGCTCGTAACAATGTTCTAGATTATTTTTTCTAGAATAGAACCGCATCTTGATTCAGATAGAGCTATATCGAGATTTTTTAATAGTAACGGAGAGATTCGTTCCTGAAGTAATTTCATTTAAACGTAACAAAATGTTGCGTACCAACAATAGCTGCGCAATGGTTACCCAGATAGATGATGTAAGTAATTAGGCCTTAGAACATAGGTGACCGGTAGGTCAACGTTTAGAATTAAATCCTATCACGAATGTACAAGTTATAATGTAAATTAAGTACGTTACTAATTTAATATATAAAATGCAAACACCATAAAAATAATTTAGTGTCCATTAACATCAAATGTATGTTAATTGACACTAAATTATTGTATATGTCATTTGTATTCAAAAACCGCTATACGAAATGCGGTAATATTGCAGTAGTCGAGCCTAATCTCTAAGATTGACTAATCATTTAAAGAAAAACACTTTGTTAAGGGATTAAGTTATGTATTTTAGAAAATGTAAGTAAGTATATTACATTATTTTTAAATTTTCCCGACGTTTCGTGTGCTTTACAGCGTGCGTGGTCACGGTAGACTATCGTGTTTTTCTTTAAATGAGTAATAGTTATGTTAATAAAAGACAATATTATTGACTAATCAGTCAAAATGTTTTATTAACTTAGAATCAAAAATTTGAAAAGTACATTGAAGAAGCCTACATAGCAATATTGTTTTTTAGACAATGTTTTGAAATAAAATGTAAACCCACTCGCTTTCTCGTTGAGATTCCTGCATTCAACCAACAAAAATGGTTTCATATTTATTCATTATGGAATGGTTGAAATCCATCCATTGGACCACTTAGATGAAAGACAGGAAAAACTGATTACCAACACTGATAGGTGTTAGCAACGTCTTATCAATTTTCACTGTAAAGCAATCATTCAGTACTTTGACGTATCAAATGTCTCTGAAAAAATACGTATGCGACGGATTAGATCGACGCCAGACAGCTTCCTTCATTTAGCTCTAACCTCGACTTCTTATCACAATGCACACTTGATAATGGTAGTAGTTTTATGATGGTTTTCGTAATGTTGATTGTCAATAAATATGATTTATAACACTGTTATGACTTTAGTTTGCGGCGACGTAACACTTGGCCATATAAATATTTGGCTTAGTATGTACGACAATAATAATCTCAGGTATATATTAAAAATATTTTAAACAGCATTGAAATATAAAAGGTACTCCAATATCGAGCAGCTCTAAGCCGAGAAAAAAAATTGTGATCATTTCCACTGAATTCATTCAAGCAAGACCTCAATTTTTGATACATTTTGTTAAATTTAAGTTGACCTTATTTGAACACAAGCTTCAGCTACTATTTTAAAATAATTGCTGAGGTTAATAAATTAACGTAGAAATAAATTATACCATGGTTTAAATATCTCAAATAAATCGTCTACTCTAAATTTAAATAATATAATTTAAAGGACATACCTTGCCACATAGTGGACGTCTTTAATAATGATTGAAAGACATGTGTGTAAAATTGTGAAATTGAACACAGTTTGAATTAATACCTCAACATATTTTTGGAACCGATATAGAAAAGCTTAAGGCTTGCACTATAGGTTTTACTGCACCTTTCCTTTCCCAAGTGGATGTACTCAAGGATAACTTAAATTGTTTGCAAAACCAGTCACGACTTTAATAAAAGACCATATTATTTGAATCCCAATAAAATTCATTAATGTTTGTCCTACAAAATATATATTTTGTTACGACTTCCATAAATTATGTTACGTATCTGCTTGGGCTCTGGTCGCCTAGTTAATGTGTACATTATTTTTACTTCAAATTTAAAGAATATATTTGGTCTTAAAGTTCCAACATAATATGCCTTGAAGGTGGAATACACTGTTGGTAAAAGAAACTAAACTAAACAGAAAATAAAAAAATATTAAACTGGTTGTGTAAAATTTCTGTTCTTAAAACTTTTTTTGCCTCTGGATTTTAGCATTTTTTATACATTCAACCCAAATTAAACAACCTTTCTTCCATTGAGTCGAGTCAAATATACAATAATATATTATTAACAATTTCATCATAATATTTCTTCAAAATTTATATTTTGTGATATACGTTATATAATGCAATAATACATTGAAAAAAAATTGGAAAAATTTGACACGTACGAATTAATTAAGCTTATCAATGTTCAATTACATGTTCAAGTACAAAGCGTAAATTATATGCAATGACACTATCTTTATTACTCAATACTTTTTCGCTCCAAATATTGAAGGGCATGTGTATTACTTTAAAGCCTACTCTACACAACTCGCTTTGTTGCACGACGTTAGACAAATACGATAGTGAAGAATGGCATTCGGAAAAACCTCGCCTCGGACAACTTCCATTTATTTTCACGAAATAATTACTATTATATTTTATGTATTAACAAATACTTCAGTACTTCGCCGAGGTTCTTCGAGGAGGCATAACGCATAACGACGGAACCGCAAAGAAAAAGCGCGACTTAATAACACTAAAATTCAAAAAGTAATTCTGGTAATTATATCATCTTCCTCTTGATTATTGATATATTTACTATGGTAAGTAAAAGCGACATGTAAACAAGCGAAAAAAATTGATAATTGAAGTGCGGTTAATGATAGAGTAAAATAAGTAAATCAATTTGCCATGGGAAAATATTTCCTAAAACCTTGCGGGCATAAAGCAAGCTTTATAGCGGAAATAATAATTCAATATGACATTTAAAATATTAATTTACATATGCTCGGATCCCATATGTCAAGTTTTATTATTTGTCTAACAAACCTGTTTCGATCTATTTTCTTTATAATCCTCAAAATGCCTGGTACAACTGCGACATTTATTAACTGGTGTATAATATACTAAACATAATGCAACTTCACGTTTGACATACTGTAGAATATTAATGCGTAATTTGAAGTCGTATATTTACAAATAATCATTTCAAGAACCTGTGTGATAGATACTTCTTGTCATCCCATTTTATAAGAAAGCATATTTATTTACTATATTCCAACAATAACGTATCTTTACCAAATACGTTATTATTCAAAACGTATTCAATACATAAAAGAAGAAACCTAATTTGAGCAAGTTATAGTTTACACCTTAGAAAAAAAATTACCTATCCTGCCTAATCATAGCAATTACATCAGTCTTTAATCGAAAAAGCCACATCTTTTCTTATCATTGTGTAAACACATTTTGATAGAAAGAGTCTAAATTAAATTAATTTGGGTAATATATATATATATTTGAAACAGCAATATGCATACATGTATCAATTTTAAGTTGTCGACCTCTGAGCCTACTGAGAGGAAATTATACGTTGTCGGAAATCCAACACTGGATATATCGTTAAGACGGTACTTTTTTTATAAAACAGAGGGGGAAACGAGCTTCGCGTGTGGCCTAAGTGGCCATAGCGGCAGCCCATAAACATCCACTACAATTTGCGTTGGTGGCCCTTACAGGCCGAATTATTTTTAAAGAATTAAGAGTTCGTATCCATAAAATAAAAGCTATTCATTGATTAAATAAAACTAAAATTGAGGCCCATATAAGATCAAAAAATAGTCTAGTAAATAGTATTATATTGATCAATTAAAAACTAAATCATCAGCATAATTATGATGTGCGAGGACTTAAAAATCGCTGAATACTCGCAGTAATTCATCTTGCAAGATGTAAGTGTTAAACCGGGTAGGTAAACAGTTCACAACTTTGCTTGCCTCACGGTGGACGTGTTATCAATAATTGTATAAAAGACGTGACAGTGACAGTTTTACATATTATTTAATTAATGTGATAAGGTAAGATTTTTTTTGTATTAAAATTGGATTAAAACTGAGTATCTAATACATTAAAATTATAAGAAATATCAGTCAAAAAATAATCTTTTAATTTCGTCACTGATTCCAATGTTGAGCGATGTTTTTACTGGCCAAGACCCAAAGTAGGCTTTAATACGTTAAAACACGTAATCAGTGTGTTGTTAAAACAAGAATTAGCATTTTAAGAATAATATGATACGAAGTGTTAACGAGGCACACAGTTAATCTAGGCCTGGGTCTAAATATTTTAATGTGAACCTGTTTTTCCAGTTTATTAAAGACGATACTCAGTTGTAGTACTCCCGGTAGGGGCATATAGATATATGTAACAGCTATACGTAAAAGTATTATTTTCTAATATGAAAATGCTTTCCTATCACCATACACAAAACTAATTCATAGGCCTCACTCTTTGTAACATTGTAAACTATACAACTGTATATGAGTCGGGTATAGTTGCGAGCATAAAACAAAAAAATGTGAAAAATGGAAATACTGTTAACTAGACACTGTTTTCCTACACTGTAAACTAAAGTGTAGGAAAATCCCTATTGTGGGTTAAATGCTTGCCAAACAGCTTGTATTCAACCTTTCTAGCCCGTATATGGACTATATAATAAGTGAGATTCGTATAGTAAGTTATTTAAAAATGATTCTACGTATTTATACATTTTTTTCAGATACATTATACATAATATAAAATAAACAAATGTTATATAATCACAAAAATTAGAGTTATTATATTTACCTAGTTATACGATTTTTCATTCAATTGAATAAATGCTACAATAGAACAATACGAAATTAATTAAGCAAATACCACTATAAAAGATTACGATGCGATGTTCTGGGATTTTGATGTGTAAAGATGGTTTATGTGGCCTTTACCGAGATTTATAAGATTAAATATAATATAATTATTATGGTTTTTCCACGATTAGTGTAGAAATTTTTCTGTAGCGTTTTAATTGTGTTGCAATCAAAACCAACCGCTCATCTGAATAAATGAATATGGACAAATTTCACGGTAGCCCCAAGGTGAGCTATTTAAAGCTTGTGTAATGGATGCGAACATAACTGACAGACTATCAGACAGAACATAACTACAGAACTATCTATAAAAAGCAAATATTCATATACATATATACATATTTTTACTCCCAGCCAAAAAAAAAATATTGTCGTGCCAAGTACCGTCGAACCCGTTCCCTTTGTCCAGCAACCCGGTATAATGACCATTGCGCCAACTGGGTCGTTTTATATGAAATAGTAATGTTGTTAATTTGTTTAAACAAAAAATGACTTGAGAAAAAAAGAGACAAAGGCTAATTATATTTTTTCCTAACATATACTAGAAAATTCAGTTATTTAATTATTTATACAGAATTCAATAATCTAGGACTCAACAAATCTTATGATTTGGATACGATTTTACGTTACGTTCAGCCATATACAAAGAATTAATGGGAATATATTGACAAGATGGACATGAAGGACGATACAGATCATGGACAAGGTGGATCTATCTTATCTCATCATCTGTTCTGCTGCTCGTACTATATTGAATCAGATCCGTATTTCTGGAAAAAGGCCATAATATTTTATTTATATATAGTTTCGATATTATTTATCATATAATTTAACATGATCATTAAAAAAATAAGATATATATTATCATACAAAGACTCTTGATTTACTTTGCATAGATCGAATATTAGAATTATGATTATCATTAGAATTATCTCCATTAGAATTATTATCCTTATTTATGAAAAAGTGCCTTTTGCATTTGCAATTTATCAACAGCTATTTTGTTTAATGATCCAATTTTTCAAATAATACATTAATTGTTTTTTCGCCTGTGGTTTTTTCTGTTCGCGCCCAGTCTACAATATGAAAAACTTGAATTATCGCCGATTATTATTTACGAGCCAGCTCCATCGTGGCACCAGCGCGTGCTGCAAAAACGCTTTTGAAGTATTAATGATGTGTACGGCTGCGGTGTCACAAAAGAAAACACAGTGCGTACAGCTTTCTTTAATCTGATCTGATGTCTACTATCAGCAGCTGCATACTATCCTTGGTCAATAACAATTGAGGTCGGTCAATCGTTCTAGGCCATTGCTGCTTCAGGTCAACGCAAGACCGCATATTGCACTGGTACCTAAAGACCAAATAAGAGGAGCTACAATTGGAATTTCTAAAACATCTACGCTACTCCCCGGACCTTGCTCCAACAAATTACCAATTTTTTTTAATTTGGATAACCTCTTGCAAGGATGCAATGAACTCCGATAAGGCTCTCCAAAGCGTCTTCAAAGATTTTTTAGATGCTCGTCCGAGTGGTTATTTTGTAAGGGTTATCAGTATCTATAAGATAGCAAAAATGCAAAGAAAACAATAATTTGATTAAATAAATAAATAATATCTTTCGAAAATCTAACTTCCTTACAAAACGTGTAGCACTAATTTAATGACGCTTCTTAACCGCGTTCAATCATCGCAGATAGCTGGTCTTATACGTTCAGGGAGAACCTAAATCTTCTCCATGATTTGTGAAGTTCAACTCATAGGTACCACGACATCATATTCAAAACCTTAACCTTCATTTTTACATTAATAAAATATAATTAGTTTGATTAAGTTATACCCAATACAACCTTCGAGGGTAATCGTATCGCCGACACAGCAAAACCCTGGGTCAAATTTTTGTCTTTTCCCTGATATAATTATCGTCATTTTATCAAATAATTTATATTTTATGACATAAAAGCTCCAGTTTTGTATAAATTAATTGTCACTTTTCGACATATAACGTAGATATTTTTGTAGAACTTTTTAGACCTTTGGGACTGCAAACTCTCTTAGACATTTTCCCCGCGAATCACAGATCACATTTGTTATAACGAAACGATCCTAAATCATACAAATATTCGGACCAAAGTACGTAAGTAAGTGATAATTGTTACAAGACAATATAAGATTTATAAAAGAAGCTATTTATTTCCAAGCTCTAAGTACCTCATTTTTTAGATTCTCCAAAAGGAAATAAATTTCGTCATAAACGTTATTCAACTTGCGTCAAAGCCAACGGTAAACTCAAATAAGTATGTTGATTAATGATACCATTATCATTTCAACAAATAACCAAATATGCAAATATGTAACCATCTAAATGTAGGTTCTTTATTATAATAGGTTGGGGAAAAAGAAATCCATTATTTTTACGTGAACTTCAAGACTTTATTTAACATGTTTTGCATTGTCCGATTTAGGTCAAATATGCACCATTTTGTTCTATAATTTGTTGCCATTTTAATGGTAGCTTCATTATGCCTCTCTCATAAAAGTCTTGGTCCTTATTAGCGAAAAACTCCAGCAATTGATTTTCACACTCTTCCCTTGATGCCAATTTCTTATCACTAAAAAAGTTTTGCAATGCAAGAAAAAGATGGTAATCGCTTGGTGCGAGGTCCGGACTGTATGGTGGATGCATCAAAACTTCCCAACCAAGCTCCTGGAGTTTCTGACGAGTCACTATAGAAGTGTGTGGCCTAGCGTTGTCCTGATGGAACACGACACCTTCTGTTGGCCAATTCTGGCCGTTTTGATGCATCCACCATACAGTCCGGACCTCGCACCAAGCGATTACCATCTTTTTCTTGCATTGCAAAACTTTTTTAGTGATAAGAAATTGGCATCAAGGGAAGAGTGTGAAAATCAATTGCTGGAGTTTTTCGCTAATAAGGACCAAGACTTTTATGAGAGAGGCACAATGAAGCTACCATTAAAATTGCAACAAATTATAGAACAAAATGGTGCATATTTGACCTAAATCGGACAATGCAAAACATATTAAATAAAGTCTTGAAGTTCACGTAAAAATAATGGATTTCTTTTTCCCCAACCTAATATAAATTTTCAATTAAATGCGTGAAATATGTCATGTGACTGGAACCATTGTTTGAGCTTGTGATGGATAGTTTTCAAAAAAAAAACAATCGTTACTACTATTAAACTGTCAACGAATTTTACGAATTTATATTCTTCTCTTATTTTATAAGTTAAAACAGAGTTAATATCCACATGTTTTTAATACCACCTTGAATAATTAACTAATATCTAGTTAATTATTTCATTACGAGCTGTTGCCCGCGACTTATCCGCGTGGAATTCCCACCCTTGGTAAAGTAAATGAACAGAAAAAATATTTCGCGCTTCACAAAGCCATAACGAACCAGTAATACTTATCAATATATACTTATCAACGACAACTTCAAAGATTTAGATTATTTAAATATCTAATAATAACCGTTCAATCAATTTGTTACCGTGTTTCATAGCTAACAGAATTGCACCTATACCTATAAATGTACCTATAATGTTATCTGTTTTAACCTAAAAAATATTAAACTCATCGCTATTATTAAAATAGTATCTCGGTTTTAAAATGATTTGTCAAAACCAGATGGTAGTAAGTACCAAATTCACTTACACTTCAATTATTGCTGAATTGAAGAAATGACGTGTCGTACCCACTCTTTGTCGTCGAACGAAATGAAGTCCGCCGTACGCAATTATATTCCATCCAGTTGCATATATGGTTTTTAAATATATTTAAATTGTTGCATAAAAAACATAGCATAGAATAGCATAAATGTCATAGTCAATTATAATACTTCTTTGAAATTTTAAGGAACAAAATCATTTAAAGAAAAACACTTTATTATCGGATTTAAGTTATGTATTTTGCGAAATTAAAATATTATATTTACATTACATTTAAATTTTTCCGACGTTTCGCGTGCTTTGCAGCATGCGTGGTCACGGTAGACTGAAGACAAAAGGTGGTAATTGTCAAAATAAGTGTTACAGCTGCAGAGAGGTTGTGTGTTATCTGTATTTATTGCCCCGGACTTGGTATCGACTAAAACCGGAAGGATTTCAAAAAAAATTAAAATAATGTAAATATATTTAAATTTCGCAAAAATACATAACTTATATCCGTTAATAAAGTGTTTTTCTTTAAATGAGTAACAGTTATGGTAATCAAAGTCAATATAAACAAAATCATGTCCGTAGCCCAAAACATCGTTGCACAAAACGACATTAATTTTAATACCTCCTAAATCATCTATAGTTGTCATCAGGACAACAAAAGCTGTAAAAACCGTTCTTTGATAATACGAGGCTATCAAGCCTATCAGTATTTTCTGATTTAGAAAAAACAGTCCCTGTCGCTGGACTATTCCCGACAGTGTACATTTATTATTAATACAAAGAATATTTCTGTGTTATGAGTATATAGAGAATTTTGGAGAGGCTATACAAATCTGTGGCATTCTTGATTTAGACATAAAATTTATTTAAATCTGCTTGTGTGTTGTTAGTTCATTGTAAAACAAAGCGAGATATTGATAGATATGGGCTTTTTCATCCATCAGAGTATGGGCGCAAATGAATGTATAATAATTATATTTTAACTAATCTTAATAATATATTAGTTTGATATTTAAATAATCATTGGTGATCACAAAACTTAAAACTTTATAAAATATTCTAAACATTAAGCTGTTTATTGATTAAAGAATTATATAACTCTAGAACTTTCAAAGTAAAATAAATAAGGATTAAATAACATTGTTCCAAAGCTTAATTTTTATCTTTTAAGATCAAGTGATTATATTTACCTACATCTTTTTATCATCTTATTATTAGCGCCATCTGATGACGAACTTTGTAGTCACATTTAGCCATTGAATTTGGCTATTATAAAAAAAATGTGTAAAAGAAATCATTTGGTGTTGTATAACTTAAAATTCATTTTAATAATAACGTTGATTATTTAACTTTATATTAAAGTTAAATGTACAGTTATATAAACACATGTAAAGGAAGTTGTCAAACGTTCAGTTAATATAAAATGGATTGCAACTTACGCTTATGCATTCTGCGCTAGAAATCGTCTGGAAAGTGATTACGTGTGTTATTCATGGAATCTAGACCTAATAACTCATATCGCCGACAAATACGTAATAATTTTGATACAATAATAAGGGCTATAATTACTTAAGCGATACATTTTTAGGAAATAGTAAAATAAAAACGCTTTATAAACCTTTATAGTTCCTTCTACGATGTAGTGGTTGTACAGAGAACATTGAGTATTGAGTGATATTAATGGCTTAATAACCTGATCGTAAACAAATATTTGTTTATTTGTATCCAATCAGTTTTCTTACAAAGACTTCATTCGACTAAAACCATTTTGAATGAATTTTAAGATGAATTATTCGGACTTATACGTGCAGCAGCATTCCATAATCGGACAAACGGACGGAATCGGCAATGCATTATTCCATCCATATTACCCCGACGTCTGGCGTTCCACAACAGAGCGGTTCTTAAGGCATTTTCTACCGCGCACTACTATTTTGTGGAATCAGCTGCCGGTGTATTGCCGAGCCGATACAACTTGGGTGCCTTCAAAAGAAGACCCTACCAATCCCTTAAAAGCCGGCAACACGCTTTTAAGCCTCCTGGCTTACTTCACTAGTGACCCGTATGCTCGTTTGCCTCAAAAAAATATTACCAAAATAATTCATGCATTCTATAATAAAGCATTTCCTTTAATTTAATTTTTAAATAGTGTTCAGAAATTACGTGCCATAGCTGAAACTTTCATCAGTCTGCATTGTAGTACGGAAGTGACCACTTGAAATAAATGATGATCATAATACACAAATAATCTTATAATATAAAATAAAAATGTCAAAATTACTTATTAAGCGTTATTCTTTCCAGGTTAATAAAAAAATCCTCTGAAATACATATTCCTGATTTAAACAATACTAAAAACCAAAATCATCGGAACTGATTCTGAAAGCTTAGAAGATTGCCTAAATGTTAAATAAGGCGTGGATAAAACAGCCTCCATAACCACAATAATCAGTCTTGCTACAATATTTTAACAGGCGTTAATTTTTAGTTTATTTAGTAATTCGTTTAGGATTTTAGCAGTGCTGGTCTAAAACCAGTATTTAGTATTTAGTGTCCACCAGACGCTCGTAGTAAAAAGATAGACATTTTCTTACTAGTATTTTATTAACAGTGTAACAACCGAATATTTTTCACATTATGTGCGTGTCTTATATAAAATAACAAGAAATAATAAATCATCTAATGGCACATTTAATTTCAATGTTTTCGGTAAATCATATTAGTTTCAAAACAAACGATGAAACGGAAAATAAAGTCCTAGTTGCTATACCAAAGTTACTTTCTAGTAAGGAACTAAGTTATAATTGTAATCACTAGTACATTGGAATATGTCACAGCCAAAAATAGATTCAAAATCAATCAACAAAAAAAATTACAATAATAAACTTACTAAAAACTATAAATGGTATTAGCAAGTAATACGAAGCCTTTACTAGCGAAGAAGATGTTTGCATCTGTATAAAATAAATATAGAATTCACGTATAAAACGGTTTAAATGGTCTCGCGCTATCTTTACTTCGCTGAAAAGCACTGAAAAGGTTACACAAATAATGCAATTAATTCCTGTAAACCAAAGACATTTTGTTATTAAATTTCTCGGGTTGATGGAACCTCGAAAGACATCATCTAAGTTTCTTAAAAAATATACATTGAACATGACCCTGAAATGTTTAATTTCAGGGTCATGTTCAATGATCTATATTTTTATTTAAGAAAATGGACAAGCGTTGATGAAGATCACAAAAAGTGCGAAATGATTGAAGTGCACGTGATGCTTTTAATTTGGTCACACAAACGAAACATGACTAACCTCCTTTTCAATGCACGTTACGTAAGACTATTCTTTGGTTCGAAATTTTACTTATTCTAGAATTATGTTCAAATTTTTTACAGTTTCATACCGTAACTGAACTGTGGCATACTGAGAAACAAAATTTGACTTAAACAAATAATCAATCCATTCAAACCTACCTATTTAAAACCTCTCTACCTGTATTATCTATGTAAAATAGTATAGCATACAGACATATTTTATTATGCAATGCAACAATATATATTGAATTTCATTTAATATCACAGCAATTAAAATACTGCATAGAACTTTAAATCAGGTGCAACTACATGACCATTAATATAATTAAATAAACAAAATACTTTCAATATTTTTAAAATCTAAAGCTTTAACTTGCACATACCTATTCATGAAATAACAACTTAACAGGTGTTGTCAGTAGATCCATCGTCTATAAGTAAGATTCATGAGTAGTGTCACTCCATTGTCAATAGGATGTACAATAAATGGGATGGAAACCAAACCAGCAGCCACTGTGATCAAACACCTTGGTGTAGGTGGTAGCCGCTTAGCATTGTTTTGAAGGTAGTTGTTTGTGTATGCACAAATCCTACAAATCACAAAAATGATATTCTTCTACTTTAGCTTGGTTTCAGACACTCTTAGAAATTTAGCACATTTCCATTTACAAACAGTTATAATTGAAAATAAATATATAATATAGAAAAAATATAATAATCAAATTTTTCACAAATAATCAAATCTTTCACCACTTTGATTTTTTTTTTTTAATACCTAATATTTGGAAACAAACTCAAATTATTTTAAAGGATTTTTTCATATCTAAGTTACTTCTTGAACTATGTTTTTTGGATGATTCTTATATGGAACACAACAATTTCATTGAATTACATTATATAATAAAAAGTGTTATAAAGCTTAAAAAAATATTAATTAATTAATTAGTGTGTGTGGAAGAGTATTAAGTATTATGATATATAATATATTCTTAAAGCGGAATTAAATACCTACCTGTTAATTGTAAAGCCTGGTATGACCACTGATGCTAAGGTCTGCCAAATCAAAGCATCCCCTGTTTCAATTAGTACCTTCTTTGGTCTACCATCAGTCTAAAAGACCAAAAACTGCATGTTTATTTTATTTCAAGACAAACTTATTTTTAAATCTATATAACTGACTCTATCTATAAATTTATTCTACTATATAATTGAGTATTTGTTTAAGTATTTATGAAGAGTTAAATTTTTCTCAAGAACTAATTTCAATAAATAAATCACAATACAAAGAATGTTTATCAAATTCATATTTAAAAAGGATATGAATTAATAAATCTAAAGTAGGAAAGTTTTATTGTGTTATAAACTCAAAGTTAAACATTTCATGTGTAAACTAACTAACAAGTAACTGTATACCACACTCTTAATTGGCAGCTTCTAAGTATGTTTAGGTTAACATACCTGATATGTCTTCCAACTTTTATCCACAGTGTCAGCAAAGGCATAGGCAAATGCAACAGCATAGCTAGCCCTCACGACTCTGACTGGTACAAGAGACCGAAAAGATTCACCCACCTCATTGGCATAACCTGTCCACATGGATCTCTTCAGTGACCAATATATTAGCAAAGATGAGGGGTGAGTTTTATCTATTTACATTTTTTAATAAGTATTGGTAAAAGAAATTTGTTAATATTTTTTTTTATAGCTATATTTCTCCAATAGTTATAAGTTAAAAATATGTAAAAAATTTTTTTGTATATATTTCTCCATACCTAAGTACCGAACCCATGTATCACGAAATAAATCCACTTCACAACTAGACATTTTTTCTCTCTTTAAATTATAGACATCCTTATGTTTTTCAGCTGAGCCAAAAGTTGTTATTTTGTATATAATTATTAGGTAACACAGGAAGCTGAAAGTTACAGAAAGGTTATTTACGTCAAATTTCCTATAGAAACCTTTTCCCGTTTTTGATTTCTAAAGTAAATATTTAAACAATTTTGAAAATAATTACAAAAACCGAACTTTTAAATAATTGACTAGTGAATCCAGCACCCAGCAGACAGTTCCGAATTCCGATTTGATAAACTGACTTTGACTTATGACCTATAAGAGTTTTGAGAATCAAGATATCAGAGTAAATTGTCAATGGGATTTAACTGTCATGTCAAATATGCCCTTGAAAATTACCAATACTTGCAGGAGTGATACCCACTTCGGGTGTTTTCCCCGAAATTCAGGGGAAGTTAAAATATACAGAAGAGTGTTTTAGTATTACATTGCTATTGGTGAGCAGTGCATTCGCTGCCTGTTCATAAAAAAATAACGTCGAACAAAAACGCATTACATCATTCTGTAACTGTGCTGTTTAATTTATTTTAATAAATATTAGAATATCCTTTTTATATTATTTCGACAAATAACTTTAGTTTAATAACATATTAAAAAATGGGATTTATTTTTTATGGGAATTTCTAGAGATTTATGGTCCTCCGTTGATCAGCTGTTTGCCTGTCTTCTTGCGTCAGAATGACGGATTGCTTACTCAAACAACACAACATGTCAAAGGCAAAGCGATCAGTTGTCGAAAAATGGTCGTGAGTGCTATACCGCTATAATTTTAAAACATGATTTAATAAAATAAGTTGATTAAATGAAACGCACATAATTTATCTTCTCAAATAATATATAAATAAATCTATACAGTGATATTCGCGAATTGAGACGTGATCGCTGAAGAGAAGTGTTAACTAAAAATAACGTAAGTCGTTGTAGAACATTGTTATTATGCAGTATTACATTGGTAGTATTTAATTAAAATTTCTTACAATTATACAAATGTACTTACAAAAACCTTCACCGTCACTTTACCCTTAACGTTAGTCATTACTTGAATGCCTTTTTTAAAGTGCTACGTGATTAACTTCGTCTGAGTAGCGCCAATATTTGCCTACTGTGTTTGTTTAACTTTATATTATTTGTAAATGAATTATATAAAATGTAATGGTAAATTATTCATTTGTATTTGTATTTAATATTGTGTCGCTAATGAGTGACCTATCCTATGAGTTATCTCCTTATATACATAGGTAAATATCTACCTATATTCTGAACTTTGTTAATATTAATAATTCATAGGCTCTTTTAATAACTTATACAATATTTTTGTGGGGTAGAAAAATACAATTTTGGAAAAAACGTAGTGCAAATCGACTGGCGTCGATTACTATTTTTACTAACCTATCTATTAATACGTATACATATTTACGATTAGTCGATGATCTTTCACTCATCTTTCACTGATGCATTGAGAACTAAATGCATATTAGGAGACAAGACAAGCCTCTTAGTAGCAAAAGAAGGCCCACTGTTAGTTCAACATGCTTTATCTATCTGATTTCAGGAAAAATATCTTGTATGTATTTGAAAAGTTACATACAAATTTATATAGATTATCCTATTGTAAACTTTGTTAATAATAGCAAGAACGAAAAGACCAATAAATAGAATTGGTATTTAGTAAATTGATATTTTTCTATGATGTAGGATTAATGTATGCGTCTCAAAAATATACGTTATTATATAGGTATTTCTATATATATTGTAGCAAGGGATATTATCTTTCATTTTTTATTTACCTGTTTATCTGCTATTAACAAAAGTCCGTGAAATCAAAAGATGCAGCCTTTCGTGCGCCCATCCGTTTGTCACTCAAAAACCGGGTCTAACAAAAAATGAATCCCAATGTATAAACTAAGATTACATACCATTTATTAATAATTAATTTATCATAATTACGTATATTTAAAGTAGCTAACTCGGGTCTAGTTTTAGTGGATTGTTGTAAATCAGTCCACGCGCGACGCTTCATAAATTCGGCAGATAACGCGAACAAACCTGGTCTGCTATCTTTTCCATTATGGACTGTGTTATAAAATTATATTTTATACCTTTATGTATTTAAGAAACGAGTTGGTACCCGCGAAACCGCTGTTCAGACTATTCAAATATTCAATTTCGATGAAACAAGGTTTTATACTTCATCAGTGTAAGGGTTAGCTAATATACATGTGCAATTACATTATATACTAACATCGGTTTTAGTCTAATATCATCGTTACGGTGTTTGTGATTTATTCATTTTGGACCAGTAAAATACAATTATCGAGACCGAGACTTGATCAAAAGGTACAAAATGGCTTTTGTACGTAAAGTTCGAGTTCCATTTTTATTATTTAAAAGTAATTATTAAAGTCAATTGTTTAATTATATACTTATATTCGATAACCAGACATCAAAAATTCAAATGTATTCAAAAGTAAACGAAAAGATACTACTGTTTTAAAATGTAAATTCATTTAGATAACATAAGTAACAAATAAATGTGGAATATTACGTACATAACTACTTATTGCAATTACGTAACTTTAACATATACTTCCTTAAGGAAAATGAAAAATTGTGTATTTTCATAATTCATTCGGCCTTCAAAATATTTCCTTCCATAATTAAAGTATGAACATTAAATAGTGATCCTTAGAGTTTTATAACGTTACGTAATTATTTAATTCAAACTTCGCCAATAGCTTAAAAAGTCCGTCGGAACAAAAACAACCACATTACATCACAATACATGTGAATTACAAGAAACAAACGGCAAAAAATGGCGAGTCAATTAAGGAGATGATCATAAAAGTATTTGTTTATTAAAAATGCAACGTAATGATCTTTTATTAAAAGCAAATAGATGATTGCTTACTCAGACAACATATTTTGCGTACATGGAAATTCGCGTAAACGTGACAAATGAAAATATGGAGGTATTTAGTACGTCAGGCGTGAATATATAACTATAATGGATAGCTCATCAAGGTATGGGTTTTAGATCGCGCTGATTTTTTAGTAATTGTGCTAAACCCCCATTCTTGAGAAAAAAAATTCCTGCAATCGGCGTTTCTTCTTTACGTCCCGACTCGACACTGTTTTATGTTCAGTACTTATTATATTTAAGACGCAAAAAAACGATGCATTATGGAACTGTTGGATACAAAATATTATAAAAGTTTATTCATGTTTGATACGGAATCTTTTAAAGTAAACTAATTGAGAACCCGGTCAAGTTTAGACGGTGAGTAAATAAAAACTGTCGCAGAAATGGGCACACCATCGCGGAACACCGACACCAAAAATTATTAATCGATAGCGTATCAAACTAATATACTAAACTTATAACAAAGAATATAAATTCACATCATATTTATATCGAGTGAACTGAAATTGATGTATACGCCAATTGATAGTGAGCCCAATCATGACACAACATTCCTAAATGATGTAAAGCAAAATGCGTCTTTTTGTCGTGTTATCGATTCGTTTTACGTGATAAACTAAGGAAAGTCATAAGACGGCTGGCTTTATTGTTGAAGACTGCACTCTCATTGTAGTACCTGCTAGAAGTCATTAAAGCACGGACTGGTTTTGAAAAAGCTTAATAGCGTAGCGGTCAAATACTATATGGTATAGACCACTTCTATTGCTATGTAAATTTTAAACAGTGTAAACGGAGATTTACACTTTTTAGGACAGAGGAGACATATACAGCGATTTCAAAGCAATTTATGATTATCAAATACTTTTCTGAATATAAGATTTTCAAAATATATCTCGCTAGTATCAAAGTGTCAGTTGAATTTACTACACAACCTATCAGTGCCAAAAATTCTTTAATCGGTTCCGCGACTTTTTTAGTTTGAAAATTAAGGCTAATATACCGTCAACGTGAACGTATTTTTAAACTATAAACCAAGGACTTGAAAGACGTGCATGATTTAACAAAGATAATTTTTCTTTGGAATATAAAATGATAATACCGTTTTCCTGCCTCTGTTTAAACAGTACTTAAGGACAAACAAAGAACGTCTAGAAATATTTCAACTTTGTTTTATAATAAACCTTTCACAATGCAAGAAATTGTTGCAAATAATTTTCTTGTGAAAGTGCTTTTACATTGCATTTACTTACAATTTAACACAGCTTTTTTAGTAACAAATAATACTGTACTGTGTTTAAAGACGTAATTCAGTTTCATTTTACTGAAACGAAATATATTGACAAAAATAATCATTGTATAAGGGAATCTATTAATAATTATTCGAACGTCCTTGTAATATCGCAAATCATGCTTTTATACCATAGATCCTATATGCTCGGTCAATATTAAGGATTCAAATATTTCTTTTGTTGAAACTGTAAATAGTAGATTAAATAGAGTGCACATTCACACAAGCAATTTCGTATTTGCTCAATAAAAAGTACTTCCGTAGTCAATAAAGCTCATTGGATTAATGAAACATTAAACAGTGTAAGGCTTAGCAAACTTACGTGAATTCTTTCAGGGTTTAAATTAATGCAATGATAAACTGAAACATTGTATAAGAGTATCATTGCATTTAAATTTCTCGCAGTCCCACTTAAGTGTTCTTAAATTCAATAGGTCGCTGCTAACTATGTAAGTATTGTCCGAAATTATATATTACGTCTTGAGTGAATGGGGCATATGATGAACACACCTGTGATCACCCCTACTAAGCGAATATCATTGAATAAATCAATCCATTGAGAAACAGAGACTTCTTATCAGATAGTACTGAAATTGTATAATATATACGAAATACATGAATACTTTTCTTTGTTGATAAGTCTTAGTTTGCGTCAAAGCCATTTGTTATGATATGGATTGTCTTTTGAAAGAAGTCCTTAAAGATTATGGAACCACTATTTGCGTATATATTATAGATACATTATCTCATGTTTGACTTAAACAGCTGTTGCAGACGGGAAAATCTCATAGCAAATATAAAAGCAAAATTGAATGTTGAAGCATAGCATTGATTGCTGTTATCTATATCCGGTCAAAACGTGAAAGCACCGTCAGCTACCGACAAAAAATTGTGATAGCTTTTTATCATACAAAGTGCTAAAATGGAGAGCTTGCTGTAAGTCACCGTCGCGAGCGGAGTTTCTATTTACTCGGTTGCAATTATTTAAAAAACGAAAACTTGGTCAGTATCTAGCTACATAGATACAGTGGCGCTCAATATTTCTATAACTATTCATAATATAATATCAGGACACATTTGACATACAGATCACATGGTGAGCTTATATCTTATTTTGTGGGTGGGTAACACAACTAATAAAACATATACATACATAAATAATACTTGTTGTTGTTATATATGCATATATATAACATCGCGTCAACTGGTTGGTCGATAATAAACTTGATTACTTGATTTTTTATTATTAGTCTTTAATGATTACTTTTTGATCTATCTTGATCAGACCGAGCAGTCACAACATTCGATTTTAGACATCTCTTATCGGAATCACCAAGTTACGCAATCATTATGGTCAAGGTGACCAATGTCAAAACACGCTGAAATGTAATGATACTTGAAATGTTTGAATTACATAAGTACATAAGATCACGCGTATAAATTTTCAATAATACAAAGTCACTGTGACACGTTTCGATTGATTTCTACGCGTGCTGCGATTTATAATCTTAAATCAATTTATTAACTCATCTTAGTATTATCCTTATTAACTTTCAAGAGGTACACAAGGATATTTCAATAACATAAGATTTCTTATCACGTTAGGATCTTTATTGTCAAGGATTAAAGGTTGATAAACCTTGATATTCAAGTATTACTCGTTATATTATATTTATTGTGATGCATTTTTGTATTAATAGTTGAAATCTTGGAAGTTTCCGTCAATGCAGCGAAAATTTCGATTAATTTAGATATAAATTTGATTACGATAGCGATATGTTTCGATATGTGTTTTGTACATAAAATACATCTTAATACATTTTGCACTGATTCTTATTCTTATCAAGATTATTGCTGAAATAATCCACACTACACTATAAAAGCAGACGACACGCAAAGAGATAAAATTCTAATCCGCGTAAAAATCTAAAGATCAACAGATAATGTGTTAACAGTGAAGTGTTATTCTAGTGCTAGTGTAGTATCAGACGGTAGCCATGGGCATCGGCAGGGAAAAGGAAGCGGAAAAAGAAAAGCTGAACCCGAATGGACGGTGAGCATTTTCTTTTTTTCCAACATCTTTATGGCATAGTTACGTAATTTATTAATGAAGTTTTGTTAAATCGCGTAAAATTAAATTTTTGCCAAAGTCAAAGAATTAAATATTTTCGTTAAAGGAACAACGAAGTAAACTTTGTTTTTATTTTCTTGAACATGGATCATATAAATCATGCCGTGATTATTTTACGACAATAACAAAGTATAGCCTCGGTATGATTATAATAACTGGGGTAAGAAATTGCTGGAATTGCTTCTTTAATTTAACCTCATAAAATGTAAGTATTAATTGTAAATTCTTAAATATTTATAAATATTAATGCGTTAATTTATAAGGACACGATTGTCCATTGTGATGAATTGCTAATTATTTATTCAAGGCGCAAGTTTTTGCATATACAACAATTAAAATAGGATCTATTCAAAACGCAGAAATTAATATTATAAAATGATTGAATTGCATATTAATAACATGTAAATGATATAATTTACATTTGTTAGTTATAGATAGGTTTCATTAGATGATGATAGATAGATAGAATTCATTATGATTCGTTAACTAGGTATTATGTATTTGCCTTAGAAAATGTAGCATCACAATTACGTTATTTTTCTGAGCAAAATACCGTCTATATACTGTCGATCCACCGATTCGTGCTATTTAAAATATTTATCAAAATAAATACAAAATTATATTTAAATAATAATGAATTATTACAAAAGAAATAAAACTCAATGCTAATGAAATCCTAATTAAACAGCCTAAATTAAACAGAACCTACTACTGTTACTACATAATTATCAAAAAAATACCTACCTTAGGGCACATTTTAAGGCTTTGGTACCATATCAGCAAAAACGCTATTTTTACGTTGTCTGTAAACACACGGAAGGAAAACTGGTCAATATGGGTCAGTATTCGATTAATTAACTGTTAACGATTTAAAAACATCACATGACTGTATAAGTGATAAGGTAGATAGATGTAGTTAGCCTTTGGATCATAATAAAAACAATACAATTTTTTATCATTCATTCCTGTTAGCTAATGTTTATAATATAAGGTCCAAATTGATAAACTTCATATAAAACAAAAAATACAGGCCTATTTTTAGTACGTTTTAAGTCACGAGTTAAAAATTAGATGTCACTTAACGCATACACGCAGATCAGTACCAATAAGTAATTTTCGCTGATCGTGCTTTTATCAACTCGCTAAATGTGATAATCATTCACCACACAATTTATTGAATATAGCATTAACGTAATAAATCGATTATGAGCAATTCAAATACTAGGAAATTACGCTAAAGTTAACATTCTAATGTAACGGAATAGCAGTTAAATTTGTTATAAAACATATAATTGAGATCTGTGATCACACATTTAAAATCAAAATTGCGTTAAAAAATCATTTTGCCTGTAAGCCTCCTGGCATTACCGTGTCTAATAAAAAAAACAAATCTTTATAGTTAACTATTTTTAATTCGTATTTTTAATTTTTTCATCGAATTCAAAAAATTCAGACAATTTTAATTGTTAACATAAGTGGGAAAGTTAAATAATAGTATAGCTATAATAAACCGTTAACATTCTCTAATAGAAATAATATAATTACCATTAATTCAGATAATGGCATGAACGTTTTTAGTGAAAAAACCTTCGTTGTCTTATAAGTAACAGCTTTTTTCTCAACAATGAATGGTATTGCATATTTTTATTTCGCGAAATATTGACCAATTGTTGGGCGCTCATGCATATCATAATCTTGGCGAACTAAACTCAGTTATATTGTAATTTAGTAGTGTGCCAGTCGTTTTCTATAATTATAAATCAATTTTACATAATTAAGTAACGATTAAACACTTTAATTCTCAGTTGGTTTGTGCATGCCGTAGTATAGTGTCTCATTAAATATTGAAACATTAATATATACATGTATTAATATATTTCAATAACATGCGGGTAGATATAAAAGTGTATGCATAAAAGGCATGGTTTTGTGCCAAAAAAAGCTTCAATTTATGAAAAAGTGAATTCAGAAAAGTTAATACTTTTACATCTAATGATGGAGATATAACATAAACCAAAAGAACTTTGGTCGCCCTGAGGTCTATTTTTGAGCAGTTGAAATAACCAATATCTACATATTATTAAGTTGGCTGCCCCAATTAATTTTATCGGAACGTATCGCTAAACTTAATTAGTATGGGTTCAAATAATTGTTTTTCAAAATGAGTTTGAGGAAGACGTTGCTATTGTTTGAAACAGATTTCCATGTACGCACACGTGATGATGATGAGGAAGTTCCTCTTTTGCGGGACGAAGATATTGGTGGTGATGAGTGGTAATATTGAGGAATACCTACCGTTTCCGTCCAAATACAGAATTTATGTTAGAATTGTGACAATACTAAATTGTGTGATTCGATTGTATTATATATATCTATACAATATATAGTACTCAAGTAATATATAAGCTCTGTTTTAGGCCTTCAGACCTTCGAAAATATGAATTCCGTGCGACTGCACAATGAGTCCATTAAGATGAGGGCTCAGGAACAATCGCACACGAATCGCAAATCAGAGCTTCTCTCCTACTTGATCAAAAAAATCATTGCGGTTTATAGTATTATTTTTTATCTCATAAAATATATTCTTTCGCTTGTTCCAGGCCCCAAACGACGTCCAGTCAGCAGTTCAACGTGATAAGACGAGTCTATCACCAGGATGTACTTAATAAAGATGCTGACTATCATTTGCCTGAAAAGCCTCGTAAGTATCATTAACAAAAATACTCAAGTAACTTCATTTATTCTTTTGAAATAATCGTTGGGCTATTAATGTTCTTTGCTAATGATATAAAACAAGTTCAGGTTCAGATCGTGAGGTGTACGGATCGGGTCCTTTACCGATAAAATATAATTGATATTTTCCTGCTGCCCGTACTACAGACACACATGTTGTATTTTAGTGAGTTATACTGCAAAAAAGGCGGTTCAGAGTTGCGGATTTGGGGACTGTTTATTAAATTCGCTACCTATCATAAAATGGCTACCAGCCTACAACCTGAAGACAGATCTGATTGGCGACTTGGTATCCGGCGCCACCACAGCCGTCATGCACATACCACAGGGTAAAGAATCATTCCAAAATTACTTATAACTTTTAAAGAAAAACACTTTTTAACGGATTTATGTTATGATTTATATTTAAAAAATTTTGACAATTTTAAAAGTATATTTTATTTATTAATTTTACTGAAATTTTAAATAATGTAATTATATTTAAATTTTGCAAAAAATACATAACAGAAATCCGTTCATAAAGTGTTTTTCTTTAAATGAGCAACAGTTATGTTAATAAAATACAATATTATACCTGTAACTTACAAAATCATTGTTAATTAAACTAATGTATACGTATACTATATGTGTATTACATAACATAATACACTTTCCTAACGTTAAATTCAAATTGTATTTTGAATTCTTATTTTTTACAGACTCTTAGAGGTTACTTAATGTTACAATATTACGTATCTTAAAATAATGCATTTAACAATAACAGTAAAATAAAAACTATGTATGTGTTACACTAAGATAAGTGTTTGAAAATGCTATAGTTTTATCTATTTTTAAACAAAGTTTTCTATCTCGAACATTGAAACGGACTTAAGTAAGAACAAACCATAATAATTTGTATTGTAACATTTTTTTACATTATCGTAATGAATTGGTTGATTATTTCAGGAATGGCGTACGCGCTGTTAGCCCAGGTGCCACCAATCATAGGTCTTTATATGGCATTCTTTCCTGTACTCGTATATGTTGTGTTCGGCACTTCACCGCATGTCTCAATGGGGACCTTCGCTGTTGCCTGCTTGATGGCTGGAAAGGTAATACCATGGAGCAAATATTACCAAATTATCAAATATTACTAAGTCATCTGATATTTACGTAACTTATACTGTTGTATTAATATATAAAAAAGTGATTTGTACCTACTGAAAGGTGAGCTTAAAAAATCGTTTCACAAATATTTCAAAACACATTTATTTGAACGACTGTTTACAAAACCGTGATCTATTTTATTACATTGAAATTTTTTACCTATATCTAATGTGTAAAATTCTCGTGTCACGGGGTTCAAACTTGAACTCCTCCGAATGATACAACATACAAAAATACATACAATCCTAAATTTTCACCCTTCTACGATGAACCGTTATTATTTATTTATTAATTGAAAATTGAAATCACATGTATGGCAAAATATAATAAAGATAGTTATCGAACTAGAATATTTACGCTAAATGCAGTATTGTATTTAAAAGTGATTGTTTTTACGGTATTTGAACTCCAATGATATGTTACTTTTACATATGTTTCAGGTGGTGAACGAGCATGCATCACATGAAATTCTATATCCATTAAATGGGACTGATATTGCTGAAGGTAACATCTCTCTTTAGATTAAAAAATAACACGTTGGTTATCTGTACACGTCGATGCCTTTACCGTTTCAATCTCTATAAATGATTTACATCTATGTTGCATAAACAAACGGTATTAGCAACGATTAACTCTGCGATTAACAGTTGACTCTAAGCATTTCAGTTATTATAATTATTTTTTCAGCGACCTTACAAGCGACACCGCAGCTGTCGCAAGTACAAGTGCTCAGTGCGTTGACTTTGACAGTTGGATTGATACAGGTTTGTCTGCGTATAATATATATTTAAGAAATAATGCTATTAAAAAGGAATAATATTTAGAAGAAATATAAGTAAGATGTTCACTATACCACGTTGGTGCAATGCCCGAATGCACAACAGAGGATCGGGAGTTCGATTCCCAGTATGGTCAATATTTCTATGTTGTATATTTTTTTATATAACGTGTATGTAATGTATATAACCTGTCAAAGGAGAGTTTTGACCCTATTTCATGTTTTGTTATAGGTGATGATGTGGGTACTTCGTCTTGGCGCGGTTTCAACGTTGCTCTCAGAGCCTCTGGTCTCCGGGTTTACGACAGCTGCGTCTTTACACGTGTTGGCTTCACAAGTCAAGGATCTGTTCGGGATTCGACTGCCAAAGTTGGGAAGCAACTATAAAGTCGTCTTTGTAAGCCATCTCGTTTGAAACATTTTGTGTGTGCATGGAATATAATGCATTAACTTGAGCTTCTTCTTATATATTAATTATATTTACTATAATTGACAATACCCTACCCTAAAGGATCGTGTTACTCTGGAGAAACAATACTAAGTATGATTTGTCTTATATTTGAAAATAAGAGAGTATTTCTTACTTTTCATGTGCTACTAGCGCAGACAATATTACATTTATATGCCACTAATATTAATCACAATAGCAGTTTTGTGATAATTTAAACTCTCTGTCCGTGACCATGGTTGCTGCTAAGTATTCGAAATCTCGGCATAACTTATATAATTAATTCAACTCAAAATGTGTCCTGTGTTCAGCTAAATATATTTTCTTCAGGGTATAATCATTTTGATTACAGACCGTGATAGAAGTATTCAAGAATATACCGAATTTGAATTGGGCGGCGTTTATTATCTCATTCATCACGTGTCTCATCATTTCACTGAACAATGAATTGCTTAAGGTAACTATAGAAATTACTATAAAAGTTCGTTTTGAGATATAATCATTCCATATATTAATAATAAAAATATGTTAATGTTCAGAGTCGGTGCAAAGGGCCTCGCGCTTATAAGCCGAATAGAAATTGTAAAAAGTATGGAAAAAAAGTAAAAAGTACTGATTATTTTAAAGTTGAATCACAAAATATTCTAGAATTGGGCTATTTCTAAAACATAATATTTAAAATCATATATCGATCTATTCCAGCCATGGGTCAGCAAGCGAAGCCGTGTGCCGGTGCCTATAGAGTTGCTAGCGATAGTAATAGGAACTCTCGTGTCTAAATTCTGTGATCTTAGAAGTACCTATGGAATCTCATTGGTCGGCACTATACCTACTGGGTAAGTGTTTTATAAGGACATAAAATTGATATTTCTTCATATAAAGATGTCATTATAATGGGATTAGTACTAAGATAATAAATTACTTTAAATTTTCTATGTAATATTATAAATAAATATCAGGACACATTCCACACACGGTTATATCTTGTGTGTTACATAAATATTTTTTTAAAATACGTACAACGCAACGGATCTGCTAATGACAGAACTGTTGACTCTTTGGCATGGCATGAATGAAAAGCGAAAAACGTTTTCAAATTTCCAGTCTCCCAGTACCAGAAGTGCCACCAATGCAACTCCTTCCAGATATAGCCTTGGACGCGTTCACCATAACCATGGTCACGTACACCATATCAATGTCCATGTCTCTAATATTCGCAGCCAAAGAAAAGTATGAGGTCGACGCTAACCAAGAACTGCTGGCGCTGGTAAGTATAAGTGGACTACATTTTTGTATTGTTTGTAAACAGCGTACTTAAATAAATACAATAGTTTTCATGCAGCATCTCAGAAGATCTTTTAAATCATTGAGCCTTGCGGTTTTTTAAATTAGTTCATTTGACCACCAAGTATTTTGAAAATATTTTTTAGATATAAAACTATATTATTAGCATATGAAAATTGAATTTAAATAAATAATGCTAATGCTACGTTCAGGGTGCAAGCAACGTGTTTGGTGCGTTCTTTACATGCGCCCCCATGTGCGCCAGTTTATCGCGATCATACATACAGTATCAGGTAAGAAACATAATTTCAAAACCTTCAAATTTAGTAAAAAAAATCGGACAAGCACGGATTGTACCAACGAAGAATTCTCTACACATTTTTTTTGTATGCGAGGCACCTTACATATTAATTTTATTTTGTATTTGGTTGTTATAGCGGCAACTATCTACCTATCATTCATGTGAAGACACCTTAAACTGAACTTTGCTTATTTTTTTTAAGTGACAGAAGATTTGTTTCCGTGGCTACATTTTTTGTAGTTTTTTTAATTGTATGATATCTTCAGGCGGGCGGTAAGACTGGTATAACAACGGTGGTGAGCGGAGTGTTGATTCTATGCGTACTTCTGTGGGTGGGGCCCTTCTTTGAGCTGTTGCCCCGCTGTGTTCTGGCCTCCATCATCGCTGTCTCGCTTAAGGGCATGTTCATGCAAGTCACCGAACTCGCCAAGTCAGTACACGTCATACCCCTTTACACCCCACCCCACCCATACACATTGTTTTAATTTGATACCTATAGTTTTTGAATGATAATTTATTAATTATTGACCATTAAGCATTTATTAAATATAACCGAAACGTTGTTTAATATTGCATTCATAATTTTATCTATATCTAAAGTAACGATTAATAGATTTTCCATAGACAACGCGTCACAGTTTTTTTTTTCAACCTACAACTCAGTATATGAAGCTCAGTTTAAATATTTTCTATGAATTATTTCTATGGTTTCAATGTGAATTTCAGATTCTGGCGATTGAGTAAACTGGACGCACTAGTGTGGCTCGCTACGTTTTTGACGACCGTCCTCATAGACATTGACATTGGGTAAATATTTACAATTCTCTTGTATTATTTGAAAACATATATTTTAAGTAGGAGGACATTTATCAAAGCATATTTTTACCATCAATTTGACTTTTGATCCTTCCAGAAAAAAAATCATAAAATCTTATGCCAATAATATATGTTGAGATGCGTTATATTTTGAATTCAATTCCAGGCTGGGCGCAGGTCTCCTTGCCTCAGTGGGAGCTCTGTTCGTGCGATCTCAGCGTCCTTACACCTGTCTCTTAGGCAGAGTACTTGATACAGACCTCTACCTCGATATCAAACGTTATCGTGCGGTGAGTACTCGAACAAATTCAACTAACATACAACGATCAAAACTTTTGTCTATATTTTTGTGATACAATTATGCATTGTTGAAAAATTACTTTTACACTTGTGATGGCAGAACAACAACCTGCGCCATGTCCTCGATTTCTCGGTCGGTCTTCAGTGATAGTATGAAAAACTGCACACAACACATGATCAAGACATTTAAATATAACATACACCACCATTTTGCTATATCGAAAATTCCCACTTCATATTTAACGCTGTACGGATAGGTTTTGTTGCCAAAAAAACGCATTTTGAAGAAGTTATTTTGTATGTTTTTATTAAAATATTTTTGTTGTCAAATTTTGAATTTTTATGTCAATATGACACAGAAAATAAGGATATTTTTTGTTCGAAGTGACATCCATGACACAATTTACATTTACTGTCTTAATTTTAGGGTCCTTGAGAGTTCTACAGACCTCAACTATTTATTATTCTGTGCGTATTCCACAAAAGTGTTATTGCAAATTAATTTCGCCACATCCTTTAAGTTATTATGAAATTTGTACTAAAAACTTACATATATTTTCCAGGCTGAAGAACTTCCCGGGGTAAAGATATTCCACTACTGTGGCGGACTCAACTTTGCCAGTAAGAACCTATTCAGAGCCACTTTGTTCAGGAAGATTGGATACTTGAAGGAAACAGAAGCCGATAACCTCACTAACAAGAGTGAGTCGTATGAGTGGGACTCTACTATTGGTAGAAAGGTAACCAAGAGATGTTTCATATTTCATCCCCGACAGCATGTCAAGATGTTTCTCTTACTGTTCAAATTATTATTTGATAAAAATAAAAATTGTTTCAGATAAACTGTGTCATAATAGACGCGACTGCCCTATCTTATGTTGACGCGCCGGGAATCAAAAGTCTCCTTTCAGCGCAGCAAGAACTCGTAAGCAGCCACATAACCGTTTTATTAGCCGGAGCTAACGGTAAGAATTGCTTCAGAATAAATATGCATAATTATGTATTTTCATATATATTTCCTGCATGATTTGATGTACTTTCAAATGAGAAATAAATGAAAAATAAAAGTCAAAAATGTTTCCGCCCGGGATCGAACCGGGGGCCTTCTGCGTGTTAGGCAGATGTGATAACCGCTACACCACGGAAACTTGAAGTTATTTGCGAATTTGTACAATTGTTTCATTTTCGCAATACAATTTTTATTTAATGTAATTGACAGCAATTTACGGATATATAAAAATCGATTATCTTTGCGAATGTATCATACAAGATTTTTTTTATAAAATAAAGGGCAAACGGGCAGGAGGCTCCCTGATCTAAAATTTATAGTGATTCCACTATAAACATCATATATTTTTGTATTTTTTAATAATTAGTAAGTGTGCTTAAGTGTTAATAAATCAATATTGTTTTAAGGTCCCGTCTTAGAAATGATAGAGAAGTACAATTCTTTGGAAACCGAGCAATTGCAAGTAGAAACTTTTCCGACGGTCCACGATGCTGTCGTTTACTACAAGATGTTGGAGATGAAGAAAGAACCAACCATCACCATCGCCACGTGATCGCTTTCAATTACTTTTCATCACTCATTTGGTGACAAGCATCTTTTATCACCAGATTTGTTACAGGCATTTTATCACAAATTTTGTGAAATGAAACCTTTACCATGGATTTGTGGTGTCTACCAATTTTATAAATGTTTGTGTAGAGAAAATTGTTCGCAGATTGTTAAGTTTTAGCCAGTCTGAAATGTGTATAACAGTACTGCCATATTTTATAAACCATTTAAAGTTTCTTAACAAATATGCTTAGATTTGCTATCTATGCATTATTCTATTTGAGGCTCATGTATAAGTTAACATAAAAGACCAGTTAATAGTGATATTTGATGAAAGAATGATGATTAGTTAAGAGGTGATGAAATTTGGTGCCTTTGTGATATAAGATGCCATATATTTATACATTATTGAAAATATTTATTGTTATATGTAATAATGAAAAAGTTTTGACGTGTGGTTGCTAATTTTGGCGTAAAAAGAACAATTTTAAATAACAGTAAAAACTTGAAAATTTTACTACATATGTAATTCTGGAAGTCGGGAAGAAGCTGTGCATTAATAAATCAATAAACACTTGCTACTGGTGAATGAAAAATAGAAAGAAACGGACATGTCTTAAACAAATCTGCAAAATATTATCAATGGAAGAGATTCAGAGTCGAGGCAAGAACTTTTAATTTATTTATTTACACTTTTTTAGCACTACAATAAACAGTCCACATTCAGTAAGTAAAAGCTAGTTGCCTTATCGCTGTTAAGTGATCTCTTCCAGGTAACCCGACATTTTACATTAGTTGAGCATATCATAGCTGATAGCTAAATGCTTGAATCATATTAAATTTAAGCATTTAGCTAGCATAATGTTTTTACGTTCACACTATAATTCGATCTATTTTATTTTTATCAATTATATTAATTACTAAATTGTATATATCAGAGCAAAAACGATTCAGAATAAATCATTGAGTGAAATCGAACTAATGACCATAGATAGAGTCTGAGGTAGACGTAGGTATAAATGCACCTAACGGTTGCCTATAATAAATTTTCTAGTATACAATGCCACCTCGACGCTCTCTTATAACGTCAATAAAACTTTCAATTGAATGTTATGTTCATGTGAAAAAAGAGTTTTGCTATATTTCATTAACAAATGTTTGTATTTTAAAAATTTTGCAATTTTAGACAATAACAAAACAATTATTTGACAGCTTAATGTTTTCAAACGTGTTTAATAAGGTTTACACCTGCTACAATGTCGTATAAAATGTCTTGTGCCTTTCATATTTTTATGACAGAGCCAACGTGGTTGCTGCGTCGAAGGCCCAACGTACTTGCCTTTTAATTAAAATATTTGTTCCGAAAATGGTGTCACGGTTGCTAGAGCTTCATTTTAGGGGCATTTAATAATAAACTCGAATAAGATAATTTAATCCAAAGAAGAAAAGTATTGAACCACATTTAATTTAAAATGCTACTTAATAGTAACTATTACTTAAACTAGAGAGAATGTTTATTTTAATTTATAGTGTGTCTGAGGTTGCCCAAAGGTTTAAAACCACACATTTCAATTTTTAAAGATCAACAAGATTTGCTTAAGCAGTGATATCTTAAAATTATAAATCTTCTCGCGTAATTAAAAAGAAGGTTAAACATTATGAAATCCGCTCCAGAATCTCTATAGACAGCGGGGTCGATCAACATACCAGAGTCCCTTGGAATTTGCGTTTTACTATAATCAAGATATAAGAATGAACTTTTATGCGATTTTAAGTTAATAATGATTATGTGCATAAAATGCACTTATTTCAAGGAACCTGTATTAAATGTTCGTAGAATATTAGAGAGATATTTTTTGTAAGTCAATTGCTAATTTTAAAAATCCCTTTGAGCATGATTAAATTTTTTGGTTATATAACGTAATAATTTTTTTAAACAGCCATCGAAAGTAAGCAAGAGTTAGTATTTATTCTAAGCTGCTATGCACACTTTAGAGAATGGTGTTAAATAATGAAAAGTCTATATAGAATGATGGATGAACAAATCAATTACTTTGTGTATTTTTTATTACTAACACTTATGATTTTGTTTGTGATTTCGTTGCAAATACTAATAAAATATATGTTAAAGATAAGCACTCGAGTGCTTAATAGACAAATCATTCTTTAAAATGTTAACATTTGTTCGCTGGCCCTATCCAGTTTGTAGTGAATTTTTTCATTCTTCTCAACAGATATTCCGCGAGGTGCTTAAATTATTTGATCTAAAACTCTCAAGGATTGTCTTTCGTGTTACTTAAATTATTTACTTAAGTGTAATGTACTATTGTGATATTTGTACCTAAGATGTGTATTTGTACTTATTATAATAAATCGTTATTTTGTGTACAATTTTGCTGTTTTTTTACACCTTAAAATTTTGATCCCAGAGTGTATCTTTATTTACAACTTAAATGTAACGATTCTGTTCCCCCTTTTAAATTCAACATTTACTTGGTGTCATCGTGTTTTAAAATAAATTAATAAATACAACTAGTGTATGCTAGTTATATAAATTATTTATGTATATTTAAAAACCTGAAACATCATCCCGGTGCAAAATAGTAAGGCAAAAAGGGACACAATAGAAGTTTCCGCCAAGTTAATATCAATATTAAGTTTTTCTGATATTTCATTCCATAATAATTGAAGACTCCTATATTCAATATTAGGTATTTTAAAGCATAAATACTGATAATACTATCATTTTAAAGCTTGGAATTAAAAGATAACTCAGAATTTTATCCTAATTAGTTTTAGATATGATAATAACATATATATCCAATACATAATAAATTAGTTTAAGAAATGGAGGCCTGGAAACTGTTTGGTATTTTTATTCTTTTTGGATTAGCACAGGTAATGAACTATTCAGTACCGTTAATACGTAATATGACTAATTTTTAATAAATGAAAGGATTTCTATAAACTCGTAATTTCAACAGGGTGCATCCATAGAAGAGAATGCACCAGCGTATATTGAATCTCTTCGCGAAGATGTCGAACGTAAGTCTTAAATATGATCAATTCGAAATTCCATAAAGTATCCATTTCCTTTTAATGATGAGCATGTTTAATTCATGATAGGTGTCCAAGGCCGCATAGTGGCTGGGTGGGAGGCCGATGAAGGCCAGATCCCTTACCAGATCAGCTTGCGTATGATCAATAACGTGGGCCGCGTATCTTCCTGTGGAGGTTCCATTATCCATCACAACTGGGTTATAACCGCTGCCCACTGTCTGGCTAAGTAAGTACCTAGTAGTAAGTAATAAAAGAAGTGACGCATTGATAAATGTTGTTCAACATAGATATTTTTAAAAATATTCATCTTATACGTAGCCGCATCACATTTGTTGTCCGGTTCGGTCTGATTCATCTAACAAAGCCAGACTATATGGTGGAAAGCAACAGGAGATTCATTCACCCGCAGTACAGTGAAGTCAACCCGCGAGTTCAGACCCATGACATCGCTCTTTTGGGCATCGACCAAGACATTCCTTATGGCCGTAAGTAAATAGCAAACGACATATACATTTTATTTATCAATAAAATCAATACAACACTATATCGCAGAAAACAACAGCAGTTACAGGAACCTCAACCTAAAATACATCTAAATTTTGGTATTTTTGCAGCGAACATCCAACCGGCTCGTCTACAAAATAGTGAGCAGAAGAACCTTGTGTATGAGGGAGTACGACTTACCGTCAGCGGGTACGGTCTCACTGACGACAGGATCAATGGTACCTATTGTTATCAATTTGAATATATTTCACTCATAATTCTTTGTATATATTATCCTAAACCATATTTGTAATATCCTTGCATATTATTCAAGCGCTAACCAGTTTATTTTTTAATTATTTAGATAGGGTTTCAAAACTTAAACTATTGAAAAAGTTGTTTCTGAGCAAATTATTTGACGTATATTATATATGTAAATCCAGGAGGCGCAGCATCGGAGGCTCTACGCTGGGTGTACTTGCTGGGTATAACCACCGCTGAGTGTCGGCAATGGTACCCGGGTAGCAGCGTGATCGCTGACCAGACCCTTTGCGCGAAGTCATACAACGATACAGCTCAGTCTTCATGTCAGGTAAGGAAAATGAGCAATCGTAAAAATACAACTCAAAGAAATGATTCAACGCATTGTGTGTTCTGTTGACAGGGTGACAGTGGTGGTCCTCTGACCAAAATAGACGCAGACGGTAAACCTACTATGGTGGGTATTGTGAGCTTCGGGTCCTCCGCCGGATGTAACTCACCTTTCCCATCAGGTAACAACCTAATAGTCCATTAGTCTGACCAAAAATAAAAATAAATACTTAAAAAAACACAACTTCCCAGTTCAGACAACTTCAGAGTTTTTAATACCTTGCAAATAATATCTACATTATTTATATTTTCCAGCATATGTTCGTCCCGGCCACTACCATGAATGGATCACACAGGTAACCGGTATCAACTTTGACTGGAAAAACTCCGACATCGAATCCGAAGAAGAGGATACCCAGTTTTTTAACAAATACACATTTTTTCAATAACTAAGCGTCACTAGGAGTGTTATAAGTTAAGCTGTTCAAGGAATTTGTCATTATTAAAAGGTCGGTGCTCGTTGTATTCTCGAGCCTGGCTATAAATAAAAAATAATAATGGCAATAAAGTAAATATCTAGAATTTTCATTTTCTTCGTCCATCTTGATTTCAATATTTTGTCAATATGTTTTGCTGAATAGAACACATCAAATAAACAAAACCAATTGTGTAAATAGGTAAGGAAAAACCAATTCGTCGATAATTTAATTAGAACATTTTTCTTGAAATAATCTTATCAGTTCGGTATTGCGGTTTTATCAATTCAATTAACTCCAAAATTTAATTTCTGTCTTAAGTGATATAAATGAATGTTTGATAAAATACACATTTTCAAATCTTAATCACCCAATTTTGAAACTGTAATGATTATTATTTTTAGATAATGGGTATCATGATAAATTCAGCCAAAGTTACACAAACTTTAAGAAAATACAAGTGATTTACTTTCTATTAAATGAGGTCTGCAAAAAGCTTGTCTTTGGATCAGTACAGCTACTGTCAGTATACTGTGAAATATGTAGTTATACAATGTTAAACAACTTAATAATATTTTTTTATTTTTTATTATTTCGATTTGAGAGATAAATTTTATTTATCGTTTTTCTTTTATTCAAACAAATATTAAGTCTATTAATTACTGTCTTCATTCAGATACTTGTCAGAACATAGATCATAATTAGTATTTTGATTTTAATCATAATATACAAATATCTTTTACAGCAATAAATCATAAATCAAAGTATGCTTTAAAGTGTTTTAAATTTCCAAGTGACATACTTAGCAGCTTACTTTAAATATATTTAAATAATATATTTAAATGCACAAGCTAATAAAGTACTCTTCAAGCTTATTAATTATATGGGACTTGAAGATTTCCAAGAGATATATGGCTAGCCCAACCATTCTTCATATCTATCTATCTGCCTCACTCTGTATCTCCTCAGTTTGGGGACAATTACCAAGAGCCTTTAATAACTGAATGCAATACTCTTTTTCTTCCAAAAACGTATCCAACTCAGGTCTCTTTAAATGCTGTTCTAAGATATTTTTGAGATTGAGATCTTGGCACTGTTGAATTACTCTCTGGTCTTCTATGAGCGCCTGAAGTATGTTTAAAAGATGCTCTGTGGCATCGTTTCGACCCTTTTTAAGTTCCTCAACGATAGTGCGTGTAATGTTTTGTTCTATGAATTTATCTGAAATTAAAAACATTTAAATAGAATATGTGCTATTGGGGTTGAACTTATAAACAAAGGAGATCATAATATATATATAAAACAAATGCAATACCTCTTGCCGGTGTGTAGTGATTGCAGAGATAAGTGATGAGAAAGGCGCTGCGAGTTTTGGCTGAGACATCCTCTGAAGCCAGCACGGCGCTTAAAGCCTCACACCCACCCTGTGCTGTCAACTCTGCGCAAGATGGCTCAAATTCTCGACAAGCACCTGCGAATATTTATAAAAATGATATACATAATCACTTAAAATATTTACATATTATAAATATGTAAGAAAAAGCTGCTTGCTTAATAAATTGTGCATGTGAGTTTGCTTACTTGATACAGCTGAAACACACTTGGCCAAGGCTTGACCCCTCTCTGTAGTCACCATGTGTAAGATTACATTGAGTAAGCCACCCTCTAATGTGCGTTCCTGGCAGAACGGATTATTCTGACAGACCTCTGCAAGCACCCGACTTGCTCTACAACGGACTTCCTCATTTTCACTCCCATAGCAAACAGGAAATATTGCAAATCCCCCAATTTTGTAAAAATCTGTAAATATTTTGTGTACTTATAATTTATGTGAAGTTATTATTTATCTAAATAAACATTATCTAAACTATGATTAAGGATGGTGTAAATAGAACCTTCAATAATAAACCTAGCTAATTATCAAGATATTATTGTAAGGTTAAGAGGTACAGAGACTTCCTCCCATATTAAATATACATATATAATTTAACTAGTGACCCGCCCCGGCTTTGCACGGGGCAATGCTGATACTAAATACACTACAGAAAAATAAATGCGTCCGATCGCTGCTAAATTCAAAGTGTGAGTGTAGTGATAGTGATAGTGTAGTGATAACACTTTTTGATGAAAGTCAAAAATATTTGGAAATAAACATACCATTAGCTACATCCATATCATCAATATATGACAAAATATTTTCAAATGCAGTTTCAACATCTTCAGGCAATTCGTCTCCAAGCTGTATACTTTTTATCTTCTCAACATCTGATAAGACTTTAATAGCATCCATCAAAATTTCAACAACATTAACTGTTATACTTTTAAGGGCTTTTTCTAAAAAATTCCGCCTCTGAAATTTGATACACTTTACTTTTTAGAGTTATAAATAATATTAATGAAGGCATGACTTTATTTATAGTCTATGATCCCATTGCTTGATCCTGATCCTGCAGGAATTTTTTTTTTTTTTGATAAAATTAATGGAGGATAGGTTTCCTTGACCTCAGATATTTGTGCTTTCCGATAATGAAGGCATGTTTTTTGTGCCACAAAGATGAAAAATTAACAGATTTTAATAGTTCAGACAATACAAAAACAAAAACTAAAATGTGTGAAGGATCTCTAATTAATTTGGATATTGAAACTAAAAATAAGATATACCTCTTCATCCAAAGGTCTGAACTCTGAAGAGTGTGGTGCATCTTCAGATCTTGTAGCTTCCATTGCAAACCTGAGTAGACCCTGAAATTTAAATGATGGTTTCATGAAATGCATTTATTGAAAAATCTCTTTAAAATACTTTAATATTAAGAGAGATATTAAAAGTTATTAGAATTTCTGTCATTAGTAAAACATAACATACCTGCAAGTTTCTCACACGTGGATTAGCTGAGGACGATTCCTCAGGATTTGCTGGAGCTGGCAATAAAGCGCCAGCTATTTGTACACGATTCTCATCATTATTCTGATCCATTTTGAAATAGATTGTCCAATATTATTCAACAAAAAAGCTTTCTGTTAGAATCGACCAACCTACAAACCAACAAACGTAATTCCGTCACTTTTAATACAAAAACAAAATTACGATAATTCCAACTATTTATTACAATTCTAACATTAATATGATTCACTCTTATTAAAACGAACTATGAGCCATTACTTTCAAGTTTTAGGTTTCATCATGCTTCTGGAAAATTCAAATTTCAAAACACGGACGTCTAATATGTCAATTGTTAAATGTAAATATGTTTATGTCACATATGACATCAAAAAATATGCCAAAGACTAATCTGACAGTATTATTAATGTCATGAAGATAATGTGCAAATGTAGACTAAACAAGGAAACGAAGAATGATTGTTATATATAGAAATATTTTTGTAATTAAATTAAACAATTAAAAAACGCGATTAAAATGAATTTTCTTAAACCTTCAAATTATTAGATCATAATGTATACCTAGATACGTTTAAGTATGGATCACGAAGGGTTTATCGCGACACAATGACCGTTTTCTTTATGTTTGCTAAAATTGTCTTGTATTATAACTTTGTGCGTGATAAGATAGATAAGCTATCATCAGATAAATTCATTTAGTTTAAAAACATATTGACATCTAGTGAAACGCAAATTGTATTGTTAAGATAATATTAATATAATATATATAATATTCTTTCAATATTGCGAACCATTAAAATTACGAACGGTTCTGTATAAATGAGAAGATAAGATCCAATAAGGTAAGTTAACAGAGCTAATCAAAATAATATCAATTGACAAATTAGAATTACAAGAAAAACTCATTATTTACTATTACTTATTATATCTAAGTTCTCAAAAACATGCTTTCACCGAGCTAATTTTATATGGTACCACTTTTCAAGGTAACGTTCTGATAAAAAATAGAAGTAAAATAGTTGGACATAAAATTAATTGAATGATGATGTTTCGTGTAGGCTGAGTAATAAAGAAGTATTTCCATCATCTGTAAGAGTTCATAAAAAGTTAGTTCTTTACTACTTTTAGGCACGCACCTAATCGTACTCATACAGCGTCACTAATTTCGCTCTTTTTATTTTCTCTCGTCTCTTCCTTCGTCCGGTTATTTTTAAGACATATACCTGACATCACATCAACCCGTCTTCTACGCACGTCGGATAATTATTACGACGTAGATAAAAAGTATTCGTTCAGGTCGCATTTCAAGGACCTGGGGGTCGTTATATTATAGATAATGATATGATTTTATCAACTTTATCAGAATATGTACGTAACTTTTGAATAACAACAACATACAGGTACGTTGTTTCACGACATATACTACAAGTCGAGTTTTACAAGATCAATCACTTTATCTACATATAACGGTAACTAGATAATAAATTGAAGCCAAGAATCAAACGAAACCTATGCAATTGGCCTCATCAATGATTAAGATTGATTGTTTTTTATAATTTGAGACGGATGTAATAGAAGAAATTAAAAGCGATGCTAATAAAAGTAACTGTAAAAGTTGAGTCTAAGCCGGAACATTTGACTTGTCAAAATCGAATAAATTGTTGATATAAGAGATTCATCTGAATGCATGCATCCTAATAATTTTATCATTTAAATCTCGTATCCAAGAGATTGGATCCAGATCCAGCATATCGGAATCTCTTAACTTGTTCATAATAGTACATTGTTTAACTTAAATGTTTCAACATTAAACAAAATAAATCAATAATTGTATGTTAGCATTCAATTTTAATCATTTAGCTTTGAAAACTTACGAAGCTTAAATTCAATTTTCAATTTTTACTTTATTGTAATAAAAAAGGGGTATGTATTGAATAAAACTTAATAATATTATTTTCAGGAATTATACTTGTGGCTCCCATTGTGTATCCCACCTATTCGCACACTACACCCGCCGATACAAACTATCTAAGCTATTGTCTTAAAGAGAAAATTTCTTTCCGAGACTGCTTTTTAAATTAATTGCAGAATAGTGGATAAACAGGTAAAGCTTCCCAATTATCATTCTATATGCTTGTACCGCAAAGGAAGAAAATCTGGAACATCTGAGTTCGTATGCTCGCTTTGTCAGCAGATGTTAAAACCCGAATGCCGGTTTGAGTCTAAAACCGTGTTTGTTGAGGTTTACAATTCTAGAGTGTCAAATCAGAGCAACCACCTATATTCATGATTTTATGATATAAACCAATGAATCATCATTTTCAGATATGCCGCCTCGTCAGGACCTGATCATCCAACCGAGCCGGTTCCAGGTGGAGCAAACCCGCATACCCCCTCCCCCGCCCCCGGGCCGTCTTCAGAGACCCCCCCACGATCACCCCTCCACTTACATCGCCTCGCAAACAAGACGGAATACTGCCGCTGCCACGCGAAGTAACTAGGTTTGATTTGAAGCTGCTAACTATTGCCTATAGCATCCATTCTGAACATGAAATTCGGAATACAACGGTAAAAATATATCTCACATAAAATCGTTTAATAAAGCCAAGGCACTGATATGGAAATCTAAATTTTATAATTGCTTCAACTATTGTCCGTAGCGTTAGTTTTAATGGACATGAAATTCATTTCAGCCTAAAACAGACCTTATTTTAGTTGAAACAAAATCCATGTAAGTAAGTAATAATGGACTTATGCCGTTAATATTTGCGAGTAAGATGCTAATCCTTACCACAAATGCCAAATGTATAGTATTGTGTTGTGTAGTGTGCAAATTGATAGACTTATTCTTAGTATTATTATTTTTAAGATTTTATTGTAAATGCATAAAGCATAAAAGTTTTCAGTCTGAGCGATAGTTTATTCGATCCGTTCATTTGATATATTATAATTACATTAAAATAAATGTATTCATTTTATATAATCTGTCTTATTACTATGGTTTTTTTCCTTACAACTGTAAAAGATTGTTGTGTTGATTACGTGAAAGATATAAAATTGCCTCGAAGAAGTAAAAATCTGGTTTCTGAAAGGCTGATATGGCATAAAACTTTAATCAATAATGAAGTTGTTATTTTCTGCTTTCCAATGTAACCTACCTTTTAAAATTTAACCAATTGTGGCAGAAGTTTTGTACGAATAATAAACCTTAACTGAAATTATTGTGTTTGGTGAAAACTGTACATGTTAGGTACCGCAGACACAATCTATTTGTAAGTATTAAATAGTACCTTAAACTACCAGTCCAACTATATACATATAAGATATGCTCCGGATTGGGTAAAACCGAAATAATTACACCATAAATGAGTAATCAATATAAACACACACACAGGTGGCTAATACTACATCTGTATAAATTGGCTAAAATCAGCTAAAGCTATTCAATAATCCAGGTCTATTCTATAATATCACACAGTTTACAGTAACTATGTCACCATTGTCATAAATCATCATAAAGACAAGAAGAATCTAGGTTATTTTTTGTTTTTTTATTTCATAATATGAAAACCTGAAAGAGGAGAATTAATTTATTTTTCGTCCTAGTATATAGTTACTAATTAGCTATATTATACCTTTAGTAGGTATATTACAATATAACTACATTGTATGTACCCAATAACAAAGAACCTACATTACACAAAGTTCTTTGTTATTTTTAACTCGCTGACATTGATTTACGACGCTCGATTTTTAACAAATCGTACAATCCCATTGTTTTTGAATTTTTTGCATGGAGGTCGTTGGCATTAGATTTAATGCATATTTTAAAATGGATATGGCGTTAGATTTTTATTAGATCACAGTTAAAGTGAGATTGAGTAACTCAATCATGGATCGCAGGTGTCATGATTCCCTCATTTAATTGATTGGCAACAAACAGTAAAAATAAACACGACCGCAAGTGGCAGATGTAGAAGTACGGCAACGTCGCGTTATCGACCCGTCCTCCAGTGCGCTGCGTGAAAGGCGCATTCGATTCCCCGCTCGATGCTACTAAAGCAAGCTTCGAGCGGAATGGAAACGTGATTTGTGTGGAAATGTGATTTTAATGAATGTGAAAGTTATAATTTTTGCGTCGCTGGAAAATCCTTAATTTATATTCTATATGAATACAAGAATTTTTATGGACATACAAAAACTTATATGATAAATAAGAATTGCATATCCATTTCAAAGAGTAAATAAAACCTGACGAATCTTTCTAATTAAGGACGGCTTAAGTTTTAGCTTGACTTCATGGGATGTAGATTCAATGCACTTAAGTTTGTTAAAATCATGGCTGATTGCAGGCAACAAAATAGAAAGTATTGGAAACAAAATGATTTTGTTACAATTTAACACCCCTACACTTCTCAAGCTTCCAAATGTTTTTACATATTAACTCAATTAATTAAATCAATTACAAAAAAATCTAGGTTTAACTATCCAATGGGATCACAGCTGTTTCAAAGCTTTAACCAAATAATTTTAAGTTACTGGATAGTATTACTAAAGTGTTAAAATGATTAAACATAAAGATTAAAAGTATTGTGTAAATTGTTTAGAAATGCTCGGCCCGATCGAGTTCAATGACAGCTATCAATTTACATTTTACACACGAGTTGCGATGTTGCTGAAGAGGGATTTTGCATGATGAGTGTGGAATATAGTGTCATATAACATTAAAACGTTTAAAGAGCTTTTTACTTACTATATAAGAGCCTATATTTATGGTTAGGTATCCCAGATATGAAAAAGTAAACGAGCAGGTTAAAGTAAAATATATTTTCCCTTAGTATATTTCAATATAGTGTAATTTACAAAAAAAATACCTTGCACGAGGTTGCACAAAGAGAAAAATAAACCATTGTTTTACCATTTTCCTTAGTATATATATATTTATAGTTATAAATTTAAATCATATTATAAAACTACTGGCCACTATTTTGAATACTTAGTTAGTAGTTTACAGTATATAGAGGAATTAAGCTTAATACTTGATTTAATTCATACTTAGTTTATTAGGTACAAAGAGGAATAAAGGCATACTAAAACATATAAAATATTTAATTATTAATGTAAATCAAACTATTAAACAATAACTATATTAAATTACTTTATTATTACAGAATCTTAGAGTCTATACAAATAATAAATTTATTTATAAGTAAAAATGTATAAATTAAATTAAATTATATTAATATTATTAAATTTATATTAAGAAGAATTTTGCTTCAAAAATGTTTGTACAGTATGCATGAATATTTTAGGTTTCGATTCAAAATTTTCATTCCAAAAATCGGCCAAGCTATTGTCATACATGTATGTATGTTTGGTGCAAATAAACATATGTTACTACCATTATTATAATTTTAGGAGCATTTTAATTTTATCAAAAATATGATTTTTGCATACAAGATCATATGCATATTATTTATTGGATTTTGGTTTTTGTGAACAGTTTTTTTGGAGATCACACTCGCTATGCAGCCCGATTGCTGTGCTTTTTATTATTGTTCAGTATTTCATCTAGATTATGACAAAAATTACTTATTTCAGCAATGAATTGCATAATGTGCTTGTACTTGTCGCAATCACCTGTAATTTTTTTAATAAAACTGAAACAACGTTTTAAATTTTGTTTTCCTTTCTTTTTTTGAAAATAATAAGTTCTGCTACACCAACACTAAACACCAACCTCCGCTATACCAAAATTTGGTAATGCATCCATCTACATAATATCTTGATAAACCACGCGATTTATTCCGACGAAGATTTCTTAGCGATCGTGAACCATTTCTGCTATTATCCTAAGCAATATCTATCACATTACAATTTCTGAAGCAAGCCGAATCGCACGACATGTTCAAACAACAAAAATGGAGCAGACGGCGAAGCTATGACGATTCATTTATTACAAAAAATACTTATCAAAAACTCGTCGAAATCTGCACCCAGTTTTTGATATGGCCTATAATAATGACCACTTTTAAAATAAAATCACTAGACAGACAATTATAATCTAGACTAGGACATAGTTATAAATTTGTCAATTCACAAGAAAAAAAGATCTCGTCTGGTCAAAAAAATTATATGGATATTATTATTAAAAGTTACCTATATAAACCATATAATCTATACGAACATAAATAACATTTCTCATACAATAATACTACAAAAAAAAACCTAGTCCCGCTACCACTATAGTAAATATAAGTCATACAAATTCTATGTAACCCGCCATTGTATGCGGCTTCGTAGGTAGGCTTAGCAAGGAGCAAGTTTAATAAAATTCAAAATAAAAATAACAATCTAAAACTGGAACGTAACGAATAATATAATACTTACGCGAGGCGAGGTTGCCGTACTTCCTGCTGTTCACATTCATTGCCGCACTAGTGTATTCTACAGCGGCGCGCTAGACATTCACCGCACCTGATCTTTTTCCAAGATATTTGACGTGGCTGAGTGAGTCCTACAGACACGCCTTCGACGCCATTGTCGGTCCTTTAAAGAGAAAAATATTATTGTAACTTGTAACAAATATAACTCCTTATAAGTCACTAGCATCATCCAAATCTTTGGCCTTTGATAATGGCGAAGTTGTATGACGTGTTCTACGTAGCAAGTTGTATATGTTAGGTTAGGATACTATTATTATAGAATAACACAAAAATTTTCAAAGTCCGGAGAAACTCGCTGCCCGCTCGCTTTTTATAAATTTGTAAAAAAACAACTTATTACAATCTCTCTTCTATCGATTCGGCACAATTTTTCATCACTCCAACACTAAGAAGTGGGCCAAATGCGGAGTTTCATACAATTGATTTTTTCGAAAATAATTTTTCAGCTAGATCAAGTGATTATAGCTACATTGGGCGGGAACCAAATTTTTTTCGGACATTTTAGATTGTTCATTTCTATAACTTCCTCAAGACTCCCTACAACTTTTATTAAGAAATCCCAATTGTAGATCCTACGGTTTATCCAGCCGTCACGCCTCCGGAGAGTTGGAAATCCTCATTTCATAATTTCTTCCTGGTCTTGACTTTTTTCCTGGTAACTAGACGGAGACCGGGAAACCAGATTTTAATCATAAAACTCCCACCAACGGTAAACTTCCACCAGTTTTCGAACCTTCTCACCCTGATTTGGTTATATTTTCCCTCTACTCACATTTGCACTCTCTATACAAAACTGTCAAAACCATTGCAACAACACTACACCACAAAATGAATGAAACGTGGTTATCCAGCTTTATATAATAATAATACCTGATTTGCAGTCTCTTTGCCATCTTGGGCCTTTCATTTCTTTGAAAATTTTCTCATTTTTAAATTGTCTATGATGACCCATAACTAACACGTGTATTGATACACGAGAATTAAAAAAATAAGCAGATATAACTTATTTAAACGAATCTTAGAAGTTATCTATCATTTTGTACGTATATAAATGGCATAGATAGGGCCATAGAATTGAATCAGGCGCTGGGAGGTCACTAGGGTGGCAACGGGGAGGTAAGAGGGGCCCTCGGGGTAGTGAACGTTATAATTACGGTTCCACTTCCGTGAAGGTCGAATAATTCCCCTGATACTCCATTGGAGTTGGAATACGTGTTACTAAAAATTGTAGTCCTGTTAACTCGAAATGGGGCAACCCCATTGTTTCAGTATTTTTTCTTTAAAGGAAAGTAAGTCATCCACAATGACCCATCAAATAACTTTTGAGTCATGGAATTAGTCAAATTATTATTAAAATATAAAGAGACAAACTATTTAGTCAACAATAGAACGAAAAGATTCACTCGTCGGATTGCTATATAACAAAAAACTTAGCCTAGGTAGACAAAATGTTCATTGCGTTTTGTATAATTACCGACCCAACCGAACTGAATAACTGAACGAAGAACAAATATATATTTTGATATCATTTCTTTTGTTTAAGATGGGATTCAAATCATTTCATAAAAATACTTAGGTGAATTAGAAGTAAATAAAGATAAATAATAGAAGTAAATAACTTTAGTGTAATGGATATTATTTTGAAGTAGATCCTAATTGATAATTCATAAATTCTAAATCCAATAGGAAGCCTTTAAAACACACGATTCGGACGTCTTGTGTCAAATCCTGGTGAAATTTAAAAACAAGTGTCCAGTGACACATACTAATTCGTATCTGACTTTAGAATATGATGTTGTAGTCAAAGAGAATTCAATGATATTTGTGCCTAAAATAAAAATTTACCTTCTACTTGAGAATAAACTTTACACTATAACGTATAGATGATGTAATAATTTCGGTAATAATTAACCTATTTTTCTCGACTTGATATTTCTTGTCAACAGAGAGACAATTAAGGTTTTTCTTGCTCTATATCTTTTAGAAGTGATAAAATCTTTATAAAATTGAAAAAAAAAATCAAATTAAGAAAATGCTGATGCGCGATTGCAGTCAGTTTCGGGCTTAGACATAAGGCAGCTAGAGGTGTAGGATTTATCATAACCGGGTAGGTAGTCACAGGGATTTCGCCGTCTTAATGCGTGGAACAAAAAACGTGGTTCGGCGTGGCAACGTCGCACGACCGACGACCTCGTGTTATCGCCACCCGCGGTGACGCGATACCGCGAAAAGGTCACCAACTCACCAGGCTCTTCATCCGCAAGCCAGCTCTTTGGTCAAACCTTCTAGACAATCGGTATTACAAAGATAATGTCCCTATAAACATACCACACTCAAACTTTTCCTGTGGGTTTCGACGTGGAATGCCAATATTTTCCGTCTCGCTCACTCGCTCGCGTCCCTCTCGGCTCCGCCCCCCTTACTTTGCCGCGCCGCCTGGCGATCGCACTGCGAAACAAACTATACACCGTTGCCACTCCGTACCTATAATTTCGCTAGACGTAAATTTCATCGGAAACAGTTCAATGGACTTTCGTAAATCTGAAAACGTATCAAGTACCGTGTTACACGTGGTAATTTAAGAAAGTGTCGTTAAAATTTTCCTGTATATTAGTTTATGTGAAAGAAAAGTGATAAATTGAAGCCGCGCGTGTGAGAATCGTGACAAAGTCCCGTTGGAAGATTCTGCATCCGTTCTAGGTTTAAGAAGGTATGTAGAAATCTTTTAAATTATACATTTTTATTAGGATCTTAGGGAAAGTGCACTTAAAAATGTTTAGATATTACAGGAGCACTTTCATATATTTCGTCATCAACGCGATATAATTAACTGCGTAAAAACATGACAGTAGTCTTCAGTCACATACAATGTGCTCAGTTTCGATTTGTGAAATCTTGGCTAAAGGCCTACACATCGTTGCACGAAAAGGCACGTGCATATAAGTTATGTAAGACGCTAATCACGAGGTGGCCGTGTTATTTTAGTCCGAATGCTCTTTGGTGGTTAAAATAACTGCAGTCGATACCCTCGACTGTGAATCTAGAAACATTCAGACCAATTCTCTCAAGAATAGGCCTAAACTGCCCAAGGTCAGTCCTCTCACTCCACGTAGAATGCTTCGTACAATTGTGAATACTAAGTAGGTACCTACAATCAATAAATTAAAGATGAATAAAGTAACGCTTCTTAAGTACAGTGTACAATTTTAAAGTACCTATCAAGTTGGGTTAAAGTATCTTGAAAATAATATAGCCTGCAATAGTTATTTTCCCATTAATCTAAAACAATTATATCAGTTCTAATCATAGAATTACCTTAATAAAATTACATACCTACCAAGGTACTTTTATAATTGTTTTTTGTATTTCACCTCTAGAAGTGAACTCCTAGCTAAGCACAAAATTCTTGAGTAGAAATATTGAAATACCTGTATAACAATAAATCTATGTTAAATTTTTTCGGCCATTAAAATTAGTGCCAATTAGTCTCATTTCGTCTCCTTCATGTAGATACGTATTCCTACAGAACAAGCGACTTTGCTATTCTTTAAACTTACAGAAAATAATTAGAGCTAAATCAGGATTTGTATGTTGGAATAATGTTAAAATATTACTCAAAGTGTGATTCATATCGATATACTACAAGGTGGTGCGTCTCATTCCATAAAAAATAATCATATGTCAAGTGTTGAGATAAATTTTCAAAATTCTGAGGTTTGACGATTTTATTATTTGTTATCTTTAACCAGTAATATGACTCGAAACATGTCATTTACTATTTTCTTCACTTTAAACAACTGATATCAAGCTTAAGAATCACTTTGCTAAGAAAACTCGTTCAGTAGCGTAGGCGGTAATACACATATAAACATACGTATTAATAAAAATATGATAATTAACGCTTTTATCGTCACTGGCCCTTAATTGTTGTGCTTTGGAATGTGGTCTTCACTTTTGATTTATATTGTATTTATAAAACTGATAACATTAGTACAATAAGTATGTATAGAGAGAACACATAAACAAGCCATGTCAGAAGCTGGCGCGTTGCCAAACGCCAGCGAAATATCTATAAAAATATCAAAGATGTATTTGTAATCTAAATTTATACACATGTTATTGTCACATGTATATGAAATTTAATTTGCTCTGAGTTTATTATTTCATTCTTCTTTTAAGATACATGTTGCAACAAATGTGTTATTACAAATAATAATATTTTAATAATAAGGGTCATCAATTACTATGAAAGTTAGCTGGATATTACTCCACCACATAATTAAGGACACTCTTATGGCTACATTCTGGTAAGTAATAAAATACTTTATGATACCGTTTAATTGTATATAAATGTTATTATACTAAGTAAGTTAATATACATTGATATAAATGTTGTTTGTTAATTAACATATATTAAGATTATTATTTACTTTAATCTTCAACAAGCAAAAGATTTCCTATAGAATTATTAATTTTAAAGCAAACTGTACATTATTGCATTTTTTGAATTTAATAACTTACTAACTGTCTAAATAGGAAGTATTACATTTAGTTTACAAGAAAAATAATTTAGAATAAGATACGTGTCATTTAATAAAATCATTACATTGTGTAGTGATTCAGAGAACAATATTATTTGTGGCTTCCTCTACAATGCTCACATCCAATTAGGAAGCATTAGCAGCAGTGTAAACAGTATTAGATGTGACGCGTCTTTTTTAAATCAAATACCCCTTCGGGTGACGTCAATACTGCCAGTTCTCGGAATTAATTCTATAATAGAGGGTATTTTAATTACTTTTGCAAGCTTCAATAAGGATATTTCAAATCTAGATTAGACTTAATTACATTACAATAAACTGAACTCATAAGTAAATGAATAAGTGTGTCATCTTAAATAGTACTTATCTTTAAACCCGGGAACTCCTTTGCCTTTCATTCGTAAAGAACGGAGTAGATAGTTGTTTCTTAATAGTCAGTTTAAGTTGATAAATCATGAGTTTTGTATGTGTAGTGTAAAAGTGTTGTTTGTTGCAGGTTATCGGTGGTGTGTGCGTGCAGTGTTGTGAGTGTGTGTGTCAGGATGGCTAGCTAGCGGCGGAATGCGCGCGATCCGCTAGCCATGCCGGCCGCGGTCTCATGGCGCAATATACACGGACTCAGCCGATGCACAGGTACTTTATATATTTCATTTTATAGTAGAAAACACCTAATAGTATCCCATATCATCAAACGAAGTTGAAGAAAATTTCTTCTCATAATAGTTTTAGTGTAAAAGTACGCTAACAAACAGATAAAACTGCTTACCCCTTAGTAATTTGCACTTCTTCTCATTAAAGATGCGAATAATTGACAAAACCCTAAGGTAATTACATACTTGAACACGTAGATATTAAAGTCTGGTTCTTTGAAGTTTAGGGACACGAGTATCTAGATCGTGGCTTAGCATGATTACTCTTAAAGTATTCTTGAGACCAGATTCAAGATTGATTTGCATCTTGTTATGTATCTAGAACTCGTTTCGGCGCAAATAAGATACGTTTAAATGTGGTAACACCTCTTGACTCAATATAATCAGATCTACCACAACGATTTGTCTTATAAAAATTACATCCAATATTTGGGATTAAAGGCTTTAAACTGTTAAGGATTAAAACTGTTTAATCGCAGTTATTTATCTACGTTATCAGAATAGAACAATACATGGTGACGAGTAACGATACTTACATTTATTTTATTTGAATGAAAGACTTCAATAGCGTAATTGAAAGTCACGTGTCCCGACTAGTATGTGACCTTGAATCGATTCGATAATGGCACAAACAATCGCGCGGTCGACGCACCTTTTATCTTTATTGAATATATTTCGTGAAAAACCTTTTATGACACATTGTTCTTCGAATGGTCTTATGTTAATTAGGAGATGAGTTCATACAATTCGTTACGTATTCGTCTAGCGTTACGCGGACAGTTGCGCTATGTATCCGGAACGTAGACAGATTGAAGGATCCACTATCTAAATCCACTATCAAAACTATACTATAATCGCTGTTACGGAGTGAATCGCAGCAGTTCGACTCTAAGAAAGTCTTTTTTTAGTCCAGAGCTTCTAGTTTACACTCGCCAAGCTAGTCAACATTATATGTGCTCTTAATTCTGTAAAGCATTATCTTTCATTCAATTGGTTGATGAAACTGTGTTCTTCAGATTAGAAGAAAGTTAACATAAGTGGTGGCTTTACTGTCCCATTTTGCCCAGGTCTAGACGGGATATTTATAGAATTTAGACCACAAGTCAAGACCACTTACATTCATCGATCGTTTTCAGAATAACTAATCAGTTGTGAAAGGTTTATCCAACGCTATTGCGAAGTTTCTAGATAACATTGAAAGTTATTGATTTCCCGCAGTCCTCAATGGGGCAGACACGTTTATTTGTCAGTTTCGTAGGCAGGCCTTCTGAATATTAGGAGTAGTGCGTCGTAAAGTCGGGTATCTGATATTTTCAACGTGCACGATAAATCGGTTATGTTATACTGAAAATGCTTTAAAATTTTCATCAGTTTTGAATCGAAATAGGGATACTATGCCAACTGCTCCATTTTTGCGGAGGTTAAGAGAGATATAAAGGAAAATTTATGACAGTTAAAACGTTCATGTATATTAAGTATGTAATTATAGAACTTGTCCTGTTGCTGTCTGTTAAGTAATGTTTTAACTCACGCATACATCAATTATAACATTATAAAGGGAACCAACTAAATGTACTTATTTATACGTAACCCGTACCCTGAGTCGCGGCGATACAGCTGATCACGAAACTGTATCACGCGAAACAGCTCGCGACGTTGCCGTCCCGTGCCACAATCGTACGCCATGCGAGGTTGCCGCACCGTACCACTCGACTTGTTTGCGGTGCCATTGGAAAGCGACGAGTGGCGCTAACTTATTTTTTCGCATGTCCATAAAAATAATATTTTTTTATTTGAACGCTTTTAATGAGTTACTTGAAATCTTTCAAAAAGTCTTAATCACAATCACAAGTTAGTATAGGTACGTTGTTACGTATAACAAACATTTTAGTTTTAAGCTTATTCTAGCCATTGGTTTTGAGGTTTTTAAAACATTGTACTTATTTCAGGTTACCACGATAAAACTTTTGAACGAGTTCTTTGATGTGGTGGCTAAATATAATTCATAGAAGTACTAGATCAGATTGCAATATAAATCGCGTTAGCAATGTTATTGTCATTTATCTAGTCCTTAGTAATAGTCTTTGTAGAGCGCAATGTGATATGGTATGCACATATAGTTCATATACACTATTATAAAATATTTAATGTATTATCCAAAGGTTGAAGGTATGTTCAATAACGGCGCAGCCAATTAAATAAGTTAAAAACAGGTTCCCATAATTTTGACTGTACTTAATTGGTTGTTTTGCCGTAAACACAGGCTTTTTATTTTTTGCACGAACCTTATATTATCTGCCATCATTTTTCCTTTGCATCATGTAAAGATATTTTAATACTAATCTTAAAGTATACTAAGTACTTCATTTGGATCAGTAATAAAATATATGATGATGTAGCTTATGACTAAGAGAATTTTGCGTGTGCATTAAGACAACAACACCTTGTCTATATACCTATTACCTACTAATGGAGAAAAATATTTGTATATGATTCTCATTTCTACTATATCAAACGTAAACAATGCTATTTGCGTATGTAAATTTACTCAAAAGACAGCAATTAGTTTTAATTTCAAAAACTTTCTACTGGGAATTCGAATGAAACAACTATCGATCCGTGGTTCCCCTGAAGCGACGTTGCCGATCCGCGCAATCCTGTTATATCGTATTTACTGAGAATTATCTATTTTGACTCGTAGTCTGTTTTTAGAACTATACAATGGTGATTTTTATTGAATCTAATATGGAAGTTTTCTGCAGTGTGCAATTTCGGTACATTACATTTCGAATTGAATGTTAAAACAGCGAAAGAATTTGTAGTATAAGGTTGTATGTTACTATGTTGGGCGCATTCCACATATTCTCCGTGTACAATCTTAAAGGAAACATGGTGCCTTGTCGGCGAAGTGAGGATTAATGTTGATCCATCAATCACACATCAGTGGCCGATGATTGATGATGATGTGTGGGCAAAAAGCTCAAGGATCAAACGGTCACCATTAAAAACATGCTTTTGTAGGTCGAATGACGTAATTATTATTTTTAAATCACTAATGACGTGGCCTTAAAACCGGATTGTTAGTCTTCACTAAAACCCAATTTCGTAAATCTGATCAAAACTTACTAATCTTTGGTCAAGTGTAAATTGAGTGTTTTAAAACATTATCATCGCCTTAATTAGTGTTAATTATCTTAATTTAATAAAAGTGTCAGCACTGTGCAATGCAAAATAACGTATTTTTATATTCTACAACTTAACCATTATTTGAATAAGATCTCTTGTGGTTCAGCAGTACTGCTGGCATTTAACCCAAAGTCGACTAACAAAGTAAAACATTTACTATATGAAGATTTACCGAACATCTGACTGATCTTGATCCAAAGTTTATCAGACGAATATCTCCATTTCGCAAAATTGCGTGCTTTAGTCGGCTTCCATCCTATCGCACCCTTTTTATTGCCAGTTTTCTTTTATGGCCACGAACCACTCCAATTTCCCATTTAAGCAACGGATCTTGCTTGAGTTTTTGTATAATTAAAAGTTTCCTGTTTAAATTTTCTCACGACGAGCACACGTTTTCTTGCATTAATTATTTACTTTTTAGAGAGTTTTTTTTTTCAATCTCTAGTCCAATAGAAATATTGTGCTTTATATTTTTTAGGTTTCTAATTATATCTCTCATTTATTTCACTTCTACAGTAAAAAACAATATCCCTAGGTTTCGAATTAAACACCACTTGTATTCTTATTTACCAACTAAAAGTCATGTCATTTTGTATTGTCTAAGGAAGAATCAGTGATGTTTTTGGTGAAGAAAGAAACAGACAAACATTTTTAAAATACCGACTAATATTGTTCATATTGTAATTTATATGTTTCTTAAACAGGGTATGATATTATCACGTTTATTCTGAAACAAGGCTTATAAGATGTTGGTAATATAAATAGCTCTGTCTACTTCATCCTAGTTGTGCTCGGCTCCGTCAATATGTTTCGATTAAGCACGTGGCACTCCAAGGTTAATGTAGATTTGTTTCTTCGAGTATGCATTTCTTATATTCATATAATACTAGCTGACCCAGCAAACGTTGTTTTGCCATACATGTGATTTCAATTTTCAATTAATAAATAAAAAATATGGCTTTATTGTAGAGGGGTAAAAATTAAGGGTTGTATGTATTTTTCTATGCTGTATCATAGAAAAATAAAAAATAAGTAATGCTGTCCAAAAAAAATAGGGGTGGACCACCCTTAACATTTAGTTGAATGAAAAATAGATGTTGTCCGATTATCAGACATCCCCAATATGCACACAAAGTTTCATGAGAATCGATCCAGCCGTTTCGGATGGAGTATGGGAACGAAAAAAGTGGCACGAGAATTTTATATATAAGACTAGCTGATCTGGCAAACATAAGGATTGATCGTAGAAGGGTGAAAATTTAGGATTGTATGTATTTTTGTATGATGTATCATAAAAAAATTGAAAATAAAAATTTTGTCAGTGAGAGAATCGGTCAAGCCGTTTCGGAGTTCAAGTTTGAACATTGTGACACAAGAATTTTATATATTAGATAAGGAAAACTTAAAATGATACATTAAGGAAATATTTAAAATAATAAACGAATTTTGGTGTTGCATAATAGTTCAAAACTTAGATTTTAACTGTGATAAAACCAGACCTAGTGAGGTTTTTAATAAGCTACGAGAGTTTTCAAACCTGAATCCTCCAAGAACCAGTTTTGGCACGTCTAGATTTCAGAATCAAGTCTGGTGTCTAAGGATAATTGAACAATGAACTAGAAAGTTTAATAAAAATATAAATTCCACCTTATTTCTTTCTGTCCTGATATAAATACAAGTTCAAAATGTTTTAGTTTATCTAATGATATAATTGTGTCGAATGTCACATGACCGAAATAAATGACATATCCGGAAATTCATTTGACCGGTCTCCCAATTGGGAAGCTTTAAAGTTCACATTGCCTTTTAATACTTAATCAGCCAATTATATGTATACTACATTTAAATAATGTACGGGAATTTTTTAATAATGTCAAAGCTACGAACTCGTGTATTTACTAGTAACCGTATAAGCATTACCAGTTTCCAACACAGGTTTTATTCAGGGTGACTGCCTTTCTAGATGCAAAAACATTGCATTAAACATTTTGGTTCTCGGTGTCAGTCAGGTCATTGAGTAGTGTTATTCGGCTCTCGAGCGAGGAAATTTATTTTAAATCAGTTTTTAATAAGTATATAACATTATAATTAATGTTTTTAAAAAAGAAGACTAAAGATTTATTACAGCCACCAACACCGTCACTATAGTTTTTATTTATTTTTTTAAAAAAAGAATTCCAACGAATATCAAATAAAGATAATTTTTATTTGTTAATCAATCAAATAAAGAAAATTGTAATCTTTATTTGTTATTTGTGTTGGAAAATAATAATTTCTTTGGAAACCAAGACAATTCTTTTGTAGGTAAACAAGTTCAACAATATATACTCAAAATCCATTAAAATACTTAACCTACATTCAACTAAGAGACATATAATGCTTGAATACGATATATATGTCTACAACGTATAACGTTCCACTTATTACGTGGAAGTTGAGAAACTATAGTGTTTCCACCAATACAATGATCGCTTTTTGCCATTTTGTTCCTTGTAACGTAACAGAGAAGAGTAGTCATTGTCGTGAACAACACCTAGGCTAGTCTTATCCTCCTAAAGCTAAAGTCGCGAGCCGGTACTAGTGCATGAGAATTGAGAAGGGTCAGCCGTTCCCGCGCCCTCACCCCAGCTGTATCGATCGCGAGGTTGCCGCGCCGCACCCGACCAAAACACGCGTTGCCGCACCGCTTTATTATGACTTGTTGCCGTCTGACGCTACGCCTCTGCGTATTGCTGCTTCATTGCGCTGATCTACTTCTCTCCAAGTTATGTAACTAGGCTCTCCCTCCGTCTCTGCTCAATACTATTGTTTCTATATCTAGCACATCACATGACAGTTCTTATTATCAACCATAAGCAGGAGGTTTAATAATAATCGAAAGTAGTCGCTAATAGACTTCAATAATTCCTACATTCGTAATTGTATCTATTATGAGGTAATGTTATGAAATAAAAGTGTGACTAAGAATGGACGAGGATAAGCTATAAATAGAACAATGAATGAAAATTAATTATTATTGTAAAAGTAGTAGTTTTTAGGCAGTTGTTGAATATTGGCCTTTGACCGAAGGTAGAATGTACATACAGTTTAATAAACAAAAGCAGTCGTTTAGATTACATTGACTATCATACTGCCAGACAAAGAATCATCGCATATGGTCCTACCCGTCTATCTCAGTTTGATAAATATGATATGATAAAGGTGTATGTGGCTGTAGAAAAGTTTTAAATAATAGCAAAAGTTTGTAAATAAAGAAATTTATAGCGTTAAGAATAACGCTGGAAAGTTCTGAGGCGTTCGAAGTTTGTTATGAAACTTAATAACAGTGGGTGGCGAAATCTGGATTAAAATTAATTTTATTTACCTTTCCTGATTTAACTATCGTATTGGGTACAAAATTATTTCCACCCGTGTTGCCATTTACTTTGTCAAACAGCTATAACCCCACTTTGCACTATGCAATCGTAAGAAATAGGCTTGTTATATATTGGAAACTGCAAATAAAAAATAGTTAGAACTCAGTAGCGTACCTTTGGATCGCGGTTTGTATGCGTTGAATCAATACAAAGGCCTTGCGTAGAATCTTTTAATAGATGTATCCAGTACTTGTGGCCGCCGCGTTGTTTATGTACTTTGCTTAATTTCAGCCGCAACACATGCTACGCCACAAATAGTACGCTGACATAAAATTAAGCAAGTACGAAATCTTTCCCTCTTAACCTACACCGCACGCATAGATTCCTATAAAATTGTCCTACTTTAGGTTACGTTAGGCGTCACCTCTCGGAATACTTGAGGAAACTGTTCAATCAACTAAAAGATATATAAGTACTACTAGCGGACCCGACAGACGTTGTCCTGTTTACACGTTTTTAATTTGAAAATTTCAAACTTTTTTTAAAAAGCTAAAACATTTATGATAACAAAACTGTTTTTTAATTTGATCGCAGCGCTAACTGTCGGGACAGACTAAAATTCGAATATTACTCAAAATTTGACACTGCGATGGTAGCGCCGTCTGTCGGATCCAATGTAAAACATTCCACAATCAAAAACTACTAATAAATTAAAAATTAATTAAAAAAACATTGTCCAGCGGACAAAATTGTGAATCTAAACCATTCCCAGATCCCCTTGAACACACAAAAAATTTCATCAAAATCGGTCAAGTCGTTTGAGAGAAGTTCAGTGACATACACACTCACAGAAGAATTATATATATAAAGATATATCAAATAGTGTACGTGTTAAAAAATATCTTAGATATTCCTAGCAGGAATTTAAATAAAGCGTGATATAACATTTCGATATTCTGTATTAAAGTCCTATGGTGCGACTAGCTAGCCAGCAGTCGTTGGCTCGCAAAGGATTTTTCCATGCGCGTATAATTAAAGACTTTCTGGTACGGAGAAGGAAATTAATAAAATGATTAATAAAGTAGGAAAGGCAAATGAAAGTGAGACCTATACCGGAATAGTGCTTTTATGAATGTTGTTTATTTATAGTTAAGAACTAATATTCCTCTAAAATGTCGTGATAAGATATAATTTACAAATCTGTCTCATTAAAAATACTCTCAAATTACCTTTTATATTAGTTAATTAGCACTTCGTTTAATTTAAATAATTGTTGTTTGTTTATCTCCGAGGTATATGTTTAAGTAAAAAATTACAATAGTATAATGGAATTTTCTGCTGCTACTCACAAAGAATGCATTTTAATACTCATTCATTTTATTTTAGGAGTAAATTTAAATTAAATTTAACATTCATGAATAAAATAATGTTTGGTAATTTATTCAAAATTTATAAATAGTTAAGCGAAATTTAGTCAATCAAAGCTATCTCTCGGTCGTTTAATAGGATACCTCCTTTCGGCCGAAGCGCTTGGCATAACTTTTGACATGTGCGCAGAGACGGCCTCCTGCATCACGTTCGCTATCTGCGCTCGAGCCCACATTTTTATATCAGGAGGAAACTGTTTCATCTCAGGAAGAAAAGAGAGAAGGAAGAGTTTATCACTATCTCCCTCCTCAGCAACGTCCACTGGGAATATTGGCATTTCCACCTCCTCAGGCGCAAATTCAGAACTCGGTTTTTTAACGCGTCGCTTTTTGCGCTTTTTTCGTGCTGGTACATTCACCGGCTCTGTTAATGTGCTTTCTTCTTGTATTTCTTCGTTGGTGGCACAGTTTGAATGTCTGAAATTACATTTTTGTTTTAGCTAGTTGGTCACATGTAAAACTGAATTTCTTCTAACTGTTACGTAACAGCAATCTAAAATAGTTTCTAGAAACACTATATGAACGTAAACAGACGTACAGATTTGTTTATTTGCAGTACTTTCTAAATCTAGCTTAGCATTTATATTTAAGATTTTAATTTGTACGCAAATACGGCAGGAGAATACAATTATTCTAAGTTAATTATTTACTTGGCGCTTCGAGCTAGAATTAAGTTGAATTGTGAGCACGCTTAATGGACTATAATTCCTTAATTGCGGTGCTTTCTATGAAGTTTCAGTCATTATAATATCCTATCGACGGTACTATTAAATATATTCGGTATAATAAACATCTTCAAGATTGTAAGCTATATGATTGCTAAGAACTGAAAAATGTTCCCACAACAAAATTACTAACTCTGAATCACTGCTGATTTCTCCCTCGTAACCTCCGAGAAATTTTAACTTCTTAAAGTACACGTAAACTCGTCGGTGAACTCGGACTCCCGTTTTCCGCGACCGTAATTCCCTGTTGTACGCATCACGTAGGGATCGCCATTTCCTTTGTAGCTGTAACACTAAAAAAGTATGACATGTCAAGGATTGGTTTGAAGATATTCTCACAGATGTAGGCTGTAAGAAAACATATGAAGGGTGATGTTTTCATACATAGGTATGTAGAGAATACACTTAAGCCATATATGGCACGTACCTCGATCGTAGGCCGCGGCTCGGTCCAATGTGTCCCATTGGGAACACAGTGCCGCCCCAACCTCCTTCCACAGTGTCAATTTGTCTTCTCTGTCTAACGGGTGCAAACCCTGGTCGTAAAGACCTGGACGCTTTTTAACCTCCTCTATCAATCGCACCGGGTTAAATGCAAACTCGTCTTCCCTCATTCTGACCGGAGATCTAAATGTAAATTGGATTTTATTTTTATCTTTTTCGAAGTTTTAAATTTATAATACATGTCTGTCGTGCCTCATTGAAGGTTACTTATAATATGCTTATCACTAAGAGAAAATATCTAAAAATAATAAATGCTTAGTCATAAAATGAATGGCCGGTATGTCCTTGCTACCGTAATTACGTATAGTGAAGAGTCTGATTAATAAGAATAGGTGACACGTTGTTGCATCTAATTAGACGTTTCTTATTACTGAATAAGCGTATAATGCCATCAGTATTAGGAACATTCTGCCACAGGAACCACACTTTTTAAATTTATTTTCGTAAATAACTATTGTTTTTATAAGTTTTATTTACTTGATTTTGTGTCGACTACTGAATAGTATCATTCCTGTTCAATTAATTTCCTGTCACTTAATTGGTTTTTGATACAATTACGTGGCATATATTGAGGAGGAAAATACCACGTCCAATCAAACATCTAATTCAAAATAAACTAAAATCTGATATTAGATAAATGTACACTCAATTTTTACTAAATAATATAAATTATAACTTAAATTCTTTATAATTCATTTCTCGTTTTGCTTTGATCGATGCAATTTAGCATTCTACCTGAACTCGAATATTTTATTTAAGGCGTTATTTTGATTTCGCACTAGTACTAAAATATGATCTTCTCCTTGATTAATGAAGAGGTTTATTGTGATAACCTCATCTTTTTATATATTAAACTTTGATTTTGATATTCATATACATAGTGAAGGAGCCAGCAATAACACACTAAAAAAATATTATTCAAACGATCATTAAGTTTTAGCTGCACGCGGTCGGCCAGAGCTTTGCATAGCTCTTAACCTAAAGGTAGCCGTCTCCTTACTTTAAAGTAATACTTGAATATAATATAATTTGTCCTTGTTAAAAAATAATAATGCATACTTATCGATTTAATTTCGCGCCAAGGTCACCAAGTTATTCTATCATGCAGTGAGCACAATAAAGATGTATTACAAGGAATGACTACCATTTAATTGTAAACTGACAATGGTTAAGTTAAAACTAACTCCTAATGGAAACGTGATGCGATTAAAATGCAAAAATCAAAACACTTGCGACAATCGTGCGACTATAAAGACGCGCGCTCACACAAAATCACACTGTTCGACTGCCGCGCGTCTGCGTCGCACCACAGTAGATTATTATGAAATAAACCAACCGGTCGCAAATTTGCTACTCATCGCTATAGGGGTAATCATACCATATAATCAGTTCATTTCTAAACACATTTTCATTACACAAAACTACGTTTGTCACGAGTCAAATGAACAACTAAAATTCTATACAAATATGGTAAATTGGCGTTTTATTCTGCGACTAAAATGAGTCATTAATTATCTATGATTACAGATTATATATCTGTGTGTGGTAATATGACATACGGTGTTTGTAAAAATAGGTTTTTATTGGAGATTTACAGGACAAGAGCCACTGATAGAAATAGTTCGAATGTAGAGAAAAAATTTGTAATCAATTTTGTTCTCTCAAAAATAGAATTATATTACATAATGTTTAATTTATGTAGTTTTGGACTATGACTTTTCGATTGTTGATTATTGTTTTACATTGGTATATTACAAAATCAATGCTTAATAAATGGAATTGTGGGGTGACGAATCACTAGGAAGTTTATTAAACAACCTTCTGAGAACTGCATTTATTTTTTAATTACGGTTTATTTGCTCGTTATACATGTAAAAAAAGAATGTACATACAATTTCCTCCATTTCTATAGTTAGGTTTTATTTCTTGCGGTAAGAATGGTATGTAATCCCAAAATATATCGCGTGGGTACGAGATATTGACGTGGAGAAGGGTGGCAACATCGCGTCGCACTTTTGCCGCAACGGGCGGCCGGTACCGCTATGCGAGGTTGTCGCACCGTCGCCGGACGGATCGACAACGTCGCCTGTACTTTGCTAACTTGCATGGGTTTGTTTATTGTAGGCTAATTACGAGCGATTTTTAGATTCGACAATCGAATTGAGCCGAACGGAGCGACTGTCTGTATTATCGCAATATGTAATCGGTATACAAGTCAATTAAGTTTTTGTTCGTCTGAGACGCGTGCGTCGTGCCCTACTTGCCCATTCAAGGTTAAATCTATATTCGGGGTTATTTAATACTTTACTTATTATAGTTTAAGATTTAAAAGTGAGTACATGGACTGCGTTCCTTCCACTTTTACTAACTCAAATAGCTGGAAAAAGTTTGATAAAATTCTCAACGTTTGTAACAAGAATACTAAACTTTTTGCATAATACACATCCGTTCAATTGTCAAGACTTTTAATCTTAATGAAGATCTTCATAATTCTTGGCTCTGTTTGAACGCTATGTTAAAATAACATCTATTGTCTTTGGAGTAACACACTGAGCAAAAACCGGGGGCCTTTCTGTGTACTTAAATATTGTAAAAATAAAAACCTCCAGTAATTTGTATGTGCAGCGTAAGACCCATAATTTTTGTGCTGAAATAAGATAAAGTATTGTGTTCTGATGGCATGAAAAGTTAAGTATAGTCTAGATTCTAAGTAACGAAAATAGATGAATTTTTAGCGGGACGAAAATTAAATTTGAACAGTTTTATAATAATTCCAAGTCTTAATTAAACTCTAAATAGTTTTTGTTAAGCTAGTGTGCTGATAAGTTTTATATTTCACGCAAAGCAAACTTCATCGATGATTTAGCGTTCTTGATGTCCCCATCACACAACTAAAACAAACAAAAATATTGCCAAAAGATATAAGTATCACACAACTAGATAGTTTTAATATTATATTACTTAAGAATATATTATATAAAAAAAAAAAATTAATAAAATGAAGTTAGTTAAGTTGTCCCTCATAAACTTAGCTACCTCAATAAGGTTTTCAACTTTCTCTTTTAATTTTAATTATATATATGATATAATATTATTTAATATTTTATAGCCATTTCAAAATAGAGTAACTTGAGCAAAAGCTAGCTTATTAAGTTATCGTCTAATGATAAAGTTTCTTATGATGTTATTAATATACACTTTTGGTGTCCTAATTACTCAAACGTCGAGTACTGGCTATTCAGTAAAAGAGCTTTAAAATCCAATACATATAGAAAGTGTGTTGTCAGTAACTATCAAAATTATTCGATGATCGAATAATATCATCCAATAGACTGCTTTAGCAAGGCATAGTAACGTTTGTGTGTTAACAATGAACCCTTGGTGTGTTAGGTATTTGTGATCCAGTATATGTCTTTCGTGTCATTAACGAACAATGACAATAAACCGTTGAAGATAACGTAATTTTTGTTTGTGTGCCAATATACATAATAGATATGTACGTGTAGATGATACTGTAGGTGTTTATATAAATACTAGCACAGAATGTATATTGCAATCACGTAACTGCTGAATCAGTGGAGCGACGTTGCCGCACTTCGCTCACAGTCCGTACAGCTTCGCGTGGCGCCACGTTGCCGCACTTCTCGATCGCTGCGTTGCCGAACTTACTATGTGTTGAAAACGATTCATTCAGCATTGGCTTTGTAAAATAACAATAAAATACAAGAATTGTGCTTTGTTCCGTCACTTGATAATTTTTGTAATTAAATCTGATAAGGTCGCTCTGATAACTAACTGGTTTTAAAATTTTAGGAACACAATAAGTATACAACTTTCGTAACCGCTATGTTTCATGTTTACAAATGTTTCATGTTTACTTCCTGTTTTTTTTTATATTGTTATAAAATGGTGTTTCAACCAAATCATATATACGTAGTAATGTTAGTAGGTATATCGAAGGAAATTAAGTGGAAGGTCTTAATGCCGTTTATAAAATACATATTTCTTAGAACTTCCATAACCAGTAATAACTGTGATCTTTGCTTTTGTTACGTGAGAAAGATGACAAGAGTTAATAATGCTATTGTAGGAATAAACTAGTACTATAGGACTGCGGCGATTACCTATCAAACATGTATCTGTCGACGTACTAATTATATTCATAAAATTTAGTGACTTCACGATTTCAAGGCTTTATTTAAAAATATATTTTTAGATTATTACGTCATACATATAGATAAACGTTATTAGAGGCTGTTTAATATAAAAATAGTCCGCATGATCAAAATAACCGTCATTTTCAGAAGAAAATGTATTGGAAAAAATTGACGTATATAGTTAACTAAAAATTAAAAACACATTTCAGCTTAATGCCGGAGTTAATTTACTTTATACAAATAAATTCCATGCAATTCCAAATTGTGTGTGTAGGACATAGAGCTATACAGTTCTATATTAATTGGAACCATTGGCAAGCATGCCAAGTTAAATAGTAAAACCGTGACTCATAATTCTTAATATCTCTTTTTTTTGTTGAGCAATAATAACATAAGTTCCGAGAATCACTAGTATGAACACATTCCTGGCACCCAGCCATTCATTGGCTTTACTGTCTCTTCACATAACACTTCCTTTTTGGATTATTCTTACTTACAAACATTCATATTTTCATTTAACGACTGGTGGGTGCCAACTATTTGTTAGGAGATGCGAAGACGGCGCTAATATGTCTTGCTCGTGAAAACCTGTCACCTAAATAAAATTCTATAATAACATGCTAAATTTTACATTCAATCATAATAATGGATCAGACAAAATTAAAAAAAATCAAGTAAATCCCAACTAATATATTGTTAAATTACTATTTATTTACTAACGATGTAATATGAGTGTAGGTAATTTTTAAATATATATAATCCTACTAAATACGACATATGCAGTGAGTACCTGCTATTCGCAACAAAGTACACGTCCGGCGCAATCTGACCCGACCACACGGGATCAGAATACCCACGAGGGGTCGCCAGAGTCGAATTCAGGGAAGTACGGGTCTCACAAAGACATTTAATATCCCAACCCAGCCATTAAATGCTAACACGTACAAATTTAAATATAATTTTAAGTTTTAGCTTACCCTATTCTTACATTTTTGCTTGACATATTAGGATATGAATATTCTTAGTACGGCCCTGTGTGTTTTATAAAAAGCACTGTAAACGATACAGCCACCGGACGTGCTGTACTTGTTTGTATACCTATTTACTTATAACATCTGCATTCTGCATAGTAGGTTATTTGTCTAAGGAATTACTGCAGTCATTTATATTTCAATAGTCACTACATAGTATAAAACAAAGTCGCTTTCTCTGTCCATTTGTATGCTTAAATCTTCGAAACTACGCAACGGATTTTGATAGATAGAGCGATTCAAGAGGAAGGTTTATATGTATAATAACATCCATTAAATAGTAGAGAGGTACTGTTGTATTTTGAGGTTTCTAATGTGATGTCGTAAATAATTACATTTTTTCCGCTTACATTGCAAACGCAGGCTGAACCCTACGAGTTTTATCAGAATAATGTACTAAGTATTGTACAAATTGAAAAGGTCTACAGAAAATTCCGTGATGGTATATGTTTATATATCTCTTATGGATAACCCACAATAACTTTTTTTGTCATTTACTTTTTACGACAACGCGTTTATTTTTCTGTAGTGTATTTAGCTTATGTATTATTATGTAGTGTATTTAGGCTATATTATGCTATCAGCATTGCACCCGTGCGAAGCCGGGGCCGATCGCTAGTAGTATATAAAACTGACTTCTAAATTTATATCATGCAGATAGTAAATGTTGTCTTAGAATGAAATATATCGAAGTCTCTCATTTATCTTATAAAGTGTAAAATGTGTGTTGATACACAGTAACGATTGTATTTCATAGAATTTTATGTTAAAAAAACTAAGTGACGAAGGTTCAGTCTTGTGATAGGTGGATATGATTTCTTAAGTTGGATGTTAAATGTTTACATGTCTAACGTGAATTTAATTAACACGTCATACATTTAACTAAAATAATAGTTAAAATATTATTAACGCGAATTTGGAAACTACAAACTGAATTATCATTTCCAAATTTAACAAAATACCACAAATATGATTTAATCGCTGCTGATATACCTTATTCGAAGTAGCTACAATTCGATATATTAACAAGTTTTTTTTACTGTCTAAGGAAATATGTAGTATGTTAGTAGATGTTTTTCTGTTTAGAAAAATATTTTTATATGAAATAATCGTGTAGTATATTCATATTACCAAGTGAATGATTATCAATTATCAGCGTAAGCAGATACTATCACTATGGATAGGCATTCTAGTGCGAAATAGAGAAACTTTCAATACTTCGATCTCTCGAGAGAAAACTAGGCTTGCCGGCTGCGGTACACTGATCACGGTTTATAGTTTATAAACTCTAAGCTGGGCCGAGCGCCGAGCGACGTTGTCGGACCGCGTACACAATGATTACAAATTCTGATGGCGCGGTGTTACGACAGTCTTGAATAAAAACAATGTTTTTACTTTAAATTGCGGCTGATAATAATGCGTTGCTAATGTAATCTGTAACGCCTCAATACACTTTGTACACACGAACTTGAAAGGCCGTCTGTTTCCGAATATACATACATAATTAAATATCTAATTACGGGCAATGAGGATCCGTAACGTTTTTAGTTTTTAATGCAGAATTCTACAATAAGAAATCCTTACGAGGACTCAGGCAGTATGTTTATAACGCAGCAGAGTTGTATGTAGGGCAATCCATGGCGTATTACATGCCATCCTTTACATAAAGTCTAAATTCGCGGCGAAAGTGTTATTCGCAATTATTCGGTAATGCACTTTAGACAGTTATCGGAGGATGCTCAGAGTCACGGAATAAAGACTATTAGAGATATAAACTGTTACTTAGTACTTTTCGTTGCTAATATGGCATGCATGAACTAAATGATACTTATAAATCCAGTTTTAAGTTAATATATTCTACATACATTACTTTTATATTAGCTTATCAATACAAAATAATGCCTACGTATATAAAGTGTAATTCTGTATTATCTGACAGCGAGCGTCGGCTCGCTTGGACATTGTGACGTCACACGCACCCGCTTATATTTAATATCTTCACATCATCGTTTGTAGACTAAAGGTCCGAATGGTACAGTTCAAAAAGATATTTCATTTTTGTCATAACTTCTATTTCTATTGAATTTTCTATAAATTTACTGATCTCAGGGAATATGTTGCTCTGTTTATTATGCATAACTTATGATAAAATGGAAGAGCTTGTTTGTTTAGCTCATTGCGCTTGTCTCAGGTATTAGCAATCCAAATTGTTTTTTTTTATTATTATACAGTTTTGATGGATATTTTTCAGTATGGCAGAAAATAAATATTATAATCTTTAATAAATGTTATTCATGTGTATGTAATAGAAATTGTTGATCTTTAATACTAAAAAAAATAACAGAACATATTTCTATCTTTTAAGGTTACTTTCTATAATTTTTTTTTTTGGTTACAGGCAAAAACATAAGTTTCTTCTAATAACTTGATTGTTCTTCATAAAAATATAACCTTCAAAATAATAAAATATGTAAAATCACCCTTGACTGTCTTGATTTCAATAAATACTTAATATATCTGTACAACCAAATATTTGCTAATAATTACATGGGTACATTTTGTTTGATGTACACTTAAAAGGCCTTTAATCATATTCAGTTTCTCTTACTACCAGCTACCTCATGTTCAATGCAGCAATGCTTTGACAACCATTTGTACTCACCACTTATCTTTACCACCTTTAGTGTATGTAGAGCAAGGAAATATTATAAATACTTAGTGGTTATTTATTAATTTATATGTAAAAATAATGTAACATTAATTGCTCACTAGCATTACTGAGGTTGGTAGAACTTGTCTACAATTTCTACCTACCTCGGTAATTCTTCTTGTAGTATATTCCATACAAACACCTACTGTAGTGTGTCGCTCCGCCATAAATACGCCCTAAGTGCTTATTAAACTTTAGAATGTAGTTCTGTGTCGTTAATGTTCACAATTTAAAGGATTGTGCCTGTTTCCAATTTGTATGATATATTGTTATTTATTCACATCGTAGTCGATAAAAACGGTTCTAAGGTTTTTCCTATTTCCCGTAAACTGATTAATGTGTAATTAATAAACACTCTGCATCCAATTATCATATTCTCCTCAGTTTTGTATACTCATTTTGATACCTATCTTAAAACACAAAATAACCTAGATATCTAAAAATACCTACTTTTAGAAAGTAAACAAGATCTTGGCAGACTGAGAATAAACGGTCATTCTTAGGTAGGACGAAAATTTGATAAGATTAATATTAGTTTAAACGTGTATAATTTACGATCTCATAATATATCTTGCTGAAAAATAGCAATCAAAATAATATCCTCAAGTTCTGCTACTCAGCTATCTTACCTTATTCGACACTAAAATGCAGTAGTTAAAAAAATATAATACATATTTTAATTTTTGACAACACCGCTGAATTTATATTATTTAATGTACAGGATACATTTTTTATTTTATTTGCAGGTAATTAAGAGCCACCTATATTTAGAAGCTTGAAGATTGGTAAGACTCGATAGTAATTTCGTTACTTACTTTCACTTTTTAATAGATACATAGGTACTCAAATTTTAATTGATGCTCTCTACTTATTCGATATAAGATTGTTAGGCACAGCTCTAAGTGACTATTATCTAAGCTGGACAACACAAACTATTCAAATGCATGGCTCTTTGTTGAGATGATCGTTACGTGTTTCTCGCTGAACGTCTTGATCGCGACTGGCATGCGGTTCATTCAACAGGCGGAAATGAAATGGGCGGGGCGTGAGGGGAGCAACGTCATTGGGTGAACGGTTGCCGCGCAGCGATGGCCGCCGTCACACTCGGCCAATGAGCTATGCGCGGACTGAACGCGCGTCCGTCCGGCTTCAAAGCGACGTTGCCAGCTCTCCCGAAAAAAAAAAAACCAGATTCGACCTTCTTAGCACCCCTGGTTTTTTTGTTTGGCCGCGTTATCATTTGGGAGCGCAGTACGATATCTAAGTGATGGTGCTGCCCAGGTGGATTTTGTGTAGTGTAGTGATATAGTGTATTATGGTGTGGTCTGCGCCATCGGGGGAAGTCCTAATAGACATCATTTCAAGGTAGTTAAACTGGATTTCACTTAAGAGAGCAAGTGACGTGGCCACATGTGGACATATCATTTGTTGGTGACTAATTACACTGATTCATATAACTTACGGAAGTTATTGCTAAAACTGTTCTTGTTATTTAAGAATAGGAAACAAATGAAATATTGACTCAATACTGTACTCATAATAGATATTCTAATATTGTTTACCTTGAGCACTACACTTAATTCAGATATTCACTTGAAATATCTATGGTAGCTAGCAGCAGCAGTTATGAAATTCGAGACATGAGGTTTTAGCCATAACAATGTAACAGAATTTTCCTAACCCTAAGTAAAGTATATACCAGTCGATAGGTCGATTTTTGTAATTAATTACCTATGTGTATTCGTTTTCTGTTGTGCCTGTGAGATGTTCTATAAAACTAACATTTACCTAGGTCTTAAAAAAATCAACCGTGAGGAAATTGTTGCCTTTATTGTCTACACGATGTATTTGTGTGCATATCTTTTATTCCATCAAAATGTATGAAACTTTAATGCGCCCTTAGGAGAGTGTTTATTTCGATAAAAAACTATTGATTCAAGCCAATTGCATGCCAAACCCCAAACCTTGGGTTTGGCATGCAATTGTAAAAACACTAGAACGGGGTAAGTAATTCTACTTATGACACCCGGTTCTACTTTCGATATGTTATCTACACATATATATATGACATACTTAACTTACTTAATCCAGCTTTTATCATTGCAATTTGTAAATTACGATTAAAACTCGCCCCTTTTACTGGCTTCAAATAACCGCAGTTTATTTCACTATCTAAAGCGAATTCATCTATCTATTCATGATAGGAATGAGGAGTGATAAAAATAAAATCCGCGATAAGATTACGCCAGACTGTTTATAATTGCCATTTAAAAGACTATATAATATGCACATTGGAACGTGTCACGAGATCATTGACCTGGATTACTTATAGGTCAGCATTAGTTTCATTTTTTGTGCAGTTTTAGCAGAATAAAACTTTAATACCACGAATGTACCACGCTCTAGAGTATATCGTAATAAGACTCATCGAAGCTTACCAATAACTTGTCTGTATTATTAACAGAGTTAAGGGTGTTGTTTCTTATCTGTTTAGGATATACAATTACTTTACTGTAAGTATTATGTTTTCTTAGTATTCATTAATAATGTGGTGTACATTCAAGTAGAACTACGCATCTTACAATACTTATTTATAAAAGATATACGAAGTGAAATAGAAACTTCAATTTGAATTGATATTTAATAATATATATAATAGACGTGTTAACGCTGTTCATCTGTCTGTCTCTTGCTAGGATTTATTTCATGTTCCGTGATCGTAAACAGTTGAGATTTCCTCAGATGATCTGTTGCCGCAATATCACGATACTAAAAAATAGAATATTTAATATTAGAAAAAGGGAAGCACCCTGCAAATAAACGTGATTCATACCCTCGAATTATGGTACTAAATCGCGAGCCAGATTCCATTAGTATCCAATTCGCTCTTATTTTGTATGTATAAATTAAAATAAGTTGTTTGCACATACTCGGATGTATTGGAAAACTAAGATAAAATAAATCCGCCCTAATTCTAGAGATTGTAGGTTGAGAAGCAGGTTGAGAAGCCGTACGTTACTGATTAACTTGAATGATAAAAAGGCAGGTCATTCGGGGCTTAGTGTGGTATGTATGGCGACCTCGTATAATACAAATTCCTTCATGGGGGTCGTTCATTAATCTCTCGCTGTTTTTAATTTTCTCCCTTCTCTCGGGTGATATGTCGTGGAGTTAGTACTTTAATCTATATATACGAAGAAAACTCCTAATGTTGCTCTCAAGTCTTGATTTACCATCTTCGTACAAAACATTTCCAACCAGAGACTATTTATTCAATTTTATCCATTCCATTCACATTTATTTATCATAAAACATCGCTAAAGCAGATTCTTTATTGAATTAGGCACTCCTTCAGTCAGGTTTATTGCCTAGGACTTGAATCACATGAGTACATTTTTCGATTTAATCATAACGACACTGATATGCATCTTTATGACTTCCAAAGAAAGCAATCCAAAGTATTAGATTTTGGCACGTAGGCAAGATCTCAGATTAAGTATAAGTTTATCAATATAAGAAAACACTGCTTTTCTGTGCATATGTGTTGCCTAAAATTTTCCTGTCCACAGATTATGTCTTACATTTAATAATGTAGCAAGTTTAGATGACAATAGTGTCATCTAAACTAAATCATCTATCTATTGAGATATCTTCTTAAGATATCTATAGAGATATCTTCTTATATTCCTCATAAAGTTTTTGTGACGTAAGAGTGCTATCTTCTCTTTTTAATGTCACTAGTTTATGTTACTTATATGATAACGAGTATATTAATATTTTTTGTAAATATCATCCCTTTCCTAGCATCGCTAGTACAGAAGAAAAGTTTCTAAAGTTGTTAGTCATTGAGATTTGAGACGCTTCCCCGCTGAGCTCACTTCTAATATATAAATGTATTTATAGTATTTCCATTTATCAAGTATATTACGCCAAGTCTCTTATTAAAATACTGTTTTATTTGGTTTTAATCTGCATCTTATTATGGCAACCGATTAAAAAATAGTTATAGCAATTTACCTTTTGTTGTAACATGATTCGCGAAATTACATAACAGACGGTTCTAGCTCCATATGACATAGTAAAGTGATTTATATAAAAAAATAAATGCAGGGATTTTGCAGTATGATGTCTAATTGTACACAAATTACATAACATACTCATGTACTTAACATACTCGAAATATTGAGTGCATGCGGTTTAGGAGGTTAGACTAAGGAGCTAACGAAAGCTAGACGAAGGATCTTGACGGTGGTTTTTGCGCGAACGGTAACACAAACCACCGTGGTCTTGCTAAATTATCATTATACGAGTGAGAACAAAAGGCACTTAAGTAGGTTTGAAATTGCCGTTTCACTATCTCATTGCTATTAGCAGTTATTCTACCAGTCGCTATAACTACAGGAGCAAAAAATAAATTGGAACCTCTGTTTGCAATCTATGAGTGTACACGATTTTATTGTTTTTCTCAGCTCATATAGATTAAAATAATCGAAATAGGCATTTCAATGTGAAGAATTGTGCATTTATTGCAATAAATGAAGATTAATGATATGATATAGAGTGAACATTTCACCCAAGTGCATTGGACGAACGTTTTTGTAACATTTGAAGAAGGCGACTGTGACGTAGGAGATTATTTTTAGAGGAATGTGCCGAGTCCCGTAGGAGTGTTAAAAACGTGTCCGACTGACAGATTGAGCCAAGGACACTCTCAGTGGGTAACACGTGAACCCACCGAGACAGCGCTACATCTGTAAGTGATATTGACGTGACTTATTTTAATGTTGTTAAATTCGGATTTAACAGTATTGTGATACTTAAGTTTCAAGACAGGAGATCGGCGTTTAATTTAATTTTTTCGAAATTTACTTTTTATGTTTTAGTATATATTTAGTAACATTAGTGTCAACGCAGGTTGCGCTTAATACTTCCACTATACAGTGGAAGTATTAAGTCATACATTATATATATAGTCCCTTAAAATAATAGCATTTCATAATTGCGCTCTTAAAATATAGCAGTTTTACACGCGATTTCATATAATTTTTATATTTTATTTTTCGCGTGCGTACTATGTGTTATAAGAACTATGTCAAGTAAATACATGACGCATACTTTGCTCTATTGTTTGCCAAGCAATCAATTATTAATATTAGCAGATTTATCAAGACGTGAGCATGACGTTCGTTCGCAAACAAAATAAAAAAAGACATGCTTGCAAATGTAGACATTTTCAACGCCTCTAATAAATTATATAAGACATATTCGACTTAAATAAATACGACACAGGAGTTTTGTCAATTCTGTCAAGCAGCTGCAATTCTCTTTCTACCTGTCACATAGAAGAGGACACTGGGAAGGTGTACTCGTCACAAACATTGAAGTAAATATTTAAATTGTCTGAATGTGCATGGGGCTTACATCCTAACTACTGGGTGGCGCAATAGGGCCCTATTTAGTTAACCTACAACTTCTTTTCTTAATTCGAAAACAAGAATTTGAGTTTCATATATGTATCATGAAATTACATGAGGATGGTTGAAGTCCGGTCTCCTTTCATTTGCAAAAGCAAATTTGAGCCCTATTTATGACATTCTCCATAACTTGCCGCAACATTTCGGTGCACGTGAACAAGGCTCTTGCAGCAAATATATATATATATATAAAATAAAATTCTAATTTAGAAAAGTAGTAGCTGAACCAAATAGAGGTCATACTTTTGCGCATCCCGTTATTATGTAAGCGCTACCTACATAGTACCTTAAAGAATCCCTTGTCGAATAGTTCAGCCGACCCACCAGAGGGTTAAATTAAATAACCTTTCTACCCTCTACCCAAAAGACCGTAATTCTCTTTGTGCAGCTTCGTTGTACTTGACGAATATGTCTTTCCTTTTAAAGTATAAATTGGTAGTATTTCAAAACATAACTTTTGAATTCAATTTCATTATTTAGCTCTCAGGATTATTTTGATTCCACCTCCCATAGATCTGACTACGACTATACTGAGCCTATGTTATAGCGTCTCGCTTTTCAAACATCCAACGCGTCGTGGTGCAACATAATAAGTATTCCAATTTGGCACGAAAACATTTTGGCCGACTATAAATCTGGGTTAACGTGAATGGAACTCGAAGAGAACTATTTTATATATCCTAAAAACCGGGTCATTTCTTTAAATCTGGAAATAACGCACTTTATTAACTAGCACAACATTTGAAAATTTTATAATTTTCGCCAAGCTTAAAATTAAAAAAAAAAGTTATTTTTTCAAAAACACTATCAAATAATAGTAAAAAGTATATTGTCTTTATTATATTAATCCTTCATAGTGCCCTCGTCTACAACATTTGAAAGCGTGGTCAATCGATAATACGCCATGTCTTTTACAGCGTAACGTTTCGACAACTCACGAGTTTTAAAGTTAACCAAAGTTTGAAGACGTAATAAATTGTAACGGAAACTAGTCCTTCATCAAAAGAAGGAAACGAAGAAAGAACAGCAATATAATGCTAAAATCACAAGTACTCGAGCAAAAAGTAAACATGTCAAGTTGAATGTGTACAAATCGAGAAACGAATCGTCACGAGAATTACGAAATCAAACCAGACTTCCAACAAATGCCTCTCAAATACATCTATAAGTATTGCGTCGAGTGAGTGACCTTCGAGCTCGCTGGCAACAGAGTAAAACATGTATACTGTCTATATACAGTCAGTCAACAAAATCGCTATAGCTATTCTGTATACAGCGCTTAGCACGATGACCTGCTCCGCCATTCTGTGACGCATAAGTGCACGACGTTGAAATGGCTTAAGTACGTTTGATGCCAGTCGAATCTCGACTGTATTGTATTGGAGATGAGTTGATTTTTGAGTGATGTACCGTCCGTACCGGTTGTAGTCAAATTATATGGGAAAGTGTTGATTGTATTTATTTTGGTACGACACAAGTGCAGTGTTCCGAGAAGTACGATCTGATGCACGCTCATAGGCTAGATGCATTCGCTTTTGATTGCACGCGAATTATTAAAATTGATGGTGATATTATTGGCAATTCGACTTCCAAAATTTGCCAATTGCGTAATGACCACTACTCGATTTGTTGCGATATGTATTTAAATTTCACAGGATTTTTACAAGTGCTCTTTCCATAATTTACCTTTAATATTTTTTATTAAATGATGACATCGGTAAGGGGCCGGAAAGTTAAACGAAGGTGAAGGATAACGTTCCCTGGGGACATTATCCTTCACGTTCGTTTGTCATCATCATTGTTTAAAAAAAAAAGGCCAAACGGGTAGGTTCACCTGATCGAAAGTGATGCCGCCGCCTATAGAAACTCGCAATGCCAGAGGCCTCGCAAGTGCGTTTTCATTATCGTTATCATCGTTACAGATCAATGATTATTACTATAAATCTCTAAATAAACAAAAGGGAATATTCTAGCCAACACAATGAAATCTTTTCGTTGGCTCGTTAATTCATATCTTGCGTAGAAAACATACACTAAGTACCTAGAGTTAGAATGGTCATTGGCGAAGGCAAGTACCAATTAGTTCATCCATGCACAAATACTAATTCCACATTTTTAGAAAATGGCGAACTATACGATAACCATAATTCTTATATATACAAGTGATTGTATGAAATAATTTTACGCTTCTGTGTTCTAATGAATATTGAGGGGTCACAGAGGTCGCTCATCAAAAGTGGCAGTAAAACACTACTTTGATATCCGACATCTCACAAAAGATGTATAAAAGCAGACAAAGACGAAGGCTATACTTAGAAGCCATTTTGCACAGATATCACTGCTAACTCCTCCTACGGTAAAATTGAGGACCCATTAAAAGCTACATTTATATAAGTCCATGTGTTGTCAGTAATCTTTTTTGTTTGACCTATGTATAACATCACCCACAAAAGACGATAGAAAGTAATAAATCCATCTCTTCTCGTCTTACAGACCAATTATTGAACATTGAAATAAACAATCATAATAAACTATATTTTAATATAAATTTATACAATACAATTAATATTAATTTACTGTGTAAATAAATATATAAGAAATCCTGAAAACAGACACATTTTAAATTCAAAAGTTGGTTGGTTTTGGGGTCATAACGGTTCCGATGTATGCATGAGCACACTTTATTTGCATGTGTTGAAATGTAGCTTGGTAACGTTATAATATTAAGCCGAAGGAAATTTCCAATCACGATATCAGTACTTGTAATATATTTTTCCAACAGTCCGGTTTTTATAATTGGCAGAAGTAGTGAGTAAACCGTGTTGAATCAGAACATGCTTATATTGAACAAAAATAAAACCTTGCTAGGGTTTCCATTAACAAAACATTAATATATTATTTATATATACCCTTGAATTATAAAATATATCACTTTTACATTAATGGTTTCAGCTGGATGTTTTTACATAACATGCAGCTGTCCTGCCTGAGGATGTAACGAACTTTTAATGAATGGACAGTCTTTAAATGATATTATAAAACAGTCATTAAGACAATTATTGACAAATTGATAAAAGAGTCACGATACATACTTATATGTATTTAAGTTAATAATATTACTGTTATATTTACGTTTTCGTAGATATAACATAAAAAACTTTTATTTTAATTTAAAAAATCAATGGTCAAGTTAAGTCAGATAATTTAATCTATCACTCGTTAATATCGTTCATTATTCTTTAATTTATAATTTGTGTACTTAAACTCAATCGTGTGCAAAAGTCGCTTTGTATGGGAACACCCCTAAAGAATTATTTTATTTTTAAAAACATCTTCTGTGAAAATTTTCAACAGTCTACCTGCTACGGTTCAGTAGATACAGCCTGGTACCAAACAAAGGCAAAGGCCTCATTAGGGTTCCTCACCCTAAAAAGGACTTTGCTATCTGTATGACTATGGTTGATCCTATTCTAATGTTTATTGCGATGATTTGTATTAAACCAATTTATATTACTAACTCGTTATTATCGTAAAGGTGCAAATGTAAATTTTACTTTCAAAATCAGTTTTATTTGACTGGTTTACTGAAGTAGCTATCGAGTCGAGAGAGCGAAATAGTGTTTTTAACATGTTTAATATACTTTTTATGTATAAAGAAAACACAAAAAGAGAAACGTTACTATTTGGACTGCTGGCATTAGCTTTACAAATTGCTGAATCGTTATTACAAATAAACTGCGTGGCTATCCGCCATCTTGTCTCTGAATATCGTTCTTAGTATTTTGATGAGTAGTGTAATACGAAGACAATAGCAGAAGCTTCTAGTCCGAAGTGCCGCAATATATACGTAATAATGACGCGAAAATGCCATAAGCATATCAAGGCGAAGCAACGCCTGTTAAATATGCATATCGTCGATGGGGTCAACGAATGCTGTTTGTTAGCTTATTTTAAATTGTTTATTGTTCTATATCTGTTTTTGTAGTCAAGATTATAGTATTTTAAGAAAAGGTGTCAAAAATATTACAATGTACTCTCTATTTAAACTTGACGGCCAAGTACGAGCCTAAGTGGTTCCAGATTGAATCGTGTTAACCGTCATTATTTAAATTAAGGTAAATAATAATGTCCTAGCAATTCTTCTTTGCTATCATTACATTCGCTGTTTAACACACGATTTTAAAATAAACTGTTGTCACATGTATAGTGAAAAGGAAGTAAAATTCTTGTATAGAATTTATTTTAGGACAATGAGCAGCTGTGACACCACATTTATGTTCATACTCTGAATAGTGAACAGGTATCAAATGGTGCAGGTATACAAACGGCTATTATAAAGAAAGTGGGACAAATGCAGTTAGGTAAAAATAGATTCCGGTTATTGATTGTGTAAAATGAAACTAGGTAAATAACTTCTCTGCTGTGAATTATATATAGAGCCACCTGAGGTTACTCTTTACCTTACATATGTTTAATTTCGATTCAAATAGACTAAAATCTTAATTAGGACAGATTCGCAACATCGTTGATCTCACACACGTCTTATGCATATGGGTCGTTATAACAATTTAACATCTTTCAAGAGAATGGTCCATTTTTTATTAAGCTTATTTCATGTAATACTTACTCGTCCTACATTATAAACTGTATGAGGTTTCGCGTGCAAGGCTTATGACGATAAAATAAATTAATTCATAATTTCGTATCTTAAAAAGTTATGTTTCCGAAAAAGTATATTCATTGTAAATACGTATTTTTTTAAGAAAACAAAAATACATGTTGCATACAGTGATAAAATAAATTCAAATACGTTAAAGCCCAAGCGTAAGGTTGTATGAAATTACAAACATTCTGATTTAGAACTTGGGTTGTTATCTTCATAAACAGACGGGCTAGTTTATGGTCTCACTATGTGTTAAATTATAAATAAACTTTTGCTCTCGCACAGAAAACAACCAAAGCAGGAGATAGAACCCTTTATACATAAATAATTTTTAAATAAGGCTATTTGATGTTACATGATGCCGCTGCCCTTGGCCAGAGGGATCGCAAGTGCGATACCGGCCTTTCAGAAAACGATACATTCTTTTTTTGTTGGAAATATCTCAGTTGGTTGGTGGTCCCACATAGTAGTGGATCGGTTCAAGAAACCTTACGAGTTACGTTCTTATGAAGCAGATACCGGCGCTATATGGTAAACACCAACGTTTGATATTATGATTTAAGTAAGTTTGCCTTTTCCGATGCACGTTATTGATGTATTTATCGGAATCGATTCAGCACTTAATATGATCAAACGCTCTATTTGAACTGCGTGAATCATTTATTAAATTTGGTTATCCTGACTTTAGAACGCGATCATTTATAGACATATTTTGAATCATAAGTTTTTTTCTTGATTTTGTCACTATTTAATACAGATGATATCCCATTAATCTGTTTCTAATGGGTTTTCCACTTCCAATAGTTTATCTTCTTGTTGATGTAATGGTAAATGTTGAGATATTTTTATCTGAATTCGGTATTTTAAGTACAGGCTACAAGAACGATTTTTATCAGTGTTTATTATTATTCAGACGATTTATTCGTATTTATGTTCATCATAAAGAGCAAAATTACATTTATCTAATAGTCACATCCGGTTATTGACACTTGTGTTTATAATTAACGTTTGTAGTGCTTCCATTTTTTAGATGTTAATTATAAAGAAAATTACATGAGTCTCTAAGCAAATTTACATTGTTTCGTATATCATACGAACTTACTCAACAATTATATTTGAAGGCTTTTTTACTATCGAAACACTCTGTAGGTTTTATTTTAATTTAAAGAAAGACGAAATTTATACAAGGTATGATCAGCCACAACCTAAATATATTGCAGTCTGGTTGTCCGCCGGAAATTGCGTAGCCCGAGATGCCCTTCTGCGAAACGTGAGTTGCAAAGTGATACTTATTTTTGTATATAATTATGTATTGCACATGGGAAGATCGTGTCTGACAATACTGAATTGCTTGTTTTAATAATTCTTGTGATTGAAGAGTTATACGAGCGTTTTATAAAAGCTTTATAAAATCAATAACAGTCACTGACTAATACTATATATGATACTTGCTATGCCACAAAATCTCGTTAATGGTCATCAGCTACCTATACCATGTTTTGTGCCACTATCCAAATAAATAAACGTGACAATACATGTCGCACTAAACTGTGGTCTGATTCTCATTTTATTATATTATTTAGTTATTTTTTTAATTAATTATATTGTAATAACATTTTTAATTTTTAAATAAGTTCTCGCATGATGCCTTCATCATTCACGTCTGGACCTCCACGCATATGATATAAGATACGTAGTAGGTGTCCGATTATTTACATTCAGCCTTGAAGGTATGCCACACATTATTAACGAATTTTATGAGGTACATTGAAATAATGGCCCTCACTAAACATCTGTCGTATAAGTTAGTGTATGAACGCCGAACGCACAAGATCTCTGTCCATGTCAAGAAAAGGTGACGTTACTACGTGCGTTGTAGCGCCATAATCGACGACAATTTTTCACAATCACAGCTCTAATGAGTGCTGACTCAGCGTCCGGTTGTAGACATCTAACAATAGCGTGACTCAATCGATATGTCGCTGTGCTCAACTTGTTGATAGAATATAACATACACAAGGCCACAGAATTGACCGACTGCTTATCCCGAACTCTTATTAAATTCGCTAGGAAGGTGGTCGTTGGTTTCATATTGAAAAGGCTTGCTGGGTCATTTATTCAGAATAACTGTCAAAGCCAGGATTGCAGATTTATGTTACAGATATTAAATATATATTATGTATACACAGGTATACACATATAGTGTATACACATATAATATATAACAGTATACACATATAGTGTATACCTGTGTATATATTATTAGCAAACCGTGCAGTCACCAGTTCCGTCCGTTATTGAGCATCTGTTGGCACAGCTGTGTGTTTCTAATGTTAACGAACACATAGTGTTATGTAGTAAATTATATATTATGTGGGTCAACTGATAGTCATAGTATAGTGTCAAGCGCTATGATGGATATACGATATACGATATATAGATAATATGTATACATGAGAACGTACAAAAAAACGAACTGTATAAAATCTAATATAGAAATATAGCAAGTTCAATCTTAGGTTTAATTTTTTTTTGATTTTGCTAAATAAATTTGAAACAGTGGAAGATGACCCAGCTCCATGTTAACTCTATTATGCATATAATAAAAAGGTACTTCCTGATTATTTAGTAAAACATTTATGTCAACATAACCCAACCAAGCTTTAGCAATTTTTGCTATCGTGTCCAAACTGCAACAGAGCTAGTATTTGAATGGCCCAAATGAAGCCATTGTGATTGTCAGTTTGTCGACTAATGGCGCACATTGTGCCTGTAATTTCTTCAGCGGACGCCGCCTTGAACGCAATTGTTGTTTGGTTGAAGTAACTACGGTGTTTTTACAACTCTATTTTTGAACGTGACGAAGGCTAATTTGTTGAAGGAAATTAACCTTCGTTAATCGTAGACCTTAGTTACCTTGTTTTTTATAGCTATTATGTTTTTACAGAATTTAAGTTTAAATAAACGTGGCTACCAACTCCGAAAATGATGTACATTTTATACGTGAAAGAATATATTAAAGATTTTGTTATGTACCGACTTAACGAGACAAAGTAATTGGAGTGACTACTTCCTATGAGAATGACTTGTGCAAAACTTGAAGTGTCGTTTTGCTTTCCAGGCCCGGGCAGAACGAGCACGGGCACGGTGCACTGGCGTACGGCGGCAAGCAGGTGGGCGTGGCGCAGGCGCGTCCCGCCACCCCATACGCGCCCAACTATGCACCCGCGCAGCTGCGACTGCACCAGGCCTCCTACGGCTCCGCTCCAATTTACAGGTACAAAACATCACTCAAATGTCTTTCATTTAAAAAATCTTTTCATGGGGCATGGCATCTTCGCTGTCCAGGTATGTGTCAAGTAAGATTCAAACGACTTTCATCTAATATCTTATAACCGTCTCTATAGCTATAAAACAGTACAATTAAAACGGGCCTATGAATAATGGCTTTGTTACAGTAGTGAGATGTGACGTAACGTGTGATCTTTTGATGCGATTCTGGCGCTCGTCCAGGTTATAAAATATAAACACTTAGTGCTGGCACCGCCGCTGCCGCCTATATACGTTGGCACTGTGAACTGGCACCCGGACAGGAATAAACAACATTTATCTTTCCGTGGATAGAAAATGTGTGCTGCACTTAAGCTAAACTTACTTTTTTTTCACAACGAACCTACAACTGAGCAGAATCATTTAGTCGTGTTCAAGTTACAAACATAAAATTACTTAAATATATTTTCCTCTATTTATGCTTGTTGAATCTATCCTGTCGATTTGAAGAAAACTATTGTTACTAGTAAAATGCTGTTGTTTTAAGATATATACAAACAATACTTATATTTGCACGAATTCAATATTTTATACATTATTAATAAAATAAAATCTTCAAAGGATATTGAATAAACCAGAAAGGACCGATTTGAATACTATAAGAAGGTTAAGAAACTTCGAGAACTTTAATGAAAGGTATTCGATGTTTTCAAGAGAATTGTGTCGCGCAGTATACGATAACAAATAAATGTATCAAATATGAAACGTGTATTAAACACATATTTCGCTGATTCACGTGTTTTTTCCATCGAACTTATCTCTTTCAAATATGTATTTATATATTAAATTCGATTTTTAAACTTTTACAAAAGAGTTTTACTAATGTCAAATAGGCGATTGATTTTATATTATTAACATCAAATATATAAAACTACAAGAGTATTACGATGATCGTTTAATGTAGTACTTACAATATATTTTACTTTATGCGTAAGTAAAATGTGTGTAGTAAATGTATTGTTTTGAGTTTCTTTTATCCCTATTAATTTAGTAAATATGTTTTCTAGCGCCTATTGCAATTGTATGAGATCCTGATAAATGTTGTCAGTACTATCGGTTATCGCTATATAATGACAAGTTCCTTTTATTCGGGTAGTATGTAGATTGCCTGAATTTATAATAATAATGTTATGCTAAGCTATCATTTTTGTCACGGTGAATTCCATAAACGTGTATTATGTACATTGCAAATGAACAAGTGTCATCAAGATCAAGAATTTTTGAAAATCTGTGTATAAATGTAATGAGTTTACAGAAAAATAAAAAGATTTCGAGTGGGCGATCTAGCAAGTGTTCGTGTTGAGATCACTTTTGTTCGTACTATAAATCGATTTGGGTTCGTTTACCCTCCGAGATTAAATTATACAAGTTTTATTAATACGTGTACATTAAATTCATTCATTCACATAAATAGCGATCGTATTGTGTAACAGGAAGCAGAATGAAAACAAAGTCGACCGATTTCCAGCCATCAAAGCAATTAATGAAATATAATGTTGAAAATGAGTAGTAATGCACGAAAGCAGAACCGCATTGCGTATTTGCACCGGCCACACTCCACGTTGCCAAGCACGTGTCCGCGACGCTCGATGAATAATAATAAAAAATAAACAGTCGAGCCGCGCCGCTACAGTTATATCTCCCCCGTCCCCTCGCGCCGCAACCTTGGCCTTCCCGGCCCCACGCCGAGCCGCTTCAACCCACTGACGACGCGATTTCTCGAAACGCATGCAAGGTTGGCAGCTTTCGAAAACTTTTTATTAAAGACAAGCTGATTGTCAGACTGGCCACTAAGAAAACATTAATAAGGATTAGATTTTTACTATATAATTCATAGAACCACAAAACTCAATTATGTATGATAGTATTTATATCTTCGATTGTCCTAAAATTCATATTATTTTGTATTGAAATATGAGTTTAGTGGAGGTAATTGGAAAATTTAAGAATATTTGAGTCCATTTGTTAGTGCATATTAGGTTTATGATTAATTCTAAAAAATTTAATTATCCTTTATAGTTATTTTATGATGCAAAAACATAAAGTTAGCCTCGAAGTTTTGGGTATACAATTTAATTTTGATTTTCCTTGTATATTTTTAAATCATGAATTTTTGCAATTAGACGAATGTTATGTAAGTCCTCATTACGTTTTTCCTTTGTCGTAATAGATTTCTTGATTTCAGAGAAATTTTACTTAAGAACAAAATGCGTATGGTAGGTTTTTCACTTGCACCAGTGCAAGCGTTAACGTGTAATTAAAACCCAGCGATATTATGGGACAATGACCTCGATAACTTAAAACGGATCCTATATCATGCGGGATTTATCTTGTGGCACAGAATATCCGCAGTTACCGCTCGTTTGCTTCGCATTTTGCCAAAAAAAGTTCCAACTTTTTATATTAACCAAAAAAATTTTTTTTTTCAATAACACAGCAACATTTCTTATTTACACCATCTATAACACAGATTTCGAACACAAAACAGTGATTCATCGTTGTCCTGATTTCAAACCAAAATTTAAAAATTATTATATTTTAGGCGACAGAAATTGTTTATATGTCTATCTTTGCTTATCAAGCCTCATATCAGCGCAAACACAAAAATAAGTCTGTTGTTGATGGCCATTATGATGGAATTCCTTTTATGTGTCACTGGTGTAATTGTCGTGAGTGAAATCTGCGTGACGTCATCGAGCGATAGCGATACGAGAGGTCGTCAACCCCGTTGTTTAGTACATTCCAGTTTATTCTATAATTAGTTAACTTCATGTTTTATGTATCTAGGATGCTTATGTTTTGATCTCGCCGGCTTCATGCTTTAATTCGCTAACGTCATTTTTATTTGGAAAACAATGTTTTTAAAAACATGTGTTATCTTTATAACAACTAAACTGTTTTTAATCTGATACAAACAAGCCGAATATTAATTAACCAGCAGTTTTATTTTTATAACTAAGAAGCTTTTTTTAACAATCCTCGTATTTTAATATCACTGATATAACTCTATCATAAATTTCGCGACCCGAAATAATAAGAAACAAGATAAATCTAAGCTCAGTGCGGTTTGAGATGAACAAAGGAAAATTAATGTCTATATTTTGATATATTGCGCACCTCCCACATTACCCACCAATATATATTTTTTGTTATTCGCTGCGCATAAGCTCTGGGTAACGTTAATAACGTATATAAAATGATCTTCAGGTGCGTCATTATTGCGTTTGGACTTACAACTCTAAAAAAGTTAATTTGATTTCTTTGAAATGCTTTGTTTTGCAAGTCACTTAAAAACTGAAGCCGTACGTTACCTTTTGGAATCTCAATGTAACAATATGGACATTTCATAAATGAGAAATTTGCCAAAACTGCGTTACATTTGAACTCACACGCGCTTACGAGTGGCCATTTATTACTCTGTGATTTCTAAGCCTTTTATTATTGCCATTGCAGTTATGGGCGAGCGGGTGGCGAGTACCGGGCGGGCGCGCGCATGTCGCTGCTGGGCTCGGCCTACTTGCCACCACCGGCACCGCCTGCCCACCATCCACCGCCCGCTGACCCACCACCATTCAAGAAGATCCGCCTCGGTGCTGATCACCATCCTCAACAGCTCAGGGTCGATACGAGGGAGCCCGTTATGAACTCGTACAGCACGGTGGAGGTGCTGTCGCCCAACCCGCCCTCGGAGCCCACCATCGAAGACCAGAACTTTCGCACCACCAAAGATGATTTGCTACAACAAATATCTAAGGTACGCATTTACTTTATTTCCGATTATCAAAGTTGAGAACTTTGAATATAATTGTGTTGAATTATTATTATAAATATATTTATTAATAGATTCAGGCGTTACTTTGTGAACGTCCAATTTACTACCAATACTCTGCGTAAAAGACCCTCAAACACTCAACGCACGTATCGCCCCGACACCGGAGCATCCTCAGGAAGTTTCCTCTACAAACATTGAATCAAAATCTCAGCATTGCTGTTCTTAGAGGCAACATCCTGACGATGTCGTCGCGTGTTTGAGGGTTATTTCGCAGACTATTGCTAGTAAATTCGTCTATTAGTACTTATCCTAATAATTATTTAAATAATTACTTATAAAAATTTGGGTACAATTTTCTTTTTCGATTCGAAAAAATGTTATGCCGTGACATATTGAATGAGCATAAAATTAAAGCCTTTCCATAACATAACACGTACGAACATGATTGCAGGTGGATAGAGAGATGGCGCTGTCGGAGACGACACTAGCGAAGCTGAAGAAGAAGCAAGAAGAGTTGGAGCAGACAGCTTCGAAGCCAGCTGCCGCCGCAGAGCCCGAGGAGGCGCCGCCCCGACACCGCTCTCTCGCGCAGTGCATCTATGCGGATAATAGGAAACGGGTATGTCGGAACCAGACAATGAATAATCTAATCTGTCATGGTATCTCTCTCCATCTGACCCACAAATACATAAAAATCCATTCACAAAAGGACAGTCTTTGTTGTTGACTTTATAAAGTTACATATTTTGATATGTTTCAAGCTAAATATAATTAATGGGTCTATATAATTAAAATCTCATTAAATTTTGAAGTCATAACTTTTAAGTCATAGTAAAATATAGACTATCCCTGTTATTCATAAAAAATAATCTAAAAATAAAATGACTCAGATGAGGAAAGATAAAAGTAGACAGATGAGGAAAGATAAAAGTAGAGACAGATGTATCTTGTACACAAAATGATTGAAAGACGTGAAACAATAGAACTGATTCATGAATTATGCCCAAGCTATATTAAGATGTTGATAGCTGAATTATCAAAGTGTAAACCAAAAACAATATTATTTTATATAAAGAATAAATATTTTTCATAAGTTTATTCAGTCAGTTACTAGTCAATGACGTTACAGCCTTCTGTGCCTTATAATTAAACTTGAAATATATTTTAGGCTTATTTTACTTGCTATGTAAAATAAATGTTATTCCTATGATGTATATAATAGGATGCCTGTATACATGTCTTTGGGCTAAGGATTACTTAAATAGATTTAAGCTTACTAACATCCCTGTGGTGAAAATAATGATTTTGACACTGACGTATACATTTGTTGATTCCAGGCGGCGGCAGGTCATGCGGCATTGGCACACCTGGGTCCCACGGTGACTTACCCGTTATACAACCAGCCACAAGACACGCTCATCTACCACGAAAACATTAGACGACATAAAACCTTCCGGAGACGACTAGCCCTACATTTGCGTTCTTTAAAATTGGAGGCTGAAAAGGTTAGTTACATTTCTTAAACTGTATTCCAAACCCAATATATCAAACAAATGGTTGTCAGCTCTTGAAATTAGATTCGAGTGTGAGTTCTGAAATATGTATAGGCTTAGTCTCGCTTACGAAGCTAATTTAGGTATGCTTTAGAGTTTAGGGCATCTGGACATATGGCATGCACTCACACATGGTCGCTCGTATTAAAATCTCAACAAAAACACCTACGTTAACATTACCTAAATTAAAATATTCTTACTACCATGTTTAGTATATTGAAACGTAACATGTTTTGGTAACCAATGTATAATTTTAATATTATTTGACTTGGAAATATGAAGTGGTTTGATTCCGAAAACATCTAACCACTGCATATAATACAGACAATATTGATACTTGACACATTTGGACATTAACTATTAAAGTTTATTTATTTGACATGATTATATTAAATTTAAATCAAACTTATTTACATAAATTTTTCTAAAAGTCTCTCGTTCACCAATACTTACAAACACTGCAAAGTATTAGACTTTTAAATATGTTTATTTAAATAGCGGTTCTTACATTTGAGTATCGAGACATATATAGTGTAGTAACTCACATAATTTACCTTGTTAACTAAACATTCGTATCAGTTCCATCTATAATTTTACTGTTTCTTATATTTTGCAAACAATAAAATTTTCAATTAACGTAAATAGAACCCAAAATAAAATGAAATAGAAATCTTCCTCTCGCCACTAGTGAGATAATTATTATGCTAAAATTATTTCATTTGTTAATTATATTTTCAGAGACTAGACTTCTAGATTTTTATGATTTACCATACTATCCTTAATTATATGTTATACTTTTAAACATATCTTGCAAGTTTCTCCAGTGGCATGGGAACATTCACGTTTCCATATCTCTATACTCAGAAATGCTGAAGTGTGCCACTCAGTATATGGACTAAAATTGCAATAGAATAGTATAATTTAAAGTTACCTTTGTTTAGGTCATATACAGTAACGTGTTATTATATAAAAATGGTCTTTCACAGAGGGAAGATGCATTAGCGGAAGCGTATAGCCGTCGCGCATCAGAATGGATGAGACGAGTGGAACGCATTGAGCAGGGACAAAAAAGAAAAGCAAAGGACGCGCGTAATAGAGAATTCTTCGAAAAGGTACTTTTTATTTTTACTAATATTCTTAATCCATAATACTGTATATAAATTTTTTATTGAAATTTATATAATTTTAATCAAACCAAATTAGAAGGATGTCTGTGAATACATACAAATTCTTGACCAGAAAAAGTCTGAAAGGCATTTGTATATAATTCTAGCCTTATTTTTAAATAATACATTAATTATATCTATATTTTGTAACTTAACAAGAAGCGTACCATTTCTATTATATTCATCAAATATATCTGTCTATGCTCATTTATCAGTAAACATTCCAATCCCGTCGAGAATTAATGTTGGTGGTCTCATAAAGGTGTTCCCGGAGCTACGGAAACAGCGTGAAGAGCGCGAGCGGCTGCTGAGACTGGGCGCGAGGGTGAAATCTGAGGCAGAATTAGAGGAAATCGCGGACGGGCTGCACGAACAGGAACACGAAGACAAGAAAATGCGATCCTTAACCGTTGTACCGCCTTTATTACGGGACCCACGCATCCAGCGAATACCCCTAGATGTAAACCAGCGTAAAGTCGATATGGAAACTGAACATAAGGAGCTGCAGCTGCGAAATGTGTGGTCCCCAGCAGAAAAAGAACTCTTCAAGGACAAGTTTCTCCAGCATCCTAAGAACTTTGGCCAGATCGCCTCTTTCCTTCCACGCAAGACCGTCCGCGATTGCGTTAGGTACGTTTTCAAGTTTTTTTTTTACATTTATGACCTATTTGTGACCCACGATATTCAAGTTGAGTGACAGGAAGACTAACTGTAAACTGTCCTGTAATTAACCTTTTTTGCGATTTTAATAGTGCTAATTATGAAAATAAACATGTAAAACACTAGTTTTAGTTGATTAGAAAGTAAATAATCAACTTACTCGAAAAAGGTTATTAAATATTTTTGTTTATTTCATAAATAGATAAATATTGTTTTTATTGGTTTTTCGTATCAAAGTTTATGCTATTATTACAAATGTTTATAAGATTGTTATTCTCAAGAAATATATATATATATGTATATTCTTTTTATTGTATATTCTTTTGTTGACATGTATAGTTGTAGTTGCCTTCCTAGCTTTACTGATTTTCACATTCGTATTATTGAATTCGTAGTATTGACGGACGTTATTAATAAAACAATTACGTTTCATTTCATCAAAATAAATTTAATCTCTTTGGTCACTGGTATATTCTTCTGTATCTGTGCGCTCTGTTGGAATAATATTTCGCTTTCACTTCCTGAGAGGTAATCTGGTTAGGAGATGAGATCTTCAAAATGAAGTTAATAAACCATATATTTACTGTGCAGATTTTACTATCTATCTAAGAAGGCGGAGAACTACAAGCAGCTTCTCCGTAAACCTCGTCCAAGAAGACACGCGAGGCCCCGGCCGCCACCGGAGCCCGAGCTCGTCCACGCTTCCAGCGGTGTTACAACGCGTCTTCAACGTTCCCAGGGCACCAGGGTGGCTGATAAGGACAACAGCAGTCTCGAAGAAGCCGTCGTGGCTGACATCAATGGCATCCCTATGCCCCCCCACGCACCTCCCTCGGCACATCCATCCAGGTACCAGATAATCTCTTTTTTATTTTATACCGAGATCAAAATTTACGCATACAGGGTTATATGGTATTACGCACTCCAGGATCTATAAAAAGAAATCTTAAATACCCAAAAACTATTAGCCTCATTAGAGTCCCTGGGGGTCGCTTTCGTATTCTACCAGGGACTCTTCCAAATTTGATTATTAGGCGGTTTTGTTAATTACATACATATAGTTACTATTTCGTTGATTAACACATTTTATACACAATAATAATAATAACTAGTGATTGTCATTATCGGTAATCTACGGTAATTAATAATCATAAACGGTCCTCAGTATATTTATGTTATTTAATTCATAACATTTAATCTACAATATTTAATACTGACTTATCCTAGTGCTTTTGAATTATAAAAAAATAAAAAAATCGATTCACTATATAACTAATAGACCTACGTTTCTATAAACACAAGAAGCAAAAAGGTTTTGGGCACTCATTTTAATTAATTATCTAAACAGTGAACAGCAAAAAGAAAAACAAATATTACATTATAGCATTACATCATCAAAGTCTTATAATTGAAGGCATTTATAATAAGCACGCATCAAATAATAAGGTTTTGTGTAATAGAAACCATTTTAATTGTGATTCGAGTCAAAAACATTTATTTGTATAGAACTATGAGTTGAAGTGCAGCTTCAGAAGTTATTTCATAGAGGTCGCTACCAATACACAACACTGCTTGCGCAGATATTTTTAGCATACTGAAAAAATATCTAGATGGCGCAGTTGTGTGTAATATACTTTGTCGGTACTTAACAAAGCGACATCTAACTCATTTCCTTTTCACTTCAGTTTTCGAGCACTAACAAGCACCCATTTTTATGAGTAAAAGAGCTTCCATACATCACGTATAAAAGCGTCCTTTTCTTTTAAAATATTAACATAAATAGATAAACAATAAATTCTTATGAATGTTTTGACAATTATCTGATTAAATTATAATAAATTTTATCAAGAAATGGATCAATCAATTGTTTGCAAACAAATTTTTCACCTGTGGTGTACCCCAAGCTTCTATAGGGGGGTTGCCAGAGGTAAAAATATATCTAGTAAAGAACAATTAAGACAATTAATATTGTTTACGGTATACTGTAACTTCACCTTTTTACATGAAAAAATCCTAGGTTAGGGGGTCGCGAAATATTTTTTTATACAGGGGGGTCGCATTGAAGTTAAACTGTGTTTTATTTTAAATTATATAATCTATTAAGGTATTGGGTAAGATTGAATTTTTATTAAACATCCTATTGTAATTTTTAATTATACATTGCTATACGCAAGTGTATAATTTATGTCATATACTTTTAATAATATTTCTGTACTTTTCTATGAATTCATATAAGTTAACTCTTAAAATTATTAATCTGTTCAAAAGTGAATCAATTGTAATAATTACAAAGATCGTAGAGCTCAAACAAAAAGCGGTCAAAATAAATACCATCAATAAACATACAATTCAATCAGTTGTTCAAACAGCGAGCATTGTACTGCAGTCCTGCATTCGCAATACGTACGATTGACGAATTCGTTGAATTCTATAAAATCATTCTGTTGCTTAGTCTCTATACTATGTTAACAGAATTTCCAAATTCTACGTTAGTTCATTCTAGTTTGATTCAAATTTTTGGGCCGGTCCACGATTTAAAACCTTAATAAATTGTTATAAAGGATACCATATCAGTAAGACTGACACAGTAATATGTCCAGCCTATTCTGCGCTATTTACACATATACATTTTCTTTAGAGTAATAAAAATATTTGTATTCCTATATGAAATATAATGTCAAGTTTTCTAAGCTGAAAGAGATTTTAGGCTCTATATAAATTTTCGTCAAAATTTGATAACACGCAAAATTCAGTCATAAGAGAAATGTAATTTGAATAAAAGGTGAAGAGCGATGTTAACACACACCCGAGTGCCCGGTGTTTGCCCGCAGCCACTCGCTACGAGTTCGGGATCCCTCATTTCATTAATCGTTTAAAATTCATATTTTTCTTTCAATCCACTCCGCTGGCCTTTTTTCATATTCAATTTACCGTCTGCAAGATTCATTCCATTTTTAATATCGCTTATTGAATTAAATATGTATCGCGTTTGACTTGAAATTGTTTTAAATATCAATATTAGCTATAGGGTGGTATGTGGTTTTCTACTCAAATTGTAAAGATTGATTGAATAAGATAAATTACAGAAAGCAGAAATTAGGGAATTGTTTTATTATAATCTTGGTATGTCTTTGATAGCGCAGAGATTTGTGATACACCGATATTACTCTAATTTGAGTTGCCATAGCGACCACAATAGCTTCCAGATTGTCTGTTAATTGATAATATACTTGCACGTATGGATGGGACGTATGTCCCGCAGGACGGTGGGGTATAATAACCGCGCGATGTTCGTGCGTGTGTTGACAATCACTCGAGCTTTTATTTGTCGAAATGTCCCCAGAGATCAAACCGAGCGGGCAATCGTGGGTTGTACTAAATATTTATCGATAGTCGATTAATTCGTGCCGTTTCAGCGATTTGACTAGCCTTTGTTAAACGTATGGTGAATGAAAATCTTGCAGATATGTCAATTTCCCTATCACATTAATCAGAAAATCACTGCCTTGAAGAACCTACCCCATATGTAAGGAGAAATAATTTAAATATTTTCACTAGTACATCGACATGTCTTGGTTGGCTCATCACTAGTGGGCCTCGTAGTACGCGGTTTGTTTAGATTTTTACGCAAACACGCGGCAACCCATCTTTCTAATTGCCTTAATTAAAGCGCTCGCCGATAGGAGAGGCGGGGGCCGCTAGCATCAACGAAAAAACTCACTTTTTGCAATCCCGCTCTGCTATTGATATTTCATATTTATTTGCTTGTGTTATATTTTAGAAGTGTCTTATTTTTAAGTTTTGTGCAATATTGTATTTATTTCATAATACCCTGAATGTACATTAGTACCATAGTAATTTTTATGAAATATGATGGCTTCAAAATGACATAAAGCCAAAATGATTTATTAAACTATGAATCAAGCGCTGCAAGTTAGGATTAATTGAATACCGAGTTAACGGGAACAGTTTGCGTTCGCCCCGAGATAATTACCACCCACCGGCCACCACTCTATTCATTGACGCTGTTTAATTGCGTTCAAATATACCGCATTTTACTAACTAATATGAATTTTTAAAAATAAACGTTCTGCGAATATTTTAGCAATTCCCAGTCCTAAGAATTTAACTGCGCAAACGAAAATATACTGTTCATTCATCTCGCAATATCTATCCAACAGCCTTCTCAAAGTAAGATAGTTTTATGATCATTAAATTCATCGGATTTAGGCGCAGACTAAGCGGTCGGAGGCATAATAGTAAACATAATTAGCTCAATTCGCTCTGTGCAGTCTCGTTTTGCCCGCGGCTCCCCGCGCAATCACCGCACTCAATAAACACGGCGGCCGCGCTGCGATTGTTTAAATTACTCTTTTTAATTATAACCCAACCGTATTAACCTTCCGCTATCTTTGTTACGGCTTAAAATGTTTTTTCTTCACGGATGACATCTCGCTGAAAAATAGCGAATAATTCTTGAAAGTGAATATAAAAATTTTGAATACGAATTGTGTCTTTAAATTTGTTATTTATAAATAATTTATTTATTTATTATAATGTACATATAAACTATTATTGTGCAGATCGGAACTCAGTCGGACACCTCCCTTGCCGCCCTCGCCCCCGCCTGCTTCATCGGCACCACCAGCCGTCAGCATCGGGCTGGCGACGCCGCTGCCTTCCTTGGAGCCATCACCTACCACGCCGAGCCTTACAGGGGCGGATGGCGAGGCTGGTCAGAGCGAGATGGTTTGCGTCAGCGCCATCAGCTTGCCTCCTGGGAGTCCTATGCCCCCCGAATCTACGCCACCGATTTCAGACGCCGTTACACCACCAGCTGATACTACCTCTGTTATCACGGTGAGTAAACTTGCCTTAATTTCCATTACGCAAATTTATGAGCTTTTTTTAACGTACAATTTCTGTGCAGACGACGTCGAGTCAAGTGGCGAACCAAAGCGCAATGGCTGGCAGCGCGAGCGCAGGTGGTAGTCAACCGCCAACGCCACAGCCCACACCGCCCACGCCGCAGCATAATCCGCCCACGCCGCAGCCCGCGCCGACCCCAACCCATCCACCACCCACGCCCGAGCCAGGTAAGCAGCGCATATGATGCCCACAAACCTTAGAGACTGAGCTAGATTTCCATTTTTATATGTTATTTCATATGAACTCTGTAAACGTTCTCGAGGTAAGTACTACTATTAATTTAGTAAGGCTTTACAAACATATCGTGTTTAATAAATTATCTATCTTTTTGTCCTAGAGCTGTACGGGTTATTAATTTATAGTCGGAGATTTAAAATGTCAATTTTGAAGAAATAATTAAATTTTAAAAATATAAATTTTTATGTTGATGTATTTGGCATATATCGTCTGTTTGTCGTTAACCAAATGTGGGTATACTACTTTTTGGATTTTCAATACTGTCCTTGAATGTTAAGCAGAAAAATATTTAGCATCATAATAATCTTAAAGATTCTTATTTTTGATGTGTTTAAAAATGACTTGGAATTGAGTGGTGTCTTAAAATTGACAATTCAAATGTGTATTTGTAAAAGTTAATTTGAAAAAATTGCATTCGATGCAATGGACTTCAATGATTTTTGTTGAAATTTATACTTATTATTTCAACTAAGAATGACAATAGGAGTTACTTTGATTAAGAAATGGATTCGTGAATTTACCAAAAAATTATGTGCTTTTCAAGGATTGAATTAAAGTTTCAAAGAGCGCGAAAGTGAATGAAAACTAACCAACTCTCACTCACCCATTGAAATTACATAAATATTATCTATAGAACTGTCAATAAGTTCCATCTTGTTGCGATATGTAGAGTATTCACCTTCCAATAAAAACATTATAATGTTCAATAACTTTTAATATTGAGATCAATATAGTTAATGTACATAAGGTAAATGTTCCTAATTGCAAAATAAGGATCTTAGTATAACACTTCACTTAACAACGCTATATTATGTAAAATAAATTAAATATATTGGAAACATATTAGGAGAAAATTTACTAAACAAAAATAACTTCGTTATAATATTTCACCTTTTCGAACTCAATTTTAACACTTACATAAATTACATTATACAGTTCAATTGTAATATAGGATTCTGTAAGAAATTTTCAACCGTTTCGCTTGCTAAGAGTTCGAAGAAGAGTTACAATCACATAGCTAACACTTCTGACACGGAGTATATTCAAGCGGTAGAAGTGCAGGGCTCTGGTGAGTCTCGGTCTGCTTCCTCTGCGTGACATCTCTTGCGGTGTTTGTGCACGAAGTAGTAGGAGGGAAATTTGGAACCACAAGTCTTGCACGGGTAGTAGTGTAGCGCGGTGCGTTGTTTCCGGGGCCGGCCCCATTCGCGGTCAGGGCTCGCTTCTCGCCATGCCACGTTGAGAACACGGCTGAAGCGCACGGGTCCATCACACGACGCTACGTCTAACACAGCCGTCTGGCGTTTGGGGGGATCCGGCGCCTCTATGCGCTCAACGTCCAATTCACTGGAAGTGGTGGATGAGGGCGATGGTGGTGGTGGTGAGGCTGGTGGCGACGGGGCCTTGGCCCGTCTGGGGACAGGCCGGTGCGCCCCGGGTGGGGGCACGGGTCGTGCTACACATGGGCTAGGCCCAAGCCACGCGCGGTAAAGAGACAGCATCGAGAGGCTGGCGGCGGCGGACTGAGCGCAGATTTCATCTCGCCTCGCTTTTATGTACGACGATTGTAAATTAGGGCTGCCCCTCGTTGTGGCTGAGTTTAAGCTTTTAATTATCTATTGTGCGAGAGTTTACATTTGGCGTTTACATTATTAATTACGATTTAAATTTTATTGCGATTAAACATTCTTGCAATTTGAATAAGTCCGATGTCTAGAATTAGATTAATAAGTACCTACTCAAGTGAGCTATAAATGTTGGATCCTACCTCTATGAGCTTAAATTTGTCCATGATAGTATGATAGATATAGTGTATGTCAGTATCATCCTATAAACTTACGTTAAAGAACGCGATGTCAAATATTATTTAATGAAAAATACTACAAACGGTAAAATCTCTGCGGTTCTTCCAGCTCATTAATAAAACATGGAGCTTGACAATTTTTCAAAAGATCTCGAACGCTATGAAATATTCGTGGAGAACAGTAGTCTCGGCAAACACTTAATTCACTTAGAGGTCCCTTGCCGCGGGCGCTCCGCTGCCTTTGGGACCCCATTCAAGCTTTGCCTTTATAACTTAGCATTTGTTACACGATCTGCCGTTTTATAACGACGATTAATCATAAACAATTCATTCAAAACATGGCTCGGCGGAAGCATTTGTTTAGTCCGTCGTAGCAACGATATCTTACGCAGTTATTCCTCTCATAGCTAGGCCAATGCTTGCTCCACCGGACATAGCGTAAACAAATTTTCAAAACACAACTTGTCGTCGCTTTCCTATTAGTTCATCAAAGTTTTAGTGAATTATTAGTTAACATAATGGGTGGTCATTAAGTAAATTAGTAATTTAACCAAACAAAAGAATACCTTTTATCGCGTAATGAGGTATGTGCGGCTTAAACACAACAATCAATCCAATTACAATATGAGTGGCAGTGGGCGGTCGTGTGATCACATATTCCGTGTGAAGCCGTCATGTCAGGCTGGCTTAGTGTCACGACGCCCTTTGAACCCACCTCTCACGGCTCAATTGATACACTGCGTTTTATTCGTGATAATTGTGAAGACACGATGAACAAATATATAATTTCGAATAGTTAAATTTGACCTGACTGCAAGATATCGGGAATTAAAGGCTAAATAGGGATTTACAGGACAAACTTTCATGATAGGCGAATTTATCGAAATCGCCTGTATAATATTGTATGTTATATTTGTATACTGTAAACTAAATCATATTAAAATTCCCAGCTTTGTCAATCTTGACAACTTACTTTAACAATTTCGGGATTGTAATGTGTAGGGGAGATTCAGTACTGCTACCTCTGCACTAACAAATATGTCTTTATAAGAAGACCTTTACCCAAGTAGCCTGTCTCTCTTAGTATAACATATGCATTGATTGTACGGAACATTACTAGATATAAGATAATAATATATTGATATTGTAATCTACTAATATCCTAAATAAATACAATATTGAAACTCTCAAATGAAATACACGTGCGTTTAATCTGCAAAATGTCTCTAGTGTTTGCATACAGAATAAACAGAATCTGTCGGCAGCTCGTTAAATTGTCACGCTACATAGCTCCAGCAAATAGACCACCATACGATACCGATACTCATATATCCACTGATATACTTGTAAAAATTAATTGTCGTGATCTTTCCTTAATTTCTGACAGCGGATGAACACTTTCGCGAACGGACGTTTCCAAACTTAATTGTTTCATGACAGTCCATACAAACGCTATTTGGAATTAGAATATAAAAAAATTTAGGTCGTAACAATAAACTTAGAGTATTTTATATGCATATTTTTTTACTTTCTTTATTACGAAACGCTATTACTTTTACAAATAAGTCCTATCGCACGTTCAATAGCATAACTATTGAAATTTATATGCTAAAGCAAGTAAATAAAGACAATATTCTTATAAAACTAAGTTATAAACTCAAGGAGTTGTGAAGAATTTACGTTGAATCGTAAATAAAACACGAAGTTTCAGTTTGAAGAGCCCGCTAATAAGTGATGAATAATGTGAAGTTTAATGAGCGCGGCCAAAGAGCTGGATCCAATTAGGTCTTGTTCAAACATCGGTAATTGAGGGATTAATTGAATGATCCCGGATTCGTTACGCCGGGATGCGCAGTGCTTTATTATTAATTAATAATGTTTGATTTTTACCATTAATTATTATAAGTGCTCATTAAAATTTTGCTGTCATCAACGCTGATGCCTCATGGACCTGAAAAAGTATTGAACTGAACTGAACTTCAATGAGATTCCTTTATATACGTTTGTACAATCGTTACGTATTGTTATAATAATTGTTATTATAGTTAGTATAAGTTTTATCTAATTATAGAAATATTCGTCGATTTCTTGTTAGTGGTCTTTGGAATTAAAACATATTGCAAAATGTAAGATCGTTACTCGCTATTTCCCGAGTTTAGTTATCGCCCAAAATTTTGCTGCCGAGTTATTTTAGATCTTTCAAATCATTGCTTGGAATCGACAAAAGAAATAAATTGCTTATTTTTTATTTGAAAAAGTTACTCCCGGGGTTACCGCGATCAAGATCTTTAGCTGTGTGATATTACTATATATACTAAATATATTTAGGTGCTAGATTTGAGAATGAAAGCATTGTAATTTCATAGTGCAAATTCTCAGATAGCCGGCTGCAGCGCTAAGTGTAGAGGAGGGGAAATTGTTGAGAACGTTCAAGATAAACGGAACGTGTTTGCTGAGCGTTTCCCGCCGCTAATTAACTAAACATACAGAGATAGTACTAGATCGACTTGCGAATTGCGAAAATTGCTACTCGCTGAATCAACACAGTTTAAAATAAGTTCAAACGTTTAATTCATATATAAAAGTTTTCTCGAGAATAATATGACAAATTGTTTTTACTCGTTCAGCATTCTTGGTGATCTAGAATTGTTACTGGTAGTTTATATTCTGTTATACACGTGCAGCAATAAAATCAACAGAACAGTTTAACTATTTGTTGGTAGAACTGCTGCATCCGCTGGTCTGAGTTGCAGTTAATTGTCTCAATACGGCTACACTGTTCAATATTCCATTAAAATATAGTAGAAAATATGTACGTGTTATGATTATACTTATTTTTAGTGTTGTCAATCTAATAATTTTGAAAAATAATAACCAATGTTAACTATCTCTTTGTACAGAGTGAAAGATCTATTTATTTCCCCTATTATAAAAGGAAGAGGTTCTTCACTACTTTTGTTTTTCGAAAAGTACGGTTGAGTGAATTTTCTGGTGGTTTTGCATTCATGGTTTTAAAGACCATATGATAGATGGCATTCGCCGATCAAATACATCATTTGTAAAATGAATTCTGTTATCCATGTTTTATAGTTAACCATTAAAACCCAGATGTAACAAGACAATCGTAGTTTCCACTGAATTAATACGATAAAGTAATAAACAAAGGCTCAGTCAGCTTAATTAAGTAAAACAGTGGGCCTGGCGGGGCGGTTAATAATACACGCCTGTCTGTCTGATGCGCTCCTCTGCGCTATTGCAAATGTACCGGTACTGCAGCGTTTCGAAACCAACGATCGCAGTTATTAAATAAACATTTTTTATAATCTAATCTAATCGAAGCAGAAATATGAAGTAAAAGAATTTTCTTTTGGCACAATAATATAGATAAAATACAGGTTTAAAAGACTGAGGTATTGTTCCAGCGGTAACAGAAAGGACTAGCAGTCCTATTGGCCCAGCGGGAACGGCGGGGCCATGCGCCGTATGTTCAACGGGCAGCGGCACTCGATCCGTTCCTGCGAGCAATGCCGCACAATACGGGCTAGAGGCGGGTACCTCGGGCCATCGGGTGTGCGAAGCCTGCCATTGCCGAGTTTTGCGGGCGAGTCGCTCCCGCTGCCCGGTGCGTTCCTGCACTGGACCTCGCGCCCAGCGATTGCGGCACCTGCCGCCGGCCTGGCACGATCTGCCGCTAAACGACAAGAAGCCTATTATGGATGAGTTTAGTAAGTATACCATCACTAGCATACTAATAAATAAATTCCATGCCTTCGGGCATATGGTATACGAACATACCTTCCAAATTAATCTAATGATACAAACGTATTGTTTCCAGAAATTCCAAGCACCTTAAGTAAGTGCTGTCTCACATGCTTCAAGCGGATAACGCGGCGGCTAGAGGCGGCGGGAGTTACGTCCGGCGAGCCGTCCGAAGAAGAGGCGGCGCGGTTTCGGGCCTTGCTCCGCGACTGTGGCACAGCCTGGGACCGAATGGCTGCCACGAGCGGTCGCAGCGCCGCCAGCCTCAAGGCCTTTTACTTTACCTATCGCCGCCGTCTACGTCTCGACGCCGGTTCACCTCGAGCGCGCAGCGGCTCTGACGACAGCGGTAGCTCGGGAGACACAGACACGGCCAGCGCGGGTTCGCCGCGGCCTCCGCCACTGCCAGGCCCGCGCACCGACGCTGCCGCACCGCGACGCCCCAAGCGGGACGAGTACGACTCCTCCGCCACCGAGACGGCTGATGAAGAAAACGACGCGCCTAGCGCTAAGGTATACTGTTGTTGCTTTAAACTTCCTTCGTATTAATGTTAGGTGACGCTCAGATGATGATGATGATCCTGCTGTTTTTAGTGACGTTGATTATGAAAATTTAAATTAACGAATAACAAAAATGTATATTATCAGACTGCTGCCAGCGGAGTGAGTGCGGTGAGTACAGCGAGTACGGTGAGCGTCGCGAGCTCAGTCAGTGGGATCAACGCGGTGAGCGGCGTTAGCGTGGCTACCTCTAGCCCTTGCGTGAGCGCGCATGCGCAACTAACCGTACGCGATGTAGTGCTGAACATGATCGAGGTCAGCCTCATGAAGAACAGCAGGCCGCCGCAACATCCCCTCCCTCCAAAGGTAAAAATTATCAGAAACGTTTCCAATATTAATAAATGAAGAACATATTGATTTTACTTTACTCATGGCTTTATTTCATGTATTTTAAAGATACAACGTGTTTTACAATTTCAGCAGCCTCAGCAGCAGACGCAACCCAACCACGAGCTGGCCACGCTAACAGTGGTAAGTGGTGGACAGCACTCGAGCGCGATGTCGCCTCGCGGGGCCACGCCGCTGCCCGCCGAAGGAGCGCCCGACCTGGTGCTGCTACAAGTGGACAGGCCGGCGCCTTCCCAGCCGGACTCTCTTCTCGACCTCACCGTCAAACGGCCGCGCCTCGACCGACATCCGCCTCCCTCGGTGAGTCCTCCTCCTCCACACAGAGACCGACCTTTAAAATTTAAACTTGTGATCTAACGAGGTCAATGTGTTCCAGCCTTACCGGACCGCTGACTATGCGGCGGGTTACCGGGCAACGGAGCGGCAGTCCCCCAATCAGTATGCAGTCAACAAACCCAAGCCGGCGGCTTCCCCGCGGCCTGCGCTCAAGCTTCCTAACCCTAAGGGGTCCATCACTCTGGGCACGCCAGTGGAGACCCGCTTCGACTCGCAGCGTACTCCGCCCGACCCAAAGACGGGCTCCATCACGGCCGGAACTCCGCTGGCTCCCCTCCATCATCTGCCAGACAAGCGCTACTTTGACCGCCGTCGCAGCCCTGGGGGCGGCTACTACGCTCGCCCGCAGTCTCCGCAATCCTTCTCGACGGTATGTTTGATAGTCGAAATGAGGCCTTAGCATAAACTAGGTTTTGACATCTTCTTTCCAAATAGTGTAAATATTTTTGAACTTTGAGTTTTGTTACAAATACGTCCATAAAGCCCTTATTATGTTTTCACACGATTGCTATTCGGTTTTACGCTGCTGCTAAGGCCTCTGGAATTATATTTCACATCTTATGACAACCTTGTATACATATGTGACTTTTTCCTAGCAGCCGTCAAACGCAGCGTCATCACGCGGTCCGTACGGACTAGAGCGACGTCAGATAATGCTGACAGACTTCATCACCTCGCAGCAGATGCATCCAGCCGCACGACGTGACCGTGAGCCACAACAGCAGCAGCACCAACAATCCCAGCAACCGCAGCAGCAGCAACATCAGCAGCACCAGCACCAATCGTTGCAGCAGCACCAGATACACCAGATCAGACGGGACCGCGACACGGTGTCAGTGATACAGAGGCATTCGCATACCTACTCGCATCCTGTCCCGCCACCCGGTTAGTACTTTCAAAATTAATCATTTATAGAAAAGTTCAAGCCTATTAAATTGTTAATAAATATGAATATGATGAGTTGAGTGCATTTCCGTTACACGGTACATAAATGTCAACGCAGGTCACGAGGCATTCACTTCGCTCGTCAATGCAGCATCTGCAGCAGCGGCTTTGCCTGTGCCCCGGACACGAGAGCCCGATCCCGACAACCATCACCACCATCATCCCCAACACCAGCAGCACCAACCACATCAGCAGCACCCACATCACGATATGAGGTAACTTCCCTTTCGATCAATTAAACTTAATAAATCCACTTTCACAATGACATATCAGTAATGTCAAATGTCTAAAGCGAGAGTTGATGAGACTCAGTAATGAGACAGAGAAAGAAATATTTTGGTCCGATACCTTTGAGACGAAGAAAATAAATTTAACGTAATTTGAATTGTACCGACTATTCCAAATTCCAAAACTGATTCTAATAGCATTTTAATCGTATTACAGAGGCAGTAGAGAGTTCTCGATGAGTGGCAAGTACGCTTCAAGTGGAGCGTCTGGAGGCCCTTCTGGGGCGAGCTACGACGACCGCAGGCCTTATGACCGCGCGCCACCCGCCAGAGACGGGTAATTCGAAGCTCATATGAAACTTATTTATTCATTCATCGATTTCACATAACGAGTCGAAGCAGTAAGCTAACCGATACATTGTAACGGATTAAAACGAAAGACAGACTACATTAGAGGATTTGAAACATAATTCTTATAGTAAATCGCGTATTGATCCGTTTACAAACTATATTATTTACTCATTTATTTGTGTTAATAATAGACATTATTAAATGTTTGTATTTAATATATTTCTATTCTAAATAATAATATCTTGAAATAACTGGTGTATAAAAATATTGTATTCATATTATATTTATTATTTTCACGTCAGACGCGAACGACTGGTGTCATTGGGTGGGCGGCGCTACGTCGTAGATGATCGCCATCTGCATGAACACCATCATCAGGTAACTGATGAACATTTCATATACATTACTAGACGCTGATTGAGAACATTAGCTGTTTTCACAATTGATACAAAAATCCAAGCAACATTTTTAGTAATTTAGCTTTGAAATCGCATTGGAGATACGTAATTCAATTTATAAATGAAGATGACAAAATGGGTAAAAATGACGTTGCCATATTGTGTTGACATGTGATATGGTGAATATACACGCAGATAAAGCAACTTAGTTGATGTTGAGCTAATTAATCTGATCAGCAGGTTGTGTCGAGTCAGGAAGACAAGCGGTTCAGCAACAACGCAGCCTACAGCATCGCCGGAAAACCGCGACCGCACGGCCTTGAAAGGAAGGATGCGTGAGTGACAAATTTACACCATTATTTTTACTACAAATTTAAAAAAAGGGATCAAAAAATAGTTTCAAACATGACAAAAATCGCACAAAGCTTTAGGTACCTCAGTAAATACGACCAGAATTGGTAGGTTACGTTTTGTTTCGTGGTTCCAGGCGAGGTCCCGCAGTGAGCTGCCCGTCCACGGTAAGCAGCTCGAGCGGGCCCCCGACGCTGCCAGCGCCAGCGCCCGGGGCCCCAGCGGCCGGCGACAGGACCCGGGGCACGGACGGCACCCTCACGGCGGCCTCTCTCATCAACGCCATCATTACGCATCAGATTAGCCAGACTTCGGACCAGAGGTTTCCGGTGAGTGATCAGATATGTATTTTAGATGGAACAAAAATCTACTTGTCTGCTCTATAAAACTAGTCAATATAAGGAGAAATCAATAGAGTGTTAATAGAAGTTCTCTAACGGGTTCGACAATGGGAGCAGCACTATTGCAAAAAAACTGGGTTGATGTTCCAGGATAAACTTCTTTTTTGTAAGATTTTAGGTAAATTTAATTAAATGATTTATGTCGATATAAAAAGTTAATGATAGCCTAATCTAACAATGTCTCATACCTTATTGTCGTTGGTTCCAGAAGATGATTCGCGAGAACGATTCGGGACCCGGCCAAGGTGAACGCGTGTCTGGCCCCGGGGAGCGGGTCGTGAGCCAAGAGCGGGGCCCCGGAGTGTCCGAGCGCCGCGATGAACCGCCCGTGAGCGCTGCGCATACTACAAGCATCAAACTAGGAGACCTGGCCTCTAACATCATCGTCCGTGACTTCAGCAGTCCCAACACGACTACCCTTATGCATCATAAGTAAGTGGCTGAACTTTTTCAATATTTAAAAACGCATTTGATTCTTTTTAAAAAATCAAAGGTTTCTCCACACTTGGAGCTATGTTATCTTTGTGCTGGCTTACGACAATAATGTTCAAACTATTTTTGAGATATTAATCTATAATATTTTTCACCAGCAACAGGCTGGTTTCCAATGCGGAACCCTATCAAGGAGCGGGTGTTTCAAGTGGGAGCGGGAGTGGGAGCGGAAGCGGAAGTGGTAGTGGAACGGGTCCAGCTACCAGTGGGCATTCTTACTTCGAACCTGTTTCACCGACCGATAATCAGCCCACCAGGTGAGACTTCATAATATCGATTAATTAGGATATGAACTTTTGAAATTAATACCAAGTTTTACTACATTATGGTTATTTTAAATATTTAAAGTATATAATCAGCCGCAGTGATAACCGCTACACAAGCAGTGCAAGCAGCGTGAGCGGAGTGAGCGGGGTAAGCGGAGTAAGCGGGGTGAGCGGTGTACGTTGCGGCGTATTAACAGCGTATGATTATGTGACGGCGCGCATCGTTGACGTGATGAGAAACGACTCCGAGTCCAAGCTGCCCTTCGCCGCTGACACTAAGCTGCCCTTCAACACGCCCTACACCTACCCTTACTCCGCGCTCAATGTGGCCACACCTGCTGACCGTGAGTATCAATGACAAACCGTACTGGACTAATGTACATGGTCAGCAAAGTACCTTGCCGTAGCGACAATGTGTTACTACATATGTTTGTCCGCAGCGAGCGGGGGCCCAGGCGTGGTGTCTAGTGCGCCCCCTCCCGCGGGCCCCGCCCCTCCGGAGCCCGCGCCCTTGATGTCGGCGCAGTACGAGCCGCTCTCCGACGAGGACTGACGACCGCCGCGCGCTGCTGCCGCTTGCGCTGCCGCTCGCGCCCCCGCCGCCTCCTAGCGCCTTCTGCGGAGCCCTCTCCGCCATATTACGTGCTTGCAGAGATCGGCGAACGATCGTTGTACTGTTGACGAGAAACGTTCTTTGGAGCCTCTTCGACCAGCTTCGGAAAGACGTGACGCGACCCTGCTGCCTCGTGCCGGCGAAGGGGTTCGCGATGCGACCGTCAAAGAGACGGGCGTCGCTCGCTCGAGCGTGATCCGCTTCTCGAGCGGGTGAGCGCCGAAGTAGGTTTCTTGCACGAGAGCGGCTCGACGGACCGTTGTGTATAGAGACATTTGTAAATTATTAACTTTAATTTGTTGTAAGTTTTTGTTATTTTATATTACGCTAAGTATGAAACGACCTGATTGTAAATATGTAGCCTGGCCTGTTTTAGAGGCGATATTTATTAATGCGAACGGTCGACGCCGGCCGCTCTGCGGTCGTAGCGTGCAAGAAATCTATTAGCAAAGTTATATGAATATGTATCTCAACGAATTTCTACTATAAGACTATAGGTGAAGTGATATAATGTTCCGTAGAGTAGCGCTTGTGTGGATAGGGCGAGGCGAGTGGGACACTTTTGTGGCGCTTTTCTACTTCTTAAGATCTTATGTTTATTCAGTACGGCGCCGGATCATAGAAAGTATTGAAAGTGAGCGATCCCGAGGAATCTGCGCTTAGTGATATAAAGCAACGCGAATGCGCTTATGAGCATTGTGATAGGAGTTTATATTTTATTTTTCACGTATTCACCGCGAAGCTGTAAATTATTAGATGTATATTGGTATGTAATACGGCCGCAGTCGGCGTGTAGTCTCGCTCTAAGCAACCGTTGGAAATACAAGTCTTCCATCCCGAGCACATTCGCAATGTCGTCCATAAAAGTAGGCCGAGTAGTGTGACGTCAGCAGATTCCTCTCGGCCTTTGCGCCGGCTGCGCACGCGCCGCGGCCCTCTCTTAGTAAACGCGTAGCTTTTTCATTTCTCGTTTCCTGTAAATAGCGCTTTTTTTTTGTAAGACGCCGCGGCGCGAGCCTCACTCGTATAGTGTATATTGTGGTATATAACGGTTAACGAATATCGAGTAAATTATATACATATTGTAAAAGTGTATGGTTATTATGTAAACATACTGTGCATTTGTAATTATACAGGTTAGATATAAGTACGATAGAGATTTTTTCAGTTGTAGTTAGGTTGGCTGAGGCCGTCGGTGTGCGAGTGTGCGTGCGAGCGCGTGTGTGTGTGCGTCCGTCCCCGTGACACGCGATGTCGCCAAACTGTGCCTACCCCACTAAATACTTCACTCTTATTTATAACGTGCAACAACACATCACTGCCATTAAATGTTCTTTTGTTACATTTTGTTTGACTCCCAAAATCGTATTGCGTTTTTCAATTGTAACTCGACTGATCTGCTGCAGTGTGCGGGGAGCGGGTCGCGGCTAAACATTGTGATTTCTTATAAACTTGTAATGTAAGTAGACGAAAGAAAAGATAATCCATGTATGTCCGATCTATGGAAACTACATAAAAGGACAAAACAATAAATAACATTCAGGTATTGTGTGTTTTATTTCTGACTCTTGTATGACTGAGAAGCGGTGGAAAACATTTGTTAGGATAACACAGCAAATGGACACAACAAATTTATAATAGAATTAATTTCATAAATTACCATCACGAGATGCGTCTAGGTTATCTTTTCCATATCATACTTCATTTGTCACTCCGCGTTTGATGACGTTTGATGCGCGGGAAAATTCAAATGAAAGAGCGGAGTTTATACTATAATGCAAGTTTAGAGTAACAATCGTAGCTAATCACAATCATTCTAATTCTATTCTTTTTATTATAATATCTCTAGATTTAAAATTAAAGGCAAATTAAGAATTAAATTAACTTGAATCTTCAATTGAGACAAAGAAATTCCTAAAGTTTTTTTTGGAGTGGAAGGTCCATATCATCCCTGCATCCATCCATGTGCCGTTTCGGCTCAAATGACCCACTTAGTGGGATCAGTATCAAAATATACTCATTTTATTATTTAATTTGTAAATAGACAACGTTTTATGGAAATCATACAACCCGAAACTCGAGAAATTTAAAATTTGCTCTGCTGAACAAAGAAATTCACTTATAAAATAATGATTTGTAAATATCGATAAGATATATTATGTTAACTAAGGTATAGCATTATTTTAATATAATGAGCAGTAGGGCCGTGTAGGATCAGAGGTTCAAGGTGATGAGAGTTTCTTAAAGCTATCGGGCAGCGTCACCACGACATAGCACTTTGAAAGGACGCGAGAAATGAATAACCCAAAGCAGTATTCAAATTTAATTTATTAAGCTACAAATATTATTTTAAATACATATTACACAGATACACACAAACATACAATTATTTTAGTGAGGTGTCTGTGTATCGCGCAGCTTCAGCAGTAAAATTGAGATCTAGCTCAATCGCGTCAGCATAGTCAGCGATTGATAAATGTTCAATGACATCTGAACAATAATAAAGGCAAATCTTATAGTTCTATTGATATAGGCGATTATCTCGATAAATAATGAAAACGTCACACAGTCTGGTATTTGTTCGCTCAATGTCCATGTTAGTAATAAAATAAATTAGTTTTCATATTTGTCTTTGTATTGTTTGATTAATAAATACATAGTTGTCAAAATTTCATTATGTTTGGAACCATAGATTTTGAATGAATTGTATTGAATGAAAACATCACAACAGCGAATAAAATTTTGATGCAAGCTCAAGAATTTGTCTGCTAACGACGTAGTTATTAACTGATAATCTGAGGTATATGAATATGAAGCGATAAAACATACGTTTAACTAATGTAGTGGTCGAAATTAGCTTTTATTATGTTACAATAAACTTTATTTCCTATTTTACTTAATATCTCACTAAAAAGCGTGAAATAAATTTATTTTTAAGTAAAAAAGAACTGACTCCAAAATGGCACAAATTAGTAATAAATTAGGTATCTATTATATTTGTAAAAAAATATATAAATAATGTACATATGAGTAATTTCCATTTTTTGAGAAATAACCTGGCTTCATAAGAGTTTTTCGTAAAAAGCGAATTCGTGATTATTTTTCAATGTTGCCTAAAATATTGAATATCCTCTAATACGAGGGGACCTTTTCAAGTGCGTCTTTGAGCCTTAAGTGTCTGGTACTTGTAAAATGCTTCTATGGAATATTTTTCGTTGGGCCGTTGGGCAAAAACTCCTTTGTATTCGGTCTTTGGAACTTATTACAAAAGTATTTTTCATAGAATAGGAGCAAACAGAGGGTCAGATGATGTTCAGTGACACCTCTGCCCATGGACTCTGACACTGCCGGTGGGCTCGCAAGTGCGAAGCCGGCCTTACAGGAATCGGTACGCTCTCTTCTACCCAAACATAAGTATTAAGATTCATATTAAAGACAAAATTTCCATACATCGAATGAGATAAGGTATTTCATAATATCCTCAAGCAAAAATATAGTTACAATATATGTTATGCATATAAAATTATCAACATGTTTTATCCCAACCCTGTGTGTCCCTTGTCAGGCCCTTTTATAGCAAGTATTAAATAACTGTGATCTATGGAAAATGTTATTAGACGGTTTCTTCCATTTTTATACGAGCGACTTTGTGAGCGTAGTATTAATGACGATATAAAATAAAAATATACTTTTACTTTTTTTGCTCAACAAACGCATTTTTATATTTAAATGCACTGGAAACATCATCAAATATAAATAACATATATCAGACAAAGACTCTTACGTGATTTATACTACCTGTATTGCTTCCATATTTAGGTATAAAAAGCGTAGAGCCTAATAGAAACGCAATTCAACATTTCTTGTATAGTGCTCTGATGAATTGTTCGGACTCATACCTGCAACTGAATTGCGTCATCGGACGTAAAGGCAAAATGCGACATTCCTTTCGTATCACCTCGACGCGCGGATCTTTGTGAAACTTGGGGACATTCAAAAGAATGTACCCTTAAAGGCCGGCAAAACACCTGTAAGCCTTCCGAAAGTGTACTATACATTAGTTACTAAGTCATGTCGCACAATATATTTTTGGTGTATTTTAACTATACGAATTTTACATATGAGAAAAATGCGGTGGTTATGTTACTATAAATAGATATGCGGGCAGGTCCAGGAGTGATTCAACTTGAGCTTAAATATATATAGATATAGATAGATTTCTAAAGTGACTCTGAAGAAGCCCGACTATTATTATATTATACTATAAAAAAAAGTTTTTTTTTTTCCGCGGGGCCCCCCCCCCGGGGGGGGCCCCCCCGGGGGGGGGTTTTCCCGGGGGGGGGTTTTCCCCCCCCCCGGGGGGGCCCCCCCCCCTTTTCCCCCCCTTTTTTTAAAAAAAAAAATTATGCATATTCTAATATATAGGTAAGTACAAAATTCTGTCTGTCTATATGTGACGCTTCTTCCGCTAAACCTAGGCTGTTCAACAGATTTCACAGGGTTCGTTACTTCTTTAAAAAATTATTCGCAAAGAGCTCAAACGGGAATAATGTTCTTGATTGCACGGGTTCTAAATTCGTCATAAGTCGTAAATATTGAAACGTCAAATTAAATAAATGCGACATTCATTTTTGCTCGTCACTTGAATATTAAATTTCCGGACATGTTGAAGATCTCCCTCTGCAAAAAATAGCCAAGAATTTAATTAAGTCAATTGGGTATGGGTTTTTAACCAAGTATATAAAATACAAATAATAAATTTTAAAATAATAACACATTTCGAAGTACTATTCTATTAGTATATATATTCTTTACATTTAACATTATTTTACGCAAACATACCTAGCTCTGTAACTGCGATAATTTCCTCAAATCCCGACTATCGGACAATCCGCGTTAACCGATTTCATCTGGGTTGCACCTTACATGCTTACCTTTCAGTTGAAAAATAGTAAAACACTATACACACTTTCAAGATTCAAGGAATTGACTTTACAAGTAATTTTTAACATTACCTATGTTATACAAAATAATAATTTCGTTTCAAATTGAAGACTTACCCTTTCACCCTTTCAAAATCCATAACAGCACGTTCTAATTCAGCAAAAAAAAGATACGTTTAAAAGTCATAAAGTACCGCACGTCGTGATATCGCAGTGAGTATCGTAAATAACTTTTATTATATAAAGGTAGACGGAGTTTATTGCATTTCTCGACGTCGACCACTTTCACGCTTTTGACAGGACGTGATATTAACTATTGAGTATTGACAGTATCGACAATGTTTTATAAATAATTTCAAATATTTTTCAAATATTTCAAATACCTTTCATTAAAGTCGAACTATGAACACAGTTAAATTATAGTTGTTTGTTGTTAAAGTAAATTCATAATTAAATTAATGAGATATGACACTGAATTTTCGTAATTTAACGCACACGCACAATTATATAGTAACGCACTTAGAATACCCGTCAACTTCATTTTATTAAACTACATCCAGCCTTCGCTGAAATCCTGGGCTTACATTTACAGCAACTGTTTGAATCGCCTTTCTTTGCCTATAATGCATCATAGACTTTAAACATTCTATAAAAGTTTCTATACAATATAAAAGCGTAGCACAAAGTTGAATATCATTCGATTTTCACGAAAATTATTACTTCTAAACACAGTTTTGGTATTTTTGGGTTTATGATCTATAATTAAATTTTCAGTTACGAAATGGAAGCCATAATATATGTAATACTACCGTACATAATAGCTTATGTCTTCCATTTTAGATGAGCGGATTCAAATTTGCGGAGAAGATAATACGCTTCATAAGCAACTTGAATCTACCAATATATTGGAGATATCTGTTTGCTATCATAATACTAGACTACAATCTAAGTCTATCTTTGAATTTAATTTCGAATATATTAAGAGAAGCTTACACTTCAATAGCAATTTAATATGTAATTGTACATAGTGGTATTCAAAAGGTCGTTTGAACATCTTTTATTGCTTGCTATATGTGAAGAAAAAATAGTGGCAAAAAGCTCTATTTCGCTTCAACAAAATGAAAAAGTTGACAAACAGAACCGTTTCAGCTTTTTATCCGAGTTTTAACTTTGTGTTTAAATACTTTATGACGGCCAGTTCTGTAGTTGAAAATAAAAAGACTTTTCTAGAATTGTAGGAATAATTGACTTTTCAAGTACGAATGTGAAAGTTATTTATTTTAGAGACGCAGATTTCCGACTAAAGTAAGTGTTGCACTCTTCACTATCGACAATAAAGCATTTCACTTATCCGTAACCCCATTTAATTGTTAATATTATATTATCTAAGGCGACCCAACCTTAAATTAAAACTAGGTTAAATGAATTAAAACTAAGCAAAAATATTTCTTTGTAACTTTATGAAAGTTTAACAAGAACGAGGTGTTTTATTCTAAGAAAGTCCCCTCGGGCCAAAGTGATTTATTAATATTTATTGTGTGTCGTAACTGGTTTCATCTTATATTTCCAGTGGGAAGAAATTTAAAGAGAAAAACAATTTACGTGTTTTTAGTAAAGTTTGGAGCTCGATTAGTTAAATAATGTTAAACATTTTCGTTAAGTGAGGTCAGCATAACAAATAACATTTTTCCTCATACTGTATGTTAGGGAAAATATTATATAGATCCCTTTAAAATTACTAACATTTGCTACTTCTGCACTTTATTTATTTAAACTAGTAAATATATTACAACGTAGTACATATTTTTGACCCTAGACAACAATCTGACTTGTATGTCTCTTAGCCAAGGCTGCATATTTCTATTCACTCATATTTTCTTAGTTGGATAAACTTGATTTCATAAATTGTTACAAGTTAGCCGAGAGTATGTTTGGATTTCATTCACGAGCTGCCATACCTTTGTTGTACACGCGTTGTTTTTTATATATGTTATAGTCCTCTATTTTAAATCATGCTTCCGCCCGAGTTTGTACCGATTTTGTGTACATAGTTTAAAAGCCCGTCAAAGCTATTACGGATGTGAATTTACGGCGAGGAAGTGGTTAAAGTTGATGTTGCAAAGTTCTTGCTAAAATTTAACGGATTATATTATATTAGATCTTATTTAAGATACTTTTCCATTATACAAAAGTTTAATAAGACAATTAGTAAGCTTATGAATTTTATACCACACGTAGAGTTGAAGTAAGTCAATTAAAATGTTTATTTTAAACAACACGAAAGATAAAAACGGTTACAATCGAGCTAAAATAACGAGTCCTACCCATAAATGGAAAATATAAAATTTTTGAAATAAGTAATAATTTATTTCAAAATTTTTATTAGACTCATAGGATCATGTTGGAAAAGAGATTTTCAGCTTAACGATAGAATACTTGAAAACATTGGAAGACTGAGAATTAATAATGCTCTGAGCTTAATTTCGCAACTGACTTTTGTATACGAGATTTTGTAGGTATACTATCTTACAATACAGATATTATAGTAACAATCGTAATATCATTACTATTTAAAAAACTTTTATTGCATATCATTAATTTGTAACTAACCCTTTTAGGATTAATTACAAATTCGTTACAATTTATAAATATTTTAAGAACTTATGCATGTTTTATTTTGTACATTTGACCTACTAGATCCTATTGAAACTGTGAATTCCTTCATTTTTATAAGCGAAGTTTTAAAATATGAGACTAAATTAGCTCCACAATTCAGAACTCGCTTGAAGTGACACTCCAAATTCCTTTTTATTCCCTCATTAATTAAAGGTAAAAATGGGTGCAGGCAAGACTCTCTACGTAGAAAGTGAAAATATTTGCTTGAACCAAGGACTGCTATTCTCGTTACAAATCATTAAAATAATTAATGAAAAATTTGATTGGTAAAAATGATACGGGGAAAAGTTCAAACTTTTAATTAAATGATTATATAAATTAAAATTACAAAGACATAAGGATTTACGGTTAACGACTTTTAAAACTGATCACCATTGAATCGAATAACGATAAATCCTAAGCATTCCTTTTCACCCACAAATTGATTAATTTGTGCGCAACAAATTACATGGAGTTTGTGCCATCCGAATATCTGAAACAGCCGCATGTAACAAGTATGAATGTTTCTCAGTTCAACATAGACTATCGGACAGCGTGAAAGGGCGGGAAAATTTCGCTACGCGCGGTTCTTCAAGTTTATTTTGGTGATGTGATCATAGAATCGTATGAAATGGATTCATATAATGATGGTGAGTACTTATCTTTGTTAAGATGCCGCGGATTTATTTTACTTTCGTTAGTTTTAGAATATATTACAGAATGTATTTTTTATAAATGTATATATTCCTATTAGTACTAGTCACTCTTCGATATTTATTAAGCATTTCATTCTATGATATTCAAGATGATAATTTCCTATTCAAATTGCCTGTGATAATTTTGGTATCAATTGCAAATTATACCTTATTATCATTATATAACAGGTAAATTCGCTTGATTATTAACATAATTATATACGTGTTATTCCTCTATGTTATTTCAAAATATACCATATACAATATTAGTCTTTAGGACACTTCGAGAACTATTGTTCAATACATCGTTATAATATTGTTATGAATCGTTTGAGTAGTGACTGACAACAACTTTTATAAATCTGATATCATGTATCTAAAAAGAATATTGTATAATTATATAACCTCGTAAGCATATAGTCTTATATTCCAATTCAAACCAAGGATTACTTAAATGTCGATTCTATGCTTCAATGCGACGAAACTATTCTCACCCTTAGAGTACTGGCATGGCAATTGATGATTGCGGTATTTCCTCTCGCTGACAATTTAGCTTGTCTATATTCAACCACAATACATACGCTTGAATTATTGACTTTTATTACTACATAATCGGATATGTTATACCAACGTTTGATCACTCCCATTGGGTATAGACATATTTATTCGTCTGTGGATGGACAATTTAGGAAAATAGATAAGAATCTCTGGGCAAAAGAATCTAACGTGCAGGAGGTTAGAGTATTCAATTAAAAAAATCCGCTAGTGGGATTATGATTCAAACCCCTACGATAGCCTGACAAGATAGCCGACATACCGTCTAGAATCTGAAGTAGGTATTACGTGATATAAATATCGAAGCTAAGCTTTTTGTATTCACAAAGCTCTAATTGAATGCTTTGTTATTTATATGTATTTGTAAAGTGATACTAGAGTAATAAGGACAAAGCAACCTACATCGGAGTTTCTTATATCAGCGAATGAATGTTTACTTTTCTTTGTCGTTACGTAAAACGATATTCGGTATCAATGTTATCCATTATAATGTAAGGAAATGTATAATTTCTTTAAAATAATATTTATATTACATATTTCAACATGTTTTTTTAAATTGTATAATTTTCCCATTTTTTGTTTACCTGCTATAATAGAAATTTCATTTGGTAACTACGTAGTTCGCTCGTTAAATTATATAGTATTTTTGTGAATAGCTCTCGAGAGCTGCGGATTGTCTGTTTATTCATTCACCACTCAACACGGTAATAGCAGTGTTTTAGTAATAAAAAGTAGTAATTTATCGAGAGCGTGCAGTGGCTGCTCGTATCAGAACAAGTGTATCAATACAGGTGCTATGGTAAATTTAATAAAAACTTCAATTAAAATACTCGAATTAAATCTATTAGTGGTATGGCAGCCACATTTCAGTGCCAGTTCTAAAGTTTCCATGTCAACTTTTGTTATGGATCAATTGAACAGAAATAAAAAGTATGTTCAAATGTTTTGGAGGTCACAGTAACATGTTGTGTTGTGTCGCTGCAGAAGAGGGATTGTTATCCATTTTAGGCCTGAGATAGATCACAAAGGCACTCTCCATTACGAAAGGCCACCCATGATGACCTATCGATAATTGTAGCTATTTTTTTTAGCAAGGCAAACAAACAATCACAGAAAATTATAAAAGTAATATTATATAACGTGACACGATTTATATTAAAGCTCGTCATCTGAAAAATAACAAAGAAAGCCTCAACGAAATGGAAACTTGATACACTTAGATTAACGTCTTACACCTAAATCCCAACTTTCTGATGCGTAATTAGAAAATTTATCACGCCATCTACATACAGAGCTTATATTAAAAGTTAATATTTAAATGTTCCAAATATTTAAATATTTTTACAGCCCTAGTATACCAATTTTATATGAATAAATGAAATTGAAATAAAAATATAAATCAATTTTGTTTTACAATCTTTGTCGGGCTTCCAAGCCCTGTCATAACTTATTTCTGTGATATGAGACAGTCGCATCACCCCCTTGTCCTGTTTCTATATTAATATTTTTATATTTTGGAACAATGCACCCACCTATGTGCACATTTCAATAAAAATTATGTAGGAAAAATACATAATGTTTTTGATTAAATCTATAAGCTTTAGGAAACCGCTTAAATACAAAGAGGTTACAAAAATTTATAATGAAAAGGATGTTTGCACTCAATCATGGTTTAACGGTTAAACGGATCTGAATATAGTTTGGCACAAGATTCCGGATAGCCTTGATATAACTTTACCACACGAAGTCACAGTCGAATACTGATATTATATTATGTAAGATCAATGTAATATTAAGTTTTGATAATTTTAAATGTAAGAACCAATGCAAGAAAAATAACAGAGGAAGAATCGTAATCACTATGTAATAATAATTACTACGAGTAAAATGCTTACGAAATAAAATGATCGTTGCAATAACCTTGCTTGACTTAATTTCTTACTTAATTGGAATAAGTCACCCGTAGATAATGATCTTAGCTTAGTAAATTATATTGACCACAGCTTTAGCGAGCTTAAACTACTTGTAATTAAATCAGTCGAAGATTAATTCAACTCAAGGCACGGGAAGACTGATACAATGAACTCTAAATGAGATTTCTGCTCAACAATTGTTTACCTGTATATTTTAATGTTGACCGAGCACAGTTTTTACGGAGGATAATGTTTAGACAGGTTGAATAAATACACATACATATCTATTTTTGAACAGTAAGGTATATTAGGGTTCATAGAGTTTATTCAAGTAAACAATATATACTATTTTATTATTGGATCACGAACAAAACAAATGCAACACAATAAAATACACATATGAAAAGCTACAGGATATAAATAAAGATGGATCCTGAAACATGTCTCACGGATACAATTAAAATAGAAAAGTTAAAGTGATACAAGCAACATTACTACGACAAGCTTCATTGTGTTTTCAACTCAGGTTCTTCTCGACTAGACTAGCAGTCGAATTACCTACTAATCAATTGTTTGCTTCTAAACAATAATTCTTTATACGAAGAAAAATAATGTAATATGTCTTTCTAGCTATATAAATTATGAAGATATTAAAAAGCTTTGGATAATATAAACGACATGATATATTACATAGGATTTATCATTCATTTTGATTCTTGACATGAGAAATTACGGCTTCCGATGAAAAACTTGTACGCTACTTCTATTCATGTGGTAAAAGGTTTATGGTAGGAATTATATTGTCATTGAATGATAGCTAGTTATTAATAGGTATGTATTAAATATAAAACTGGTTCTATATATAAGATGATATGATATGCGTATATAAAGTTTCACACATGCAATAATGTATGTAGCCCTATGAAATACCTGAACGGACAAACAACTTGTTTGTCAAATTCGCTTAAAACGAACTGAAGTAATTTTTTTTGCAGCACTCCGGCGAAATCACTTTACGTAAGTGAGACGAGCTGAACATATTCTCCCGGCCAAAGCTATGAATACATATTGAAGAAAAATGGCTTATGAAGAAAATAACACATCAAATATAACCCAGGCCCTGACAAATTTGTTTGAAGAAGTGTTGTTCGCAACTGAGAGCCCAGGCGGCGGTAAAAATTTGAATGTCTCTCAATTTTTATCTGCACTGAAGGAGCGTTCCACGAAACATAACCAGGATATAGATTTTGGAACATTGGTGAAACTGGTGGATGGATGGCGCACGAAATTAAACCTGACAAAGAATTCTGAACCACCGTGTAATTATTGCGACGGTAATTTCAGAGATCTCGTCCTCGCCTACAATAGCATACATGGATACATAAGCCTTATTGTAAGTGCATTTTAATACTTTTTCATAAATATCACACCAACCTTACACTGAATAGCGTATCTGTGAGTAGATATGTATTTACAAACGTGTTCGATGTAAAGCAACGGCAACAGTTTTTGGTTGGCGTTGGCAAAAGCATTTGTGTTTGGACTTAAATGGTACCCATGTTTATACTTGCTGGCGATAGAGGAAAATTTTAACTCTCATTTCAATAGTATCTTAAAATAATAATAATAATAATAAACGTTTATATTAATATCACAAGTAGTGCTTCGTGGGCGTATTTTGAACGAAATGCAACCACGGACGTACCATGTTTGGTGAGAATTCATTGTTCCAGAATGTAAGGCAAATCGACGCGTGCAATCTGCCAAAACCTAACATCGTATGACGTCGGACGAATAGTAGATAAACTATTATGGTTAATACTAAGACTTCAGACACGTGGATTTTGGTTTCAGTTACTGAGTTTTGTTAATTATCTAATGTAAGATTTAAGATATGAAAACAATTAAATAAAAAAAGCCATTTATGTTCCTTTTGTTCTAGCACAGAACAACTAATACTATTATAAAATCATTATATAATAACATGGTAATTACAAACTTCTTTATGCCTTTAATACGTTTTAAGAAATTTTTAATTGCGCGAGTCATAACTAACAAAAATAAAAATTTGCATGGAACGAGTCTGGAGTTTTTATAAATTTAGATATTTAACTATAGTATAGAGTATAAAAACAATAATTCAAGAAGATCGTTCGTATAATGTACGTTAATATTTAAAATGAAGCCTTAGTAACGTATTGTAAGACAATATTTGAACATTGTCTTTCACATAGACAATTTCTTAATGATCGGCTGTAAACATCGCCTTGTTTGTATATGCCCATAACGAGTTTGAAAACGATATTGCCATCAATTAACTTCCAATGTTTTTCATTTGTTTACCGATGACGAAATTTCTGTCCTCAAAAAGGGAATGTTTTTGGAGCAGACCATTTAATTTCCTTTTCAACTGTAGTTGCGGATATGATAGACATACAATTGGAATCAATTTAAGTGCTACTATGATAAAAAAATTATTCGTATATTTATCAATATTTAGTAAAATCAATTCATTTTATTCAATTTGTTTATTTAACTAAAAACTACTTAGGCTGGCTCACTAAAACTGTTATATAATACAAAATACACGTTTTTAACTTTGACTATCTATCTGCCTGTATGTACACGATAATCTTCGAAACTACTGAACTAATTTATTGGCGTACCACTGAAAAATATTCTATTAAAACCCTAATTAATATAAATATAAATGGAAAAAATAAAACATAAAATGATAAGTCCAACGTAAAATTCCGATATATCCTATGGCTATTAAGGTTTTCCTATACATTTCCAGTAACTATTCAGATACCCTCCTATTATATTCATCTAAAGCTTTGAAGCTGTCGTTATTTGGAATGACAAAAATATTAATAAGTACCAAATACTTCTTTTAAAAGAAATTCGTTTTATAAACCAATTCCCTGAATTACGTGTTTGGTGACTGCCTCAGGCATTATTATTACAATTTATCACAAGAACGGCTAGGCGTTTCCTGTTCCCAATGTTGATAATATATTTAAATAAGCTCCAGAATAAAAAAAGGTCTCATAAAATGCTATTTTTTAATATATTTGTTGCATCATAATTATACAAGCTCGAAATATGTTCTTTAACTTTATTCCACGCGGACCAGCACCACTGGTATTGAATATAATTAAAATAATTTTACGTTTTTAAACAAAGAAGGCATTTTTTGTCGCCCGTCGAATTGTAGACCTTCTCATCCAGGTTTTTAAAGTCGGTTAAAGCTATACAAATGTAGTTTTTGTTAAATTAGACTTGTAAGTGATTACTTCTTATTATATTATACATTTGATGAGGTCACCATTTCGAGTAAAATAGTTTTTCTAGTCTCCTGGAAGTGATCTATGAATTTAATCTGTTTAAATTGTATAATAGAAAATTTATACAATGAAATTTGATCTTTAATTGGTGATGGCATTACATCAAACTCATGTTTGTGATATTTAAATAAGATATCACGCGGCAAATTATATTGGCTATATGAAACATTAATAGAATAAAATCCATATAGTACAAAAACGTATGTATGGATCAAATGCTGTGCGTGCATCAGAATAATTGGAGCTTCCATTTTACATCAGCAAATCGTGACACCGCATTTCACTATGAAATTTTTTATTATAACTTAAAACTTTATTATAACAGAGTATATTTAATAATCAATTTTAGAATTGAACTACCTAATTATACCGATTTCAACTTTTGATTTGTTATTAAATTCTGGCAATGTTATAGTTGTTTATTTGATGGAATTTATCTTAGCTGTAAAAGCAACTTACATGACACATTCACGAAAATAAATCACGTAAGACTTTGCCAATTCTTTTGCAACTAACAAAAATATATTAACTCGTAAATAACATTTATCAAAAAGGTGCTTACACAATGATAAACAAAACAAACGTGTGCAAATTATACACTATACACTATACTCGCGTCTCGTCTTCGAGATAAGTAAACACAGATAATATCTAATGTTCGAACTTGAACTCCTCCGAAACGGCTTGACCGATTCTCATGAAACTTTGTGAGTGTATTAAGTAGGTCTGAGAATCGGCCAACATCTTTTTCACCCCCCTAAATGTTAAGGGTAGTCCACCCCTAAATTTTTATTTTTTAGACAAAATTTTTAGTTTCTATTTTTTTATGATACAACATACAAAAATACATTCAATCCTAAATTTTCACCCTTCTACGATCGACCCTTATTTTTTATTTATTAATTGAAAATTGAAATCACATGTATGGCAAAACAACGTTTGCCGGATCAGCTAGTAGACATAGTATCGCTTAAGTACCGCCACATTATCTCTTAATTTTTTTATATTTTTAAGTACTTTGTTCTACCTTCCTGTCCATTATAATTTTAAGTGTCCCCTGCCCTATACATAAATTATATTTCGTAAACAAATACGTTCGAAGACGGGAGATGTTAGGTTGAAAAATTAGGAAACTGACCAAAGGAGATTGTTCTATGGTAAAGCATGCATGTGGCGTTACATTCATTGGGGCTTGTACCTAACCCTTGTACAGATGACAAATTTAACCCTAAGCAATAAAGATAATTATGAGTAACTCGAGCAGTCGTTGGGGCTGTGCCATTGCACCAAGCGAAATGAACACCTAGACCATAGTCAACGAAAATACACACAAATGTTGATCTTACTGGGAACCAATGCGCCAACTGAAGAAAAATACACAGCCTGATACATAATTATTTGGAGAAGACCTCGCCCAAAACTTGAATCAACTAAGGCGAAATATAAATTAGCAGGCGATTTTAATAATATAACCACAAAAGGAGAAACATCCATAAAAAAGTTAAGAGTATCCCAATTCAGTAGGATAGGCAGCACCGCCTAACTAACATGCGCCCTCGCAATCATATATACGAGTACAACAGCAACTAAGGACATAAAAACAGTTAAGCACGCGAGTCGTTTATTTTTGTTTTATCCTGTGTTACAGTTTTTTTTATTATTACCATTTAATACATTTATAAAAAATAAACAAATACATATGTCAGGCACCAAAAAACCACTAGGGGGTTTAACCTTGCACCTGCAGAGCCATACCGTGATCGATTGTATGAGCAAAATTAAAAATAGAAATTAAAAATTAAAAATAGTTACCGCTGAAGTCACCGTATACCGACTGAAATTGATAAACTCTTACTAAGTATATTATTAATTTACTGGACACCAGAGTTAATTCCGAAAGCGCTCCAAATTGAAGTAGTTTTTGATACCGGAGTCTAATTGTAATACGAGGTTCATTTTTAATTTAAGACAAATTTGTTAAAAGTCATCACTTCAAAGTACAAGACTTGTGAACATGCTTTTGAATAAAAATATATAACGAATTAAGAAAATACGTCCCTTACCTTAGAAGAATTTAATGTTTTACCACTTGGTTTTAATGCTAACAATATCTTTCGAGTTTACAAATTGGTAATAAAACCTATCGACGTTTTGCAGGTTCATTATCAACAGTTTTATTAGAATCAGGGTGTTACTTGCTAGTAGCTACTTAAGAGTGTCGAGAAAACCTAAGTTGGAAACGGAATTGTACAACTTTAAAGTTAACGTAGTTATAATAAGGATAACAACCGCTAGCTACTAAAATATTTCCTAACGCCTCACCCATTAGGTGGGGGTGCTAATGGAGGGGTATTTGCTAGCGAAAAGAGGCCTTTGTTTATCACTGTTCAGTTTTTAGATACACTAAGTCTTATTTGCCAGTGAAATTAGTAAACTTTTTGGTTCTGTACTTTTCTGACGTTCTCTATAACACTGAATCTAGAAGGAAAATAAAATCAGATGTATCACATACATGTATCTTACTTGCCTATGTAACTAAGATTACACCGATTATACAGCTCGCTTACCTTGGTAGTCGGAATATTATTGAGTAGGAGAAAACTATTAAGGAGAACTTTGCCAAATTATTCAAAATGCTTCTTTATCCAATGTCTCATTAAATAAGGGGTTTGTTGAAGAGGTGGTGCAAGTTCTATTTAACGTCTAAACACTTCGGTACGGTGGTGATATATTTTCTTAGACTACATTTTAATGGAGAATGTCAACAATAATTAATTCGTTTGTGTACATAAAAATTGCGGACAAACAATATAGAGCTCTGTTTGTGTGTGTTAACTATAGAAGAAGGAAACCTACGACGCATACGATGAAGCTCTAAAATGTCTAAAATGAACGTGTGACTTTCAAAAGATGTGGAGGAATGGAAATGTAGATACATTCGTTTATATGTATGTTTCGCGATGGCAAGTTATCAGATTGCAAAGCAATCTTCCCGTAGACAGACCTCAAAGGTTTTAATAATGTACGAAGAGCACTGTAAACGTTGCATTAGTAATGTTGTTGACACAATATTGTCTAAATGGATCGTTCGAAAGCATACAAATGAGGTTTTATTACTCGCATAAATTTTTAACCTTCTAATCTTATACGTAATATCATGTTCTTAGTCATATTCATAGAGATCGCGACTCTTTAAGCGCCTATATCATACATAAGCTTTATTATGATTACTGTACTTATTCCTAGCCAATTAGAGAGTTGAAAGTCGTAGTAAGTTATTATAGTTAAAGTTTAATTTGGAAATAGACCACCCAATCAGAATTATACGATAAGTTTCAGTGGCGGATTTATGTGACAATCTTTGGTTTTAAGGTAGACATATCACGGCGTCTTTTTCATAGATCTTTGACATGATGGTTGATCAGCCTGCTTTGCCCACATACAACTCTCTCTGGTATACAACACATCATTTGTAATTATGATGTATAAAATCTTGGGCTACCACTTACGTGCAAGTAGCAATATATTACATTGACTTAATAATACTGCAAAATAATTTGTACAGTCAATTTTGGGCCTATAACTAAGTTAGTCCCATAAAATGAACCCAACGTGGCGATAAAACGTGAGAAAGTAGGCTCTTGCTAGAATAAATTAGTGGATTTTCAGGTATGCATTTTCGGTTCATTAGCAAATGCGCTGAATGTGGCAGTACTGACGAGGCGTGACCTCGCAGCAGCTCCAATCAACCGACTGCTGAAGTGGCTCGCCGTGGCCGATGTGTTTGTTATGATGGAGTATGTTCCCTTTGCAATTTATAGGTATTTGGTGAGTAAATTTATATGTATATATTATTATATAGCCGCAACATCTACTGCCGCAACAAAGATAATAATTTATGTTGTGGGTTATTAATCTCAGATTACTCAGATCAGATAATTTTCTATTGTAAGTGTTCAGGCTTCTATGCTTGATAAATTAGTAGTTTCATACGTCTGGTTTCCTCACGTAAGAGTTCTTGTATCAAAGAGTCGTCGTAGCTAAAAAAAATATTAAGCCATAGCCAGGAATTGAACCAGCGAACATATTCACAATCGTAACATAAGAGAAATAATTAGAGATATGTATAAAGTTAGATGCCCAATTATAATCAACTTTAACCTTATGAAATTAAATCAAGTTCTGTAATTCCTTTGTCATATTTTTTTATTGTTTCTTCGATTCCCGTCTAAAGATTTCTACTATTATTCGAAGAAAATTAAAAAGGAGTCGCATACAATAATCATCAAAATAATTGTAGTTAAATATTGAAATGTTCGATCTTCTGAGAAGTTTTTGACAAAAAGTTATGAAGATTTGTTCAGTCTTATCATTAGAAATTGCTTAGAAATTGAAATTTGATTGCTGCTTTTGTAAAGTAGATCAGATTTTCACCCTACATTACTCTAAAGATAGAACTAAAAGGATATATATATATATAATAGAGTACATATATGTACACGTGAATTATTTTGTATACTAAGTTTTAGGGTTCTGTTAAAAATATATCATGTAAGATAAAACAACTTTACTAAATATTTTGTTCACAGATCTTACCTGGACAACGTGAGATGCCATATAAGTGGGCAGCCTATCTCCTATTTCACATGCACTTTGCGCAAATATTTCACACAGCATCCATTTGTCTCACACTCTCCTTAGCTGTCTGGCGATACGTAGCTATAAAGTAAGTATTTAACTTACTATAGCAACCAAACGATTGCTGCATGTTAATTTTCGACTTATCAGCTCATTTTTCCGTTTGTGGTTAGAGTACTAATTAAAAACTAATGGCATATATAAAACCTTTAATTATTAAATATGTCTGGGCCATGGTAATATTTACATGAATTCTAAAAGCTTGCCTATTGTCAACTTAAGCGATGCTAAAGAATTCACAACCCACACAGTGTTAGAGAATGTTATAAATAGAATATGTATTGTCGTTACTCGTGGGTTGATGAAAATATATCATCAAAGCACAAAAGAAATCGAGAATATTTCTATAATCGTCAAGCGCAAGTACAAAGTACAAAAACGTTTCGTCCTTTATCTAAATATGTTTCACAACAATACTACGGTTTTAGTTTCACAATTATTTACATGAATGTGTTTAATTTTTGTTTATAAAACTTGTCATACAGGTAGTATCCTATGCATAATGGGAATGTTTATGAGATGATTGTGGGGGTAACAAAGTAAACGAACGTATTTTATGCTCCTAGTTGCGTTATTGTGTTATTCGACATGAGATGACAATCGATCAACTCGATTCAATCCAAAACAGACTACGCTGTCAGTCAGGAGTATCAATTTCGTCGAATAATTCTTTTTTTATCGTAAGAATCTAATTTTAATCAGAATTCGATTTCTGTTAACTTTTAGGGCGATTCTCTGTGGTTAATGCGGGAAACGCACAGAGGTCCAGGTTTGTTTCTCGGTGAAATAAATATTGTTGTTTGTTGGTAGGCAGCGATGGCTGACAGCCTTAAAATATGAAGACCAATTAAATACTCAGCTGTTTTCTTGTTAGATTATAATGACGGGACATCGGTATTGTTTGTAATAACAAAAAAACTTATTGCAATGACAAAAGTTGAAAAGCACTCGTCTAGTCGAGATGTAAATTGTGAAATTTATTCCCATGCTTTACTTATTGTTACTATAGTATATTTTATATAGAAAACGTGATGGAGGTTAGGTTAACTGATAACGCCGCCCATGGACACTCGCCCTTGACAGAGGTCTGGTGAGTAAGTGCCTAAAAGCGCTATTTGTAAAGTTTTCATGTAACTATATATTTACAGGTATTCAGATAAAAGTCATCTGCTGTGCACGGAACGACGTTGCAGTACAGCAATTCTGACTAGCTTCATACTTCCGCCTATACTGTGTATTCCTACATACATGGTAAAATATAAATAAATTTACATTCTCTCTTGCACGCATGACTCATTACCGCTTATTTTTTCTATCAACAACAATTAAAATGTGTAAAGTATATGAGTTGAAATCACAATTAATAAGATACCGTTAATGGAAATACAAGATTTAAATAGAGCTAATATAGCCTTTTCATTTTATATAATGTGATTAGCAACCATATCTATAGCGTTAGTTTGGATTAACTTGTCGATAAATTAAGTACTATTCATATTAGAATTGCAAATATGTAAAATTATAATATTAGTTTATAATATATGTACATATATTGAGACAAACTTATTAATATACTAGCCGTAGTTGCCCTTTTTATAGTCACTTTTATATGACAAGCCTATTGTCTGTACGATGTATAAGGCTGCAAATTTTGGATTCGGCTAAAGCCTCCCGTCAAGCTTTCTCCCCTAAACATCAATCAAACTGAATCTTTCGGCGATAATATTTCCTTTCTCTGTTATCTAATTACCCAATTTTTTAGTTACACGGAGTTAGTTCAAATAGAAATTTCAATTTTCAATAGACCAAAAATAACAATTTCTATATTCTTATTCTTATCTATTATACTGTAACAAAAGTGGCAGCTATTCATTTAAGTTATAGACAAAGGAATCTCCTCAACATGTTTAAGATCTTAAATTCAAACCCCAACAAAGCCTACAGTGTGTAAATGAGACAACAAAATTTTATTAGAACATTCATTGTCGTAATAGCCGTTAGTTGGGTATTTACTGAAATGTTATGGCTTCCAAAACAGGTTATAGCTGAAAAAAAGGTTTTGCATTTGTATATTACAAACCAAAGGTTTCTAATAGAAGAAAAGTTAAGATTTAACAAAGATATATTAATTAACAGGTATTCGACATCCACACAGCTGTGGTGTTGGAGCCAAATGGACCAATGATTTTATACCACGTCGATTCAGATGAAGAAGGTCAATTATTCAAATTGAATTTCTGGGTCCACGCCGTGCTGATAAAGTTGCTGCCTTGCTGCATCTTGACAGTAATCAGCCTCTGGCTAATCAAGGAAGTTTATAGCGCGAACGAGCATCAAAAAAGAATTCGAGTGAACAATGCCTGTGCTAATGACAAAGCAGCGAAGCGTCAATGTAAAGGGGATAAGAGAACGAACAGAACTACAAAAATGCTTGTCGCAGTCTTGCTTTTGTTCCTCGTAACGGAGTTGCCGCAGGGGATTTTGGGCCTTATGAGTGGCGCGTTGGGGCGGTGTTTCTTTAAACGTTGCTACGATCTATTTGGCGAACTGATGGATGCATTGGCGTTGTTGAATGGGGCCATTAACTTCGTGCTATATTGCTCTATGTCAAGGCAATTCCGGATGACGTTTCGACAGCTGATGTGGCGGGCTCAGTTACATAGGTGGCCTCCACCGATACCTTCGCACTCTGATGGATTGCACACGTAAGTTTGATTGTGACCTATTCTGACTGCGAGTAATTTTCCATTTCATTACATTTTGCGGTCGATAATTTTGGTATTCTTTAGAATTATCACGTTAAAAACACATTTATATAATTATGTAAATGTAATTAATTAAAAGCTATCCTAAGATAGCTATCTATATCTATCTATATATATATATCTAAATATGCTAAAGCAAAACAATTAAAAGATAAAACATAACAAGAAATTGAATATTTTTTTAATTCAGGAATTCCCGAATGAAAAAGTATTCAAAAAATATTTTTTTCAGGGCTAAATCTTCAGTGCCATGAGAAAAATTCGTACAAGAGAAACACACATACGTCATGCAGCAGTTTGTGTGACGCACGGCGGTTTTACATAAACATCCTATTTTTAGTATAATTACTTCGTAATTATAAACAGTAGATCATTGTTACCAAAGAGTTTTTCGTTCTTTTACATTAATTTTTAAAAGGTTACAAGGTTCCTATATGGAAAATTTGGGATGGAAACTTCAAACATTACCTCGAAGAGAAGTTCAAGTAAAACAAGTTCTTTCCGCCCTGTGCTTCCTTAAGCATTACATTTTAGTAGGAGCTCCGTTCTTTAGACATATTTATCTGCAATTTGATGTTACAGTCGCGCTTCTGGAATGGAACGTAAAAAAAATATGGACTCAACGCTATGTACAAAAAGAGAATATATATTTTGTGTTGATTGAATTCTAAAGAAAAGAAAACGCACAATTTGACACAATTTAAGATTAAATCACGAGTATGTAACCAACGATTACAAAGTAAGTTTCAGAAAGTAAAAAATGGCACCGTCCGTTTGTAATAAAGGCTCCCAGTAGTTTGTAGTAAAATTTTCCGCCCTTTTTCATAAAAAACTTAACGCGTCTTAACTAATCTGTTTCTTTATATCTTCCTGCCAATTATCTCGCAAAAAGACTGATATTATAACTCAGTTTACTTTAATAAAATTTATTAATAGTTTATTAAAGTAAAAAGTTATTTTTTCTTATATTATTAATATATTTATATTTTTCCTTTAATTCAACTTCGCCATGCGAAAGTATACAACATATATAAAAATTGTAAATGGCGGTAGACATTTCTTTGTTCTCTATTTTGGCACATCAGACAAAGCTTATTGCAAATTGACTATCACAATCTATCATGTCACCGCGATAAATTTAAAGAAAATATCTTTACTTTTCCTCCGTCAATGATACAAGATAAACCTTTTTACCGATATTGACGCCTAGTAACTTTTTACATAAAACTTTCTGTATTTGGCTTTTGTCGAAACGACATGTGCTCATACATAGAGTATAAAAGTATTCACTAAAGTCAGTTCTACAACTATTATCGACTGTCCATATTTTTAATAACTTTGTCTTAATACACCATTATTTTAAGATATCGCCTATTAGTTATAAGGCATTATGTAATATTTGTGGTTTTGGTGTCTTGTTATAATGTGGATATTCGCTAGTGTATTCACTTTGATGAAGTATTTGTGTCTGTGTTATTTAAATATAAGTGTTTTAGGTGTTTAAGCTAGATTACTCTTTAAATATGTAAAAATTAATTAGTTTCTCTTGTACGCAATCCTCTCCAACTTTAAACGCACGAAAATGCTCAGAGTATGTTACATGTAAAAGACTTAATAAATGTATTTTAAATTACTATTTTTTATTGTACACGTGCAAACGATGATTACCTAATCTTTATTTATAGATATGAAAAATTTCAGGTTTAAACATTATTACTATTAAAAATAAATATTTTAAGTCACAATCCAATGTGATCTGGGCAATCTATTTCTGTCTGTGCCATTTGTCCACTTTCGACCGATTAACCACAATGAAACTTTTCTATTTTATATTCGTTTCATTCAAGATATTGAAAGAAACCCGAAATATCCTGTGAGGATATTTGATATCCTTGTAATCATGGCAACGCATTTACTTGGGTACGTTTACGTTAGTATCTAATGTTTTATACTGTTACTATATAAGAAAGGATAGCGATTTTCACTTTAAAAGCTATTATAGTATGACTTATTAAACCCCATGCAAACTGCTTAGTTATAAAAGTGGCCTCGTACAACAGAAATTTAGGAAAATGCTGAGAAGCAATGCAAAAAGCATAGCTAGCAATTTTCCAAGATGAGAGCATTAACGGTGCCAAGTGACGGTCTAGACAGGTATTATTAAAATATTCATTCCAATTTTACTCGGATTTGTACTGAATATTCTCTTATTAATTTTTATGACGACCTTACTCATTTTACTATGAGGTTTATAACAAAATATACATTTAAAGTATTTCGCCTACGCATGGAGCCTAGGCCAAACACTATTTATGAGTCCGTATCCTTCACATTATCTTTATAGGCAAGTGTATTATTTCTGAAAGACCGGCAACACGCTTGCGAGCCCTCTGGTTTTGTGTGTCCATCCAGCGTTATCGCTTAACATTAGGTGTGCCTCCTACCCGTTTGCCATTTGTAAAAAAAAAACGAAAAAAACGACAAGCGATGACCCTTCGTCACCTTCATCTACATTTGGGAGTGTGCTGGTAATTTTGCAATGAAAGTATGTGTAACACTTCGTCGTATGGTTTTAGACTAAGGCGTGCCGCAGATCGCTCTAAATATTACAATCGTAAGTAACGATTAAGGAGCTTCGATCAGATCATGTCTTTATATACAAATCAATAAAAGCTGTTATATTGAGTGAATTTAATATTCCGAGCCCTATTTGAGTTGAAAACGACATTCTCGAAACACGAGCAATTTTTCTATTCCATACATTTCTGATTTAATCTTTGTAATATTGAATTCTTTATATTGCTGTCTATTTCTAATAATAATTTCAATTAATGGTTGTGTTTGTGGTAATTAAAATATAAAAATCAGGAACTGTAATTAAACTAATGTTAATTTTTGTTATCTATTTATTAAATACAGTATAGATTGATAGTATTTATAACAGTTTCGACAAATAGACACACAGATAGTACAGACAGATCTTTTAGGTGTATGTTGTGTCAACCCTATGTATGCTCATTCTCACGTGACGGCTTAACAATAGGTAAATGAATCGATAAAATAGACTTTTATTAGCTTTATGTTGTACTTCGACTGAATAATAATATGAAGTCTAAGCTGGGCTTAGAACTTGACAAAAATTAAGCTATGAAAAGTTTGTTCTGTTGAACGAGCTTTTTGTGTTCGATTGTCCATTTGTGGAGGAATCTCATCGCCAAAGGAACGGTGCATTATTAACTAGAATCATTTTTATATTACTCACATTTCTTCTAAAATAAATCATTACTTGACAGAATTTGATTTTAATGAGAATTTCACAAGATATCGTTGTTTTAAAGGTAAACAATAAAATAATAGTCATATACCTGCAACGTGGGCGTTTCTGATATGCTAAAAAATGCGATTAAAACCGCGGGGTATAGTTTTTTTATATATTAAGGTTTACGAGCGGAACTATATTTTGTTCCAATGTTTTGTTATGTGTTATTAACACTTACACTTATGTAAACATCGTGGTATATAGCCGTAAATAAAACACGAAGACATGTGAGTCATAACCTGATCATCTGCAACTAAGAAAGAAGCAACCTACAAAGCATTATTCTACCAATGGAATATTAATAGCATCACGTTGCGGTTAAATGTGAGGAGGAAACACTTGGTCGGGCGTTGAAATCATATCTATACTAATATTTAGTATTTTATCGATAGATCGAGCTACCAATATGTGTACAGACTGTGTACGCATTAGGTACTTAATAAATTGTATTTTTGTACAAATTTGTATACATAGAAAATTTCTATCAAGTACCAACAGCTACTGGTATTGTAAAGCCTTTGCTATCAGTGAATTGACGGCTCTAAGCTTACAAAACAGCTATAGTGCTATTTGTCAATCTATTGGAACCTTGTCAGACTGTCAGTGAAATGTTAGAATGGCGATAGGATTTATCGAATTTCCATATGTAAACATTACTTATGATGATTGAATTAATCAGGATTATAGTGAGAAATATTTATCAAAAAAATATAAATAAAAGAGATTATATAAGCTTGTTTGTAGAAGTGAAACCCTATAACAAACAGTATTGTGTAATTGTCTAAAGCAACAAATAAACTAGAAACAAAAGTTTTTTTAATTTTCCCAGCACAATTGAAAAGTACTTAATTGTGTACATAATAATGTTGTTTGGCTATTTTAAATAAAGGCCACCATTGATATCAAAAACAAACGCTAATAACATTCCTTACTAGAATCGGGTAAGTGGGAGTTGGGAATGGTAAAGTACTGTTATCGTTATTCAACGTGATTTTTTAAATATTTAACATTGCACGGACGTGTTTTTAGTATTCTTTCAAAAATTTGTTCAAAGTTTCAACTTTCTATCATCGGTTCATGAGTCTGGCGATGGAAAGACAAACAGACAGCGTTTTCTATGTAGTAGAGTACCATTTTCCCGTTTGAGCGTGGAAACATAAAGCCCATTTGTGTCGCGATGAGGAAACTATTACTCTCAAATCCATAGAGTTGAGAATATTCAGGAATATGTATTGTAAATGTACTGAGAATGTCGTTAATAGTTATTGACGAACTGAAGGTTCGGTCCCAATACGAAAGCTACGTATCACATCTTTTGTCAAATGGAAAGAGAAGTTTTTTTTCATTTTGCGCGTGAAATAAACAGTCACGGTGGAGAAACATGACTTTGGTTGACCTTATTTAAACAAGGTTGATTTTTTATGAACGTCTGCTTACAAATGAGAAACAACGACTTATCTTTTTTTTCTGTTGAGACAATTATATCGTTCGAGATGGTAATTAAGCTGTCTCAAGTCCTTTTTGGAGTCAGCTCATTTTGCTTTAGCCCATGACTGTCAACCGAGGTCACAACTGAGGTCACACACAGTTGCACAATTTTACACTTGCTCGTACGGTGAAGGAAATGATCAAAAATCACTGAGGCACAGAAAGCCTATTAATAAAAGAATTGATCATGAAACAGATGCTAAAATCTGAGGTCCAGACCACGCGGTGGTCATTCATTATCAACATACAAATCTATTAATACATTTGTGGGAAGGTTGAAATTACTGAAGAATTTCAAGAATTTGTTGCAGTTATGATACTACGGTCATGTGTGGAAGTTATGGAATAGAGAGTGCCATAATTCATATATTACCTGGTAAAAAATAAAATAATTCCTACGTTATATGTAACTGAAATTATGCAACATTCTTCATACGAACATTGAATATTCATTCACGATGACATACATATTTTTCATGGAATGTAAATTATTAGACACTGGAAAGCTTGTATCACAACGTTTTATTATGTTTCACTCTTAAAATAATAATAATATTATTTAATCAGGAGGATCTACATAAAACACTAAATAATCAGATGTTATCGTAATATGTATGCGAATAATGCTAACATACTTTTTTCTTTTAATAGCGTAGCGTACAATTAACAAGTAATGTAAACATGTACAAAATAAATAAATAAATTCATTAAGCAGATAATAATTTAAACGTTTCAATTATATGTTTTTGATTCTTCCCTTTTACGTTTTGGCTTAAAACTGAAATACTTTATCATATATCGCTTTATGGTCATTTACGAGAAATAAATTAATTGTAAAACTTATATTTCGTTAGATAATAAAATCATTAACTCTCAGTAATACAAACCTACATTATTACACTAAAACAAATCTATCTAACTTGGTAATCGTTTTTCTTTTCATCACGGCGTTAATACTATTTCACAAAAAGAAACGAAAGAGTTCTTTTGCTAAAAGACTGGATTTTTTATTAGACTGATTTACTTTGATAGACTACTCTCATTTAGGAATAGGTAAATTTCAATAAGAAAATTAATTTTAAATGTACGTTAAAAACCTTTGGAGTAAAATTGTAATAAATTTCACAGTTGTAATTAAATGCCATAATCCCTTAATAATAAAATTACCTAATAAAAGCTAAAATAGGCATTGGGCTGGCAAAAGTAATGGCGCGTGATAAAACAGCGGCGTTTTATTACTGAATCAATACAATAAGTAATCCGTGAATAGTTTGTTGGCATACGGTTTAATAGCACCCTGGAGGTACTACAGATATTTTGGGTCGACCTATTTCTAGAAACAATTGATCAAACTTATACAGCGACAAATTCTTTAACTTATAACTTCACAACCTTTTTGAACCTGATTTTTTGATTTCTATATTAACAAAAAAATTTTGTAAAATATAAATTCATTTGTACGTCTATGATGTTATATATCTTGCGGGATCTCAAAGCTCCAAGCTAAAATTACAAAGTTGAAATACTTCACAACAAAGTTTGCGGTGATGTAGTGCGGTAAACTTTTCCCTTTTTATAACTTTTAACTTATTTTACGTTCCATAGCCACACTGGGCGACGCATTTCAGTGTGTTACTATTGATGATAGTTTTAAGAAGTGATGACAGGTTTGATTTTTTTATTGACGATGTTTTTTTCGGATTTGTAAACATCCCGGAGTATCTAGATTAATTGATCGCTGTTAGCAAGAACACTTTTAAATTGTTCATTCCACACTTAAAGCCTGCCAATTCAATCAAGTGCTATAATAATAATAATAGCTTGAAAGCTTTACAGGGTATTGATCTATAGCATCTGGGAATTGGATGGAATAGTTTGACAGCTATGGCGTAGTAACTTTTTGCGTAACGTGGTGTTACGCAAAAAGTTATATTTCAACATGTTGGATCTCACTGCAGATACAACTTTTTAAAAGTTTTGAAGAATGTTGGTTAATGTTTTACAAACATTGCCTTTTAGCTGGAAACTGTTAGATTAAACTGACAAAACGGCTAGTTCAAACGTTAAACGACTGATAAATAAATAAATAAATAAATAATAAAAAAGCCTTTTATTTCATGCAAAATTACAATTACAATGAAGATTTATAATGGTTTATTAAATATATGGTTAACTAAATTAATGTATATATATATGTTTAATGTCACTTATGATTACAAATTAGCATTTACTATGTCGAATGTCGAAAAATGTTTATCTAAATGACATTTGTATCAATTTTTATGCATGAACCCTCACTGGAGGGTGAAGGCCTCCTCCAAGTGTCTCCATCCATCCCTATTATTCGAAGTTTTGAGCCATTCATTCCCTGCCACTCCCTGAATATCGTCTTCCCATCTTGCAAGTGGTCTACCTTGCTTCCTCTTACCTAGGGGGCCTCGCCACATTGTGATCTGTTGAGTCCAGCGGCTATCTTGCAGTCTTCCCACATGTCCTGCCCATTTCCATTTTAGTTTCAATGCATGTTTTAGGACATCTATTATTTTTGTCTTCTCTCTAATTTTTGTATGGCGGATCTTCTGAATTCTTTTAATGTTCAACATGCTTCTTTCCATTCCTCGTTGGCACGTTCGTAGTATATTTTTCACTCGGTTTGTATAGGTCCAGGTTTGACACTTTTAAACACCTCTTTGTATTTCCAATATGTCTTCCACGCAATTATTGTTCTTCGTTGCACTTCAGAGATAAATAAATAACAAACGCTTAAGACCCAAAAGAGCAAGAAATCGCACTGTCCTTGTCTATCTATCTCCCATCCGTAAAAGACTAACTTGCCCCTAAAGAGACTCAAATTTCCCACCAAACAAATTGGTAACAGAGTGTCGTTTAATAGAATCGTTTAGAGATTTGAATTTCCAATCTCAATCAATTTAAAAAGATAAATATGAACCGTCGATTTCCTCAAATCTCAAACATTACGAACATTGTACGTTTATACACAAAGATGAGTCTGATCGGTTTTGAGCAGCTCAATAAATCCATGTTTGTCTGGAGGATGGTTTCAAACATCTTAATGAGCAGCAGTGATCCTTTAAAGGTGAATACCTCGTATAGGTGTTTCTTATTAAGTGAATCAATAAGAAATTCCAGTTGGTGCTCACTAAATTGAAGAAAATGTAAATTGGCCCGTGCCCCGGGTGCCAATACTCTCCGTGAGAGGAATGCCCCTTTGCAGTACACGTACTAATGGAACTCGAATTTATTATTAAAAAATCACAATCGACATTTAACGGACCAACAAGAACGCTCGTGATATTACGGAAATTTCTTCGTCCATTTTTTATTAGCGTTTGGATTCAGAAAGTAATAAGAGATAAAGTATAAATGAAAATTTTCAAATACCTTTTTATTGTTGCTTAGTTTGCTAATGTCCAGAATTTCAGTGTGAATTACAAAGAATGTAGAATAAAATAAAAAAATAAAGTTACAAACTTAAAGAAAAAATTTTAAATTTTTCCAATATTTCGCCTATTTTTTACACACTATGTGCGTGGTCACGGCAGACTGAAGCCGAAAGGTGTTAATTGTCAAAATAAGTGTCACAACTGCAGAGAGGTTATGTGTTATCGGTGTTTTATTTATCAAATTCATTTTTTAAATTTTACAAAGCCCAACTCAACTTTTAATTGACAATACATACACAAAATAAGGAATATCAATTCAAAAACGAAACTCATAGTAGCTTTTCTGATAGTCATGCATAAGGCCTTTGTCGTGGCGATCTAATATTGCCCGGATTTCAAAAATTTATTGAAATCATGAACCCTGAAACACAACACCATTTTAATATAACATCTTTTTTCTGTATACAAATATGTCGATAATTTGTATTCTGATCATTTTCTATTACTATTTTACCAAAATATATAGTTTAACCTCGTGGTCGGAAGTAAGTTGATCGAAGGAAAAAAGAGTATTTTAGTTATGCAATTTTTTTAATGACATCATATCAAAGGACTTCACTTAAGTTCCAATTTTGGTGAACTGATAATTAATGTAAATTTAGAAACATTTATTCCCGGCACTGTCTTTTACTGTACTTGTCTTCATAACATACTTAATCATAATATATTAATTTTAATTTGGCGCCTTGCGCCTGCGTAGTTTTAGTTATACAAGTTTATTCAATTCATTTTTATACGCTATTCTGTGTGGAATGGCTGTACTCAAAATTATTAGTCATAGAAACGAACTGCAAAACCTACTTTTATTATTAATCTCAACAATTGTTAAAATATAGAAGCGGAGCAGAGCTAAGGAGCTAGCTAGCCGAGTATTGAATTGTTTTACAAATTAATTTATTTTGTTATTTTTGAAACGGTACATCTATTTATAATCAACTTGCAAATAAATAATAATTAATTTGTAATGGTTTTACATGTGATATTTGACGTATATTACAGTATTAAGGAAAATATTTGACTTGAATGTGCGGCATACAAATATGTCGGATTGGAAACGATTCGTGGACTTATAAATTAACAAAATTTAACATTTGCAGTACAGTGTCTATAAGGTAATGACTAGTCAATAGTCGATAATAATAGTGATTCTATCAATCATTGTCATTATTATTTCAACGAATCTTTGAATTAAGAAAACTTAAAAACCATTAAAATTTAAGAATCAATGGAAAATTCTGAAATTGTGGGGTTTCCGATCTCTGTTTTTGTCATAGTCAGTAGCCAGGTTAGTTATAAAATTAATTAATCGTAAAATTATTAATAGGCGAGCTAATTGTTTGTCAAGGTTGTACAGCGGCAGTGAGGGCAGTAAGTATTTGACAACACATTGGTCGGTACCGGTACAGGCTGTTAGAGACAATGTTCCACTCACCCACCACATTAAGAGCAGTCCTAATTATAATGAATAATATTCCACGTCCAATAGCTGGGCAGTGCTGGCTATTAAAAGATAGTCACTGAGCCAGTCAATGATCCATGCACAGTCACACGCATCCGTTCAAAATGCCTGCCGACCTTTTTTTTAATGGAATCTCGCCATTGAAGGGTAGCTCAGGCTGTGACGAGTAAGACTCTGCCAAAGGTAATAAATGTACCGCGACTAGCAAAGGTGTCGATCCGGGATCCTTCTGATCCGGGAGACTACACTGGCATAAGACATGCATGGTCGACTGGAGGCCTTGTAGAGAGTATCAGTATACTAGATGCTCCAGTTCCAACACCATTCCTCTAGGATCGTGAAAAGGACAGAGCATCTTCCACGAGATAACACATAGAACGAACTGACAAGTAGTCGTGTAGGATACGAACGAGTCTTAGGGGCACTTGGCGTTGATACTGTTTATAAATCAAGCCGTCGATCAAGACGGCTACAGTTTGGCTTAGTATGGCAACTGGATAGGATGTTGCGGGGCTTACTTGGCTTGTGTATTCCAATTACAATTGACTCTTTTTATTGCGCCAGGAGGTTGTAGTTGCAAGGAGGTAATTGAAAATGGTCACTAAGTGGGAAAGCGCTATAAAAAGTTCAACTGATTACGTTCGGTGCACGTTCAACTAACGCTATCTGATCGCTGATTCTCGAAGTCAAGGCATAAACAATAATGCTTTCGACAAATACAATGATCACAATACATTCAAGATGTAAGCCGAGAAGCAGAATGATTGCTTGTTATTTTGTAGTCGTAATTAATCTTCGAATGGCGAAACTCAATCACAGCTAAGCTCAGGGGATTTGTCTTGCCACCTTTGATGTCCACGAAGTTAGAACCCTTCCCGGTCACCTCCACTTAATAGATTTGAGATTGCGGTGCACTCGAGTGGAATACTCTGACAATAGAAACGTTTTCAATTGCTTTCAACTTAGTTGTCTTACGTTCACTGAGTTTAAATGATGATATAAGGAGACATTTATTTACAGACACGTTGTATTTATTTACAAAACTTATTTATGTGCAGCTACAAAATAAGAAAGACTCAATAATCTGAATATTATTCTCGGTATAGTTATTAGTAGCAACGTTAGAATAAAATTATGAAAAATCGAATACATACATACATACATAACGAATACATACATACATAGTATTCGATTTTTCATCCAGATACATGAAATAGAAAAGTAATTTTCAATAGCTATGTGATTGTACGTATCTAGTATCTATTCTTCCTTCCTCTGTTTCGTGATTCACACGATCAAGTATTAGTAATATTAAACCAATCGTTGAGGGTTTGCCTTTTGTTCTGTAGAAAAAATCGACCGAAAACTATACCGAGTACTACAAATTTTCCATGCAGTTACGATCGAACGAATTAGAAAGTAATTACTAAACGACTGTAATTCGTATTCAATTGTAACTTTATAAAAGCTTTAGCAAGACGCTGAGAAATGAATTTCTAAAATAAAGTTTACTAAAATATATAAGGATGTTAAAACACTGTTGATTTTTAGCGATGGTAATTAAATTTCATCGTTAAAGCTTACATTTTCAATCGAATTATGTACTTATCGATGTTGAATAAATTAACGCACAAAAATTGAGTATTTACGACATCGAAGCATTTATTCAGCAAATATTTTCTAGATTTTATCTATTATTCATTCATTTTTATTATAAATGACTTAATTATTAATGAATAATAATAAAAAACGTTAAATTTAGGAAATAATAACATTTTTTTCTTTAAAAGTTACATTTTAGTTATGTTAGAAGAAGAAATTACAAGAATTCTGTTTATGTTTACAAAGTGTATATGGGTGACCCCACATACACTGTGATTATCTATGGGCATTGTGCTTATACCATACAGAGTTTATCTTATATACAATGTCGATTATTTCCTATCTTGCTCGCTATTTACGACATCGACTGTCCTAATAAATCAAGCATAATTAATGCTATGATTTGATAAGCAACCATTACCCTGCAAGTACAACACTTAACACAATTGCGTATAAATGAATAGGGAATAAATCTAACGTCAATCTTTGTTAGGATATTAACTAATCAATATTAAAAGTGACGTATCTCTTGAAGCGTTCGACCATTAGGTACTATTTGCTTATTTACGCAGACGGTCAAGGAAAACATGGATGGGAAACCACCTGGTTTCAACGACGTATACCAGATACAAGATAATATTATTCTCACTTAATATTATAGAAGAAAAGTGCCTATAAAGAAAATGAAACAAGGCCCAGAGGGGGTTGTGGGGGCGAGACTGGAGGCATTATTGTCTGTTTGGATAATTGAGATGAAGGAAGAGAAGGTTGTCTTTATTATACAAAAAATATGACTTATAAAGTTTCATTTAATAATTCCAGGTTCGAAATCTCGTTAGTTCTTTTAATTACATCGTGACGTCAAATCTGCAGGATCATTAAAAATGAATGAGGCAAGGTTCCTCTCAAGGTTTAGTAATAATGTAATTGTTATTAAAATTCTTGTAGACCACATTAACAATGCTCAAAAGTATACAGAATTTATAATATAATTAATTTAAATTATATATACTGTGGATTTGAGAGTTTTTACCACCAAATTTTAAACCGAAATTGAGTAATTCCAAGTGATTTTTTGCTACTTTAAAGGAATTTTGTCGGTTCTAAATTACAATCAATCTCAAGTTTGGCTTCATGAGATATTAAACAATATTAAAAAATAACTTCCCGACGACAACGGTTCACTCATGTCACAGCAAGACAGTGAAGACGTTGGATCTGAATGTATTAATTTTAAAGCAAAATGTATGCAAAAGTTATGTGAAACTTTTACTGACACATGTCTCGTGTTTATTTTTAGTCATAATATGTCACTCAGATAACATATATCAGGAGAAACTTCTGAATTACGTCAAAATTAATTATGAAGTTCTAATAGGGCAAAAGGTTGACTCGTTATGTATGGCTGTTTCACTGATATACTTGGCGTTGAAAATGCTTCTCATCCTTAGTGTTTGTATTTACAAGTCATATAGCAACTATTCTATGTCATCCAGAGACGGATCAGACTTGACTTATTCCACTAGTGCACAATTTTTTTATCCACAACTGCTCGTTTAGAAGCGAAATATATCATGTGAAATTGCGACTTTTCCATCATCAATCATATCGACTTTACTTTTTTATTCGTTTAGCTCAGCCTAGTTGAATGTGGTAGAAATATTATATTAAACCACATCATAGTATTCAATTATTGTTAATGTATTTTTTTTATTTAATTCTGTTTTCAAAAAAACTAGGAATCAATTTCATCTCCAGGTCGATTTAAAAACGCTACATTTCAAAAACCTTTCTAAGAAAATAATGAGTGTTCTATTGATTCTCTTCGAGTATCGAGAAGGTAATCCCGAATAGAGGCAAGTCTTTGAGTCAACAATATATCTTATAATGACAGGTTTAATTAACAGCCCCAAGAGCTTTCTCGGGCTAATGAGGCCCATCTAAGATCAGGGCTCACGGTCCGTATTATGCTGAGATTGCAACGATCACGAAGATCACCAAAGCCGATTCGAATATGGGTTCTCTATGGTTATCTATAGTATATATATATATCTATAGTTTATATATATATACCTTATATTACATATTTAAATATAGTAATGTCTATGTTTTTAAATAAATTAATGGCTTCAGTTGAGGTGACTTTTCCATCCTATTTTACTATTTATAAACATTATATATTCCAGCAGCATCATATAACAACAACAAATCTATCTTAAATCGTCTTGTAGCAGATACAATGACTCAAGGAAAACAAGATTCCTCACTGTTTTTGCAGCTTGTGTTAAAAATAACAAATTTATGGAAAATTTCATAAAATTTGGAAAATATTGGGAAAAGTTGACATTCATATTTTTTATAATTGAGTTGAATTGACCCTAAAGTACCTCAAGAAATAAATAAGCCTCTGTAAGCGACGTTATATGGCATACTATTGCGACCGGAATAATTTTGTGGGTAGCAAGGCTTATCACTTAAATTCATCTGCGACTCACAAGAAGACTGTCTCTCGTGACTCTTAGCAAAGATTTGTGAAATAACTTCATTTCATTTCTTTTTCTTCTTTTTAAATTAACGAACTTTTTCACGAACTATATTTTTGTCTATTCCACCTAATCCCATTTAATTCTAACTCCATGCACAAATTTATTGTAATTATTTTAATACAATTTTACTACGGCTAAAGTGCAAAATCATTACTGGGTTTACAATGTTATACCGAATGCCGGATGTAAAGCAAAAGGCCGTGAAATAATTGGAAGAAAATCTCGCTTATGAAGACATTTTTGTTACAGGAAAGAGGACACTTCGCTATCATTAATGTTAAAAAGCCTCTCTTTGAAATATAAGTAAATATTAAGTTAAATTTTAAGCAATTTAGAGATGTGGCTACTTAAGCAACGTATACGTAACATATAATAATCTCTAGCTATTGTTTTTATAATATATTAATAAATATCACCTCCGCAAAATAGATTAGAATAGGCGTTAATAGGGCAATTTTATGATAATTTCAAATTAGTTTGTCAAGCATGCGAAATAATATATTGTAGTTAGATAAATATGAGCACAATTGTAATTCTCTAAATTCTATTCTTAGCGAAAGAGATTTCCCGCAGTTACGCACGCAACATTTGGCATTTGAATGAGAGAAATTTTATCTTTAATTTATTTTATTTTCCTTGGAGGCATACCTGCGATCGGTGTAACATATAAAGGTTTACCTTTTATAAGATGTGCCGTGAAGTGTGAACAAAATATTTTTATTCTATAAAATGATTATCAAAAAATTAGTCGCTTTATTTTCGGTGTAATTAAACTTTTTATCAAAAGGTTTTTGATATGTAAAAACTAATGCAGACACAGTGATAGCAAGATAGGGAGACGAAACGCTCTCATGAATTTTGTATGATATTCACATATCAAAGAGGTCCAGCAAATTGGTTTTTATTGCAATTCCAATTCAGTATTACTTTTGATTTGCTTATGGATCTTGGATGTATTTAAAAAAGTACCACCAAATGTAACGTAGTAATTTGATGATTAAGTCTATGAGAATAATGAGTTAATTCTAAAATTTTGCGTTCGGAGAGTATACTTATGGCAACATTCATAACTTTATATTCATAACACCTATATATTTTGAAATTAATAATTTATTTGTTTATTTTTTTATACGTTATGTACGTAGTGTGGAGTTAAACTGTTCGCGAAGGCCTTGGTTTTGATTGTCAGCAGATAAATATTAGAAGGCTAGAAAAACTTAAGCACTAGAACAAACGTAGATTTTAATATAATGGAATTTAAATTATTCTCTTTGCGTCCTTTTTTATTACAAAAAAATACACTTAGTAAAAGATATATCCAAAACAAATTTTACATTTTCACACTCACTACTTATTATTACATCATAAAATTCCCCTAAGCTATTCGCACTTAAATACAATAACAGAATTCTTGTTTGTCTTGGTTCCTTGGGTTTGACTCCCAGTCCCGCAAATTATAATTCAATTCGGAATTCGCTTTATACTCCTGGAGGGCGGCGAGGTCCTGACTAGTTTATTTCATTTGAAAAGTTATTTCACTGTCAGGAGTACGTAAAGTAAAGGTGGTTCATCTGCTGGGTAGTTAGAATGCCTTAAGTGCCTCCTGGCTCTTTACAGAAGTTAAATTGTTTAGCCGTTCACGTTTAATTAAATTCAATCTACATTTAATTAAAACTATTGTAAAAGTTATTAAGTTAGCGTATAATTTCGCTAATATAAAATAATTGCGGTTTCGCGGAAAATTTTCCATAAAACATATGTAACACGTTTACAGGCAAAATAGCTTAGCGTAGAATGCTTTGACATGTCTATGGAGACGATGTTTTTAAATCATATTTAATCGTATCCCTGTGCCTGACACCATCGATTTCTGGGCGTAAGATTTTTCCTCACGATATTTTTCTTCACTATCTGCGCTCATACTCAGAGATGTACTGCAGCGTCATGGAAAATTCCTTTCATTATAGCTTCAAACTCGGCCTTAAGTTCTATCGCAAGTCTACCACTACGAATCTATTAATTCATGCATATAGGATGTAGTATTTATGAAAAAATCATCCGCGGACTAGATCAACATTTAAAGTATTTTTAGTTCGTTATCAAATAAAGAATGTATCACGTTAACGATCTCAGAATTACGTAATTACCATATTCACATCATTATTACAGGTAACAAACACGATCGTTTGATAATAATAAGCAAGACGCTAATTGGCGGAAAAACCTTGCTTTAAAATGCACTGAACATAAAAATTTATAATTTTAAAGTTTCTTACATCTAAAAACTCATTAGTGGACCGACAAGTTTTAGAAAAAAGGGGTTTTTTGCGATTGTTAAATTTGAAGTATAAAAAGGGTGAACGGTGCAATTATTAGATAGAAGCAAACAGTCAGTGGTAAGAATAACATCAGTGCAGTGTTTGTGTGCAATTATAACAAGTGGGTATTGAATGTATTATCATTCACATATAATCTGATAAGCTCTTTTTCTATTTAATAAGGCTTTATTGGAAGTTTATATGCAATAACAATTTCATTTCATTGCCATTAATTTGATTCTATTTTATTATCTTATCCATAACCAATTTACAAATTTGGCTTATTATTGAAGTCTTAAATACGGGAGGTTATATAAAAGGTCTTCGGTCTATGGTTACCTCTATAAAAATCATAAGATTTTTTATTGGTAAAAGAATTTCCTAAAGTGTGGTAATACGAAATTCATCAACTTTTGCCTTTTTCTAAACGTTAATAGCAATTTAGCGGAATTACTGACTATGACCTAAGTAAGACCTCTACTACACCAAAAACTAATGGGATCGTTCCAATTGATAGTTTGACAAAGCTCAAGCAAACAATGCTGAACTGTGAACTATCTAATTGAATTTACTGTTTAAGATCAAAACGTCAACAGAATCAAGATAATATATCTAATTTTAACCGTAAAATGACGTAGAAAATGCTTTGGATAATTTGAAACAACTATCGATGGGAGTATTTTTTTAAATTTTAAATAAAATAGTCGTTTACATGCGAGCGATAAGTTAATAAAAAATATACAACTTTCGTAGGGAATAGAATCGAATATTTTTCTTTTAAACGTTACGTGACAATTCTGTCTTAATTAAAAAAAAACTCATGTGTCTTAATCGGATAAAGGTTAAGCGATATTGATGCAAATTGTATGTACTTTTCAATAAAAAGATATATAGTACGTACAATGTATTCAAACATATAAGCATAAAGTATTAAAATACGACGTTTAAATATTAATAAAACAATAATTCATTCAGTATTTCATTTAGAATCTAATATTATTCGTGTTCTGTTATTTTATTAGTATAAAATTATAGAAAATATAACGTAACATAGATCTTTGTTCAAATTAAATCACGTGTGTAACATGTTGTCTATTAAGTAGAGACTTTATAAAGCCTCCCAAGCGGTATCAAATTTCAAGTTATGAAGAGAGAATCTTGAGATTTTAGGTATTCATTGTGTTATTTAAGTTGGAGCGAGTGCTATATTATAGTATAATAATTAAAAACTTAATAAAAATTAAGAACGTGAGCTAAGATAATTGATGCTTTGCTCTTTACCCGATGGAAAATGCAGCAACCAGTGTCTTCCAAACTTATAAAGCATTTTATATATATTGTAAACAGCTTTTAGACGCAAATACCTCATCTCTACCTGAGTTGGTAACGCGTACCGTGGCACGGAGGATTTGCGGATGAAATTGTACAATTTTGAGGTTGACGTGTCTTATACTTGATGCCTTCAGTATTACCAAATTCCTCAAAACTAAAAATATACAAATTCATGCCGTAACAAATACGAAAAATTCAAATAGCACTTCGAATTTAAAACTTACTTGATGATGATTTTAAGTGGAATATGTGTTCAGTCTCAGAGGTGTTATTCCCAATTGTATTATTAAAATATTTATGTTACAGATGAAGCTGTTAATTATTTTGGCCTTCGTCGCGGTGGCATATGCCCGTCCTGAGGATACATACAACAGCCGTTATGACGATTTTGACGTTGACCAGTTAAAGGAAAACCCCAGGCTGATGAAATCATACATTATGTGTTTCCTTGGAGAGGGCAAGTGTACACCGGAGGGAAATGATATCAGCAGTATGTGTCCCTATTATTATATTCTAAACATACATACATACACAGTTATAAATCGCTGACCACGCTTATTCATGAGTTATTCGAGTTATAAGGATAATGGAATATGATAATCGATTAAACCAAAACAGTTTTTAAACCATTGAAACATTGTGACCTTTGCTCTATGCAACGGGTTTTTCCAGCCATTTTTGATAGACTCGTTTCTGACAAGATGTGTTTGTTAATTATAGCAATGTACCGTATATAATTTTAATATCCATATAGTGATTCACTGGAAGTGTAAGCGTAGTGAATTTGCATAATTGGGCATGCAAAATAATATCTATCTATATATCATAACAAATTTAATCCAACTTTAGAATATGACAAAAAGTCTTTAATATTTCAATGGAGTTTATCGCAATATGAGTTGCGATGGCACTGAAGGACAGACAGCCCGGTAATGAGTCAGTCTGCTGCATAGAGCTTACTTTCTGTATTTCCTACAGTCTACCTATGCCGATTATTATTAATAAATTAATTCTCTAGTAATTAAATCTTGGATGTAACTTTAAGTACATTTGTTTTTCCCTGGGGAACTCCAAAATGCGGGGAATTATTATAAAACATAAATAGTATTCAAAATTACATAAATTCTTTCCAGAATGGATTCCCGAAGCAGTGAATACAACTTGTGCGAAATGTACTGACAAACAGAAAGTTCTTGTTGCTAAAGTTATAAAGGCCATAATGCAGGACCACGCTGATGATTGGGAGAAGCTCAGAAACAAATATGATCCAGATCATGCCCACGAGGCTGACCTGAAACAATTTATTGAAAAATATAACCCCTAATTTTCGCTTCAAGCTTGTCACTACAAGTGCATGGTTAATGGCCAGTGTAATGGAATCTTTAAACATTTAATCAAAATAAATTTTCAAGTTTCTAAAATGTTTTTTTTACCTACATCAATTAGTTGTCTAATCTACACCTGTGTCAAAACAAATATTGAACATTTCAGTCAGAACAACATCGCGGAAAATACGTTAAATTAATCCTAAGCTTGAACCTCGCAGTGTTTTTGTATATTTAATTTTTCGCCAATACAACAGTGTAATATTTCAGCATTACCAAAATAAAATTACAAAATACAAAAAAGATTTTCACCAAAATATAATACAATGTTGTTTTGTTTGATGTCTATTATTACAGGTAAAACAATAGTCGCCTAAAAATGAATAGGAGATCTTTTTATTAATATACATACAAGTAGAAATATAATTAATAATGTTTTTTTATAGTCATAAGGACAAAAAATATTGCTATAGCGCTTATAAATCTTAAGTAGAATTCCAAAACAAATATTAATATTTATTATTATTGAATATAGTTATTATTCCTTTGTTTCTATCAATTGAAGAATTTAGGCAAGACTGGAGCACATAGAGCTTTTGCAAAAATCTTGTAATACTTCTGTGGACATCAAATCATATTCAGTATCATAATCCTATGCTGACATAGTCGTTACAGCTCGGAGATATGTGAACATTTTCAACTTTTCAATAACGATATAAGTCGAGGACTGACAAGATTTCATTCAAAATACATTTTCATATTTTCGCCCACCTTGTACTTGAGAAACGCGTGAATATCAATCCTGAAGGTCGTATGATGGGACACGTTAATATTGTGAGGAACCTGTGTTTGTTTTACAGACAAAACACTATTAATACCTCCACCTGAATCTTTACAATCTCTTTACAGAGATTTACAATCATAAACTGTACTTGAATGCTAAAAATAGTAGTATGATTCATGTCGACATTGAATGTTATTATAGAGATAAGATCTTAATAACGTATACATACCTGATACAATACAGTGTATTTGAACACTTTTTTTTTGTTTTAATTTACTTTTCTTACTATTTAACAGTCAGGAACTTAGTAAGCGATAAAATAGAAAATCAAGTAAATAAAAAAGATAGTTAAGGATATTTCCAGCCCAGGTCATTTTTGATTCATTCCATTTTGTGTCGTGGTAGGAAGCAGACATTTCTTCCAAGTTAAATAGTGAATACATTTTTTATTACGGATTTTGTGTGTATAATTTTCGTGCCCTTACATGATTTACAACACTATCTTCTCAAACTGCCGGACTCTACAAAAAAAAACAAAAAAAAAAATCTCTCAGAACATTAAACCCGAATCACCAAAATATTGTAATGTGACAAAAATGACTATTGCCTAGGTAAATTACAACATTGTGCGCAAAAAAGTTATTTATTAACTCATGTAATTGCCATGTTTGGTAGTAATTTGAAGAAACATACTAAGCGTAGTTGATCTAGGTGTCAGAAGCGTGAAGCATTTACTAAATCACATGGGGATAAACAAAACCTGAAGCCTTTATAAGTAAAACATAGCAAAATAAGTATTACATATAAAAGGAAGAACAAGGTAACGGTATCATATATTCGGTAGATTTCCCTTTGCAATAATTAATATCAATGACATTTGAGTATAGCTCTTAAAGTGTAAATTCATAAACCAAAATCGAATTGGTTCCGAAATACCTTTTAACATAGATCTATTAACTAAGTTATAAAACAGTACAATTCACTAAAACCATACAGATGAACAACAACTAACTGAAATTTTAATTTGTCTTATCAAATTTTATACATGCGTTTGCGACTTCATTTAAACTCAGTATAACATTGAATAATCTCATTATAAGAATAACTTATCAAGTGCCTTTTCATAGCGCAACGACGGTAGAATTAATTATGCTTGGGCGTGATCAAAAAACATAATTCCGAGCTTACTTTTGAACGCAGCTTGATTATGAATGGCATCTTGGGAACGAACCGTGCTACTTGTAAAACTTGATGACGTCGCACTTCAGTCACGGGCAGACCTCTTGAAGCGTGGCTTATAATCAAATAATACCCATTTTTCTTTTACGTTTCCGTAATCGGCAGAAATGCCAAAACGTTTTGTGTATAGCAAATGTATAGTTCAGCAATTTTTTTTTTGCGCAGGATTCAGAAACAATTAGAACGTACTGAATATTTAACAAATTGCAATCGGATAGTTACGCCCACAGCCTCCTTTGTCGATATCACCATGTCGGATCGCCAAACAGACTGATGACTTTCAGTTTAAAATATGTTTGTCACACGATGGTTTTGCTCCAAGGTAAGCTTTTTATAGCTGTGTGTGTGAAATGTGTGTAATTTATATTTCTTTCAGATTCGTATCAGAGTATGACAAGCAATGATATTCTGTAGTTGTTTACTCAAATTTCAAATTTTGATCTTTGCGCGACTGCTGTCATGAGAAACATATAAGTAATGAACGGATTCCGCTAGGGTGGCGTGTAGACTGTATCATATGTCTTAAAACTAATTATATTCTAATAAAACCACTCCACACCTGTTCTTGTTTACGCCTCACAAAATAACAACCCTTAACACAAAATAATCAACTTATATTAATAATAATATTATGGAATAAACAATTAATGACTTTCTTATAATTCCAATATTTAATAACTACTGTCATAACAGTTATTATTTGTATTAATATATACACGATAAGTGAGCTTTGAATATACCACTCAGGGACCTTCATATCTTTCATCTCCCACAACGGAACCTTCCGTACCTTCCACGAGCGTGAACAAATCAGAGCAAATGAACATTTCATAATAACTTAACAAATTAATATTCTCGTAAATTATGTTAGCATCTCCTGTGAAAATGTCAACATAGTTTTTTAATCTCTTATGAATAGGAACGTCTCGAAAGGGAATACATCAAATATATATAATACTAGCTGATCCGGCAAACGTTGTTTTGCCATACATGTGATTTAAATTTTCAATAAATAAATAAAAATAAGGGTTGATCATAGAAGGGTGAAAATTTAGGATTGTATGTATTTTTGTATGTTGTATCATAAAAAAATAGAAATTAAAATTTTTTACTCCTAACATTTAGGGGGATGCAAAATAGATGTTGGCCGATTCTCAGACCTACTCAATACGCTCACAAAGTTTCATGAGAATCGGTCAAGCCGTTTCAGAGGAGTTCAAGTTCGAACCCCTCACACGAGAATTTTATATATTAGATATAAATATATATTCAGAAATTTATAAACTTCTTAAGCATAAATATTTAGGGTTTTTCACGAATTTCATACCTGCAAACACGGAACATAAATGTAAAATGTAACTTGTGAATAAGATCTCAGATAAGTTAATATTGTAAATTAAAAAAAAAATATCTATAGCCTTAATTGAAAAACATTTGAGGTATTGTTTTGTTTCTAATAAAATTATTTTATTTGTACGTTTTATTGGTAGGTTAGGTAACGCGATATCCTTTATGTTCCAAGTTGAAGAAGTCCTTACGTAAAAAAGCATAAAACAAGTATAAGATTTTATTTTAATGTGATTTTCAAAAATCGTTTAATTTTCTTTATACTGTTTAGGTGATATTTACATACTAAAATGCGTTTTAAAGTCTGTTTCGGGATAGCAATAACATTTGTAGAGTTAAACACTAATCTACATGTTATTATATCTGAAAAGTTTTTTTTAAAACACACAATCAAGACGAATAGAAGATTTTACAGCTAATCCCAAAGTGCAAAATGAAAGCACGCATTTCAATTAAGTATATCTATTGACTTTAAACTGGTTACATTCCAGCAATTTATCAAAGAAACATTTGCGCTTATGTGAAATTTATAAATAATTATTATTAATCTCTATATTATGTTTACTACTTACGTTTCGTAGCTTTTATAATAATATACTATTATTACTTTTTTATTAATATATTATTAATATATATTAACGAGTCAGTGTCAAACACGGGCTACTGTTTATGAAAACTGCACTTAAAGTGTGGTGTTTTAAGAACATAATGTGTGTGGTTTGATAATACTCATATATTTAAAGTGATTTTTATATATATTAATTTAATATTTCAATTATATTAATTTAATGATTCAACTTGCAAATCCGATATACGGCGGCTTTCTATACTCGATCTAAAATCTGAAGTTATGTCCAATCCAGATATTTTGCGATCGAGCGATCGATCGAGAATCTACCTTTCTATAGCGGCCGATAGCCGCCCACCACCTGTGAACTATATTTTGTTCACTCGTTTAACATAGATGGCGCCCTAACGCGTCGCCGTTGGACTTTTTACTTAGGTGAATGAGATGAGAGATGTGTTTATATATACATTAGTAAAAAAATCAGTATGGAGGGGTTGCGTTAGTAGATTGAGAATTCATACCTTGTTCCACATTTTTGGTCAAAACAATTTTATATTTTCATGTTCCTACTTAGAAATTCAAATCGTTTTAAACCATTTCATTATTTATTTAGAATTTAAACAATCACAAGTTTAATTGAAATAAAATAATACACGGTTCTAATCAGTGTGGTATATTAGTGAAATATCCCTCGAGCTATTTGCAAAATTTCTTGTAACTTATAAGAATAATGAATATATAGTAAATTATTATAGCTAATAGAGGCACTAACTACTAAGATAATAAACATATTTGGATATTCGTGATGTAAGATATATGTGTAAATAAGTAAATGAAAGCTTTAGTATCGTAAGTATTTGTTTACTTACAACGTGAGATGTAAAGATCAAAGCTAAGTAATTAATGAAAGGCTTTATGAGGTTAACGAATTTACATATTAGTCACGATTAATTCTATTTCCGTCTATAACGTTAACGAAAGGAATAAAACTCAATAAATAGGCTTTATTTCTGTAAATCTCCTGAATAATCACGAAAAACATGATATGATTACGAATTAAAATAAAAAAGCCTTATATTTCATGTGTAGTTTCAAGTCAAACATCTAATGTTATATATTAAATTAAATATTTAGCATGTACGACATCTCGAGAATATGGAGAAAAAAAGTGACGTAAATATAGCTGGCCTCCGACAGCCGGCTCCAGCCTTCTCTGTTTTCGGCAGTAATCTATCATTCCATGAATGTCCTTCCATCTTGCGAGTGGTCTCCCCTACTTCCTCTAACCTGGGGGTGCCACGTTGAGATTTGATATTTAAAGCGGTAGTCGTTGGACTACCATTTCTATTTCAGTCTAGTTTTCATCTTTCAACTAATTTTATTGTGACCGATTCATCAGGTTTCTTTCCACGCCTCGTTGGCACTTGAAACTGTTAATATGTAGTTTTAATATAACGACAAACTTTTAAAACTAATTATACTCTGTTGCAAGGGTTTTCTTAGCAAAATTCGTTCCCCCAGTCTAGCAAAATAGGAAGTTTTCTAACTCTTTATTTGAAGAACCCAAACGTCAAACTTCTGATAAACCGAGGATGGTCAAGTTTATGTTTTCCAATGCCTCCACTAACTCAATTAAGCTTTCTGCAGTGGAGAGTTGTTTTTGCGTTGTATCATATCATATATAGAGTTGGCTTACTGTTAGTGTTTCATATTTCCTTCGATAAGGCTACATAGGTATTATTTCTTAATTATTTAGTCGCTATTGTTTAAAAAATTTCAAACACCATGTCTGTGACATAAAATTTATGCGCGTTTAATAACAATTAATGGTTTTATTTTATTCCAAAAATATATTGTTGCTCATACTGCATGCATTAAACCGAGAAACAAGATTCTGCTTTCCCATCCTTTCTAATTCAAATCAGGGAGCAACTGGCACTTAAAGCATTCCAATTAATCTAAAATTCAAATGCTATTTTTTCATAAGCTTCTGTCCATGAAGTTTAATTTAAATACAAAATTCGAACGTACAAGCGCAGTCAAAAACGACCGAATCTATTTAATTTCAGAAAACCCTTCAAGAAAATTAATGAATGAAATCTATTTGAGTTTCACCGTTTAACCGTTTCCACCGAAATAACTTTTTCCAAATTATTAATTTCCCTCCGTTCTATTTCTGTGTATTATTCGTATAATATAAGGTTTAATTTAGTAGATCGTCTTTGAAAAATCATAATTTTGAAAAAATATGTTTTGTGTTTTATTTATAATACGAAGTATAGTAAAAAATTCAGGCAATGGGTATGATGATACCCCGCAACCACACCTGTCAGATACAGTATTCTATAACTTTGTTTTTAACTGTATGTTAAATGTTTGAAACAGATACACTGTGCTGACCAAGCGCTTCTCAATCCTGAATTTTTAATGTGTGTAAATTACACTTGTAAATTTGAATATCTATATATCAGTACCAACATTTGTCATATCGTTAAAAATTCGCATCTCGATTCCATTACCCGTGAAGCATCGTGGTTTCTATCTATTTTATATCAGATGAGCCTCCAGCCCATCCACCCCCGGTTCTTAAAAAATAAAATAAAAAATCTATATTTTAAAAGTTTCAATTGGTACATAAAGTATAAATTATAATATAAGTTTGCATCAACGCCGGCCACCGCGTAGAGACTAAGGATTCAGAGCCGAGACGTTATGTTAAGAACTAAGTCTCAACTCTAATTCCGCGGGTAAGACCTACTCTGATATCTAGGCTGACAATATAGTATATATTAGACAATAAGTATATATTAATTATAGCTACCTATTATAAGAGAAATACTCTATGCATTTAGATATGTTTCAAACTTCAATAAACAACGCATTCTCGCAGACATTGCACTATTTATTCGTCTATTGGGAAATTCACTGCTCACAAACAAATCACATTCCTATTGCTCTGTGCAAAGATGCATATAATATTCCTTTGAAGTATGATTTTCGAGAAAGAACGTCCATAAGAAAAAGGGCAACTTCTAACCATCTTAAAGCCCGTGATAATCATTAAAGTGTAATTAGTTGCCGCTTGACATATACAATATAGACAAATTTCGATCTCTACTAATTACAACAGCGGAAACAATGGTTAATTTGTTTGACACTGTTTCGACGGAACAATTAGAAATTATTTAATATGAACAGTTCCTCTGCTTTATTGCTATTTAATTCACTGTAAAGAATAATTATTACTTGGAGTCCCGTAGCTCTGTAAATGGAAGTCATATATATGGTAAAACTGACCAGTTAGAATAATTGTATATAGTTATAAAACAATGGATTAAATACAATTATTTAATAGCTAACGGCCTTTAAAGAGATGTGTATCATATAATAAAGCTTTCAGCCAGAGATTACCTCGAAACAATCACAAAGTCGAAGTTGCAAGCGTTGGAAATTTTACAGCGATCAAGTTATAAAGGTCAATGGCAATGGGCGCGTCGCCAACTCTAAACAATTGCTAAGTGCATTCGGACAATTTCTGTAATTGACCCCGCTGTTAGGGCAATTTCTACGTGATTGCGGTTGCACGGTAACTGTGGAATAGTAATGCAATGGTCCCTAATGTATTGTTATAACTGTACACTCGGTAGCTATATAACGTAATAGTTACCTTTCTTTTCATTGTCACTTCGCAATCTGATCGATACAAATGACCAAGTCTACGCATCTCCATCTTATATTACCATAGTAACATCCTTGAGTAGACAAGGGTGTTTGATTAACAATTTTTACGTGACTATATTACTATATTTATTACGTTTCAGTTTTATATGGGTTTTCGATGATTAATCACTACATAGTATAAAACAAAGTCGCTTTCTCTGTCCCTTTGTATGCTTAAATCTTTGAAACTATGCAACGAATTATGATGCGGTTTTTTTTAAATAGATAGAGTGATTCAAGAGGAAGGTTTATATGTATAATAACATCCATTAAATAGTAGAGAAGTACTGTTATATTTTTGAGTAAAGTGATGTCGTAAATAATTACATTTTTTCCGCTTACATTGCGAACGCAGGCTGAACCCTACGAGTTTTATCAAAATAATGTACTAAGTATAATACACATTGAAAAGGTCTACAGAAAAGTCCGTGATATGTCTATCTCTTATGGATAACCCACAACAACTTTTTTGTCATTTACTTTTTACGACAAATAATGGCTAATTTTCGATGCGATTTCAACCAATACAGCATTAATCCTTAACCAATTAAACCTTGAATACATTGTTCATTTAATATAGATCTATATGCCCCTTTACACCGTATGATTTAAGTGAATATTTTCGAAGATATTACAGATTTTACACACACTTTGAATTTAGCAGCGATCGGACGCGTTTATTTTTTTGTAGTGTATTTAGTATCAGCATTGCACCCGTGCGAAGCCTATTTTTATAAAAGCTGTAACTGTAGAGGTGAGTTTTCACAGAATGCTACGCGCTACGGCTGTAGAACGAGATATATAATATTCTACGTTTGAGTTATTAATATCCATCCCAGTACCCACTAATTGCAATTTTTACGTCTACTAAGATGAGTTCGTTGCACCTCATTATATTTTTCACGACTGAAGAATTTATTCAAATGTTTTTAACTACAAAATTATGATTCATGAATATTTATTACAGTTTGAGAGCGGATGGGTTACGATCAAAAGTAACGAAATAAAATTCGCTACTGACGAATTAGCATAACGGGGTGGCTATTTTTTGATTCCACTTTGACATCAAAGAATGTTCCAGCTTGCGAATTTATTATTTTAGGGCCATAAATAAAATACATTAAAAATAAGTAGACGCCAGATCTAGTAAATATTGTTTGGTTATTTTTAAATAACAATTTGCTTATAGTTTTATATTTTGCCAAAGCAATATTTTATATCAATGTCGAATTTACGTTTTCGTTGATTGAAGCCTTTATTGTTCGTTTTAAGATATATATTAGCAAATATTTTTATGTAGGTTGACATTTATTGATTGTCATACATACATTGTTGAATTAAATAGAACAACTGTGCAGTAATCCCATTATAAAACGTTAGGTGTCAGTTATATTTTAATTTATTATTATTCGCTTTGTTTACCTGAATATAATAAATATAGAATAGGAAGACATCATCTGCAGTAGACACGAAAACAATTGCCTGAAGCGGGTCAAACAAAACTTTAAATTGTCTCAATTAATTTATTTGCTCCAAATAACAATTACCATAAAATACAACATGTAAAATTAACTTACTTAAATACATTTATTATTTGATTTTTACAATAAATTACGTATCCGTTGCTTTATAAATATACATAAAACCTATAAATATGTTGACTAGTCCATAGGTGTAAGCAAAAATTGATTTTACTTAAATTCTAGACGTATAAAATTTTATTACATAGGAGTACATAAAGCTTCTTTAAAATAATTATTATATTAACATCAATTAATCGTAGTTTTATATATTTTATATTCACGTCACCTTTGTCAACCTCTGTATTTTTCCATAAATAAATTAGTGCCATAGCTACTTACATGATTCAAACTAACGCTTCGCGAAATGAATTTTACTATAGCTGAACTTTCAGCATACAATTACATTATACTCTCACTCTGAAGATATATATATATGTAAGATAAGCTCAACACTCGTTGGAACTGTACAATATATTTGGAAAAGGTTCCATTAGTGAGATTATCAAGAATTTTTGACACAGACACGACTTATTCCTAAAAATATTGTATTTTAAAATTATCGTTATAAGCTTAAAATTCCTTTGCTAATATCGCAATTTTATATCGTATTTTGTATCCCACTAGGCAACGCTTGTAACCTAGAACAGTCCATTATCAATAAGTATTACTCCATGAATAAAAAACCGTTAAAATTATATTATAATAGTTTTTATACAACGTATACATGTAAATTATTCATTTCTCCCCCTTCCTTTTGTCTGTATAACGTTGTATTTCGTATACTACAATTATGAATAAAAAACATTAGATACGAGATCAAGTTCATCTTATCATAAAGTGTAGGTTTTTATGGTTTCACGTATACTAGAACTATGCTATACAATAATGTTGTTCAACTCAACATATATGGCGTCTTAAAATTTTATTATGCCATAAAACTATTTTATTCTAACTCTAAACTGATTCATTTCTCAAATAATCTCACATTTCAACTTGTCCGAGTATTTGATCCCAATCACAGGTAATGCTCACAGACTAAGGGAACATTGCCTTGTGCCGCCCGCCCTCAAGGCACTGAGGTCTTGATACTGTAACAAGAGAAGACATGCGTTGAAATCTGGAAAATAATTACCATTTTAAATGGATATATATAATATATATTTGTAATTTAATAAACATAACATTATCTTAATAAATATGTATATGTAATATGAACGTTAAGACTGCCAGAGCAATTTTTTTGTCAATTATATCATCTCTTCTCTTCTTCAACAAAGTCAAAAGTCGTCAACTTTCACAATAAGATTATTTTAGGAGGATTTATGATTAATTAAATATCTGCAATTTGTTGTATAATGAAATCATCTAACTAACACAAGGAGCCAAGATTAATCATATTATATCAAAACTGTCCAGAAGCCTTCGTGAAAAAGTAATAAGTCCCTACATTCCCCTAATGTCATTAGGTAAACACGTTATTCGACCACTTTCGGGATCGTATTCCTAGTTTCTTTGTGAGTTTCATAAGAGTTTCGTAAGTAACAAAAGAAGGGGCTGCTCATAAACAAATACCTGTTTGAGCTGCGCAATTTGTCGTGTCCCTTCTCGTAAATTCGATTTATGTCTTCATTCTTGTGATATTATTACTCCAGAAGCGGTTTATAAGTAAACATTCTTATTATTTAAATTATCATAAAGTACTAAAGTATAATTGTAGTATTAGTATATTTTTCAATGATTGCAATGGTTAAGAATACTAATAAAGTAATATCTAGGGAAGCGTTCGCTGATACATATTAATTATCTCATTTTTTTCGTTGGCTTCCAACCGTGATTATATACAGTGCAACCTTAATATAACGTACCTCAATATAACGACTTCCTCGAATCCCCTTGAATTGTCCATAAGAGTCAATATAAAATATACCTTATACCTTATACATTGCGAACATTCTTTACGTACAACCTCTTTATAATGAATTTTCAACTATCAAGAAAAAGTATTCATACCTCTAATAAACGAATTTTGCCAACCCAACACGTTTATATTATAAAGTTTCCACCAATAATATAACTCTCAATCTTATAATGTGAATCATGTCTCGACATGTTTCGACACCCTTTTGTTTGTATAGACCTCTTTATAACAAATTTTAGACCATAAAAAACCTCAGTGCAACAAATTACTTGATATTACGAATATTTTCTTGTTCCCCTCCGATTTGTTATATCGAGGTTGCACTGTATACACATACTAAGGGGTCAAGTTAGTCAGAAGTAAAATTTCTTCTGCTTAAATAATTTAAAAAAGCAACAAACTTTTCAGCATTCACTTTAATTAGGCATTGTTAAAACTGTTTTGTCGTATAATTTTTTCTTGTAATCGAAGTATTGTTTCACCTCATTCTGTGTAATTGTATTTACGTTGTAAAAGACACAGTTAGATTTTTTTAAAGAACGAAGTGTGACTCAGGCGCGGGCCGAACGGGGAGGGAGACAAATAACGTCTTTCCATTGTTTGAAATGGTCAAATAGATGTTGATTTCTTTATGAAAGACACTATTTTTGCAGTGTTTTAATATATAACATATCCAACAGAGTCCGTCGCTTTTATGGGATTTATCTATTACAGTATGTTTGCGGCGCAATAAAAGTTATCATTCCATTTTTTCTAAATTACCTATGCATGAGTCAACATAAGTTACTATACATTTTTATCAACCCACAGTAACTTTTTTATGTTCCGGAATGATAAATTCAAGATGTTGGCAACAAATATAACCACGCAAAATTTGGATTTAACAGTAAAATAGTTTCGGAGATCAGCAGCAATACCAACGGACAGACACACAAAAATTTCTCTGGTTAAATAGAATGTATTTATGTGTTCTATTCCTTTTTACATCCGAACTGTTTTTATCAATATAACGAAATTAAAATATTACAGTTTTTTAATCATTATAGATTATAGTGATCCCTCCAATGTTTAGACTTTGCTCGAAATGAGATTCATACATTTAAAATATTGTTATGTGGTAATAAAATAATAATATTTGTATCTTTCTGTTAATTTATCATTAAATTCATGATGTCTTAATCATATATTCATATATAATTACCATTACAAGACGATGATTTCAGAAAATCCGGTGCTAATGGATAAACCTTTACTTATCTATATACCTCTACATATAAACCCACATCTGGTGAAGGTTCGTAATAATATTATCTACTTAGTGATGCGTGTTTTCAACTAGGCAAGTTCAGAAGCTTCTAAGTAATATAGACCACGAACCAAGATAGACGTTTCTAACGTTATATTTAAAAAGACGTGACTACTGACTAATGAACATTTGAGAATATATAAAAAAATAATAGGCGTTTATTAAATTATAACGGTGATTAAACTGATTAATTATCCCGGAGAGAATAAATGTGAAAGTTCATTAGACACTGAAAGTTTCAAATTACATATTTGCATGGAGATGTGGTGGACAAGACCTCGCATTCATTTTAAGACTAACAGAAATTTTATTTGCAAAGCCCGCGCTCAGTTTTGATGAAATATTACTAGAATATTCAAAGAAAAACGCTATCGCTTATGTATTTAACCAGCTCGTATTAATGCTTACATTGCCCACATAACTTTTATACACGCATATGATATTTACTTGACATCAAAGATGGTCTGGTCCCGGGTTCGATGTCGGAACGGTCAATATTTGTGTGATGAGCATATCTGTTAGATGTAGGATGTTATAATATATATGTTTTTTAAAAGTATGTATTTATTATTTATGTTAGCACCCATAATACATGCTGTATTGTAATCAATAGGTAGGACCGTGTGTAAAATGTGTCCTGATATTATTATGTAGCCAGCCATCAGATTAGATGAACACTAAAATCGCAAATCTCAAACGCTTTCAAATTTATTCTAGAGGAGCGAGGTTGCGAAGTTTCCACTACAAAGCGAAATTAACAATGAATACCTGTTGCAAATAAATGGGGTGTCTATCTTGGTATATGGCTCTTAATATTTACTCACATAGTTACTCAATATTAGTGTTGCTCGGCTGTAGTTACCTTTTTATCTTTTCTGTGTACCTGTTGAGAGAGAAAATGTCTCAAAACTACCTACTCTTTATTTATCCTCTATAAAATTCATTCTAATGTAACAAATTAATAACTGTGCTTGTAAAAAAAATCAAAACGCTCAATTAATTACTACAATTATTATTTTTGTTTTACAAGTATTTGCAGGGTTCAATTAATTTGCTGGGATACTCTCTAACAAAATACTTATTGGAATAATTATAAGTTCATCTAGAGATCTGAACTGAAGTTGTGAAGGAAAAACCTCTTCAACGAATTCGTCTCATTCGGCTTGGTCATAAAAATGATCATATAATTACTGAGCAATGATAATGTTATAGATACATATAATATTTCACTTCTATAAAATTAAATTATTGTATTTTAATATTATGTATCTTAAAAGACACAAGAAATTATTTTGTACGCTTCTGTAACGGTTTCAAAACGTCTTTTTTGAATAACTGTAATAATATAATGAAAATTATACATACGTGTTCTGGTTTTGCGAATCTGAATGCGAGGCGGTCGCCGGAAGGAATCTCGCAAAATGTTTCTGCAGCAGTAGGAGCCGAAACGTCTGTCTGAATTGGCGTGACATCGAACAATATAGGATGAAGTTTATCGCTCCATTTAATAATGCCAGGAAATCCATTAACTCTCCAAACAACCCATAGCAACGTTTAAAGAAACATGACCCCAATAGCCCGCTCATAAGTCCCAATATCCCTTGCGGCAGCTCTGTCACCAGGAAGAGAAGTAGGACGGCGAGTAGCATCTTCGTCGTTCTATCAGTCCTTTTATCAGCTTTATGCTGCCGCTTAACCATTTTCTCGGCGGCGGGACATGAGCTGTTATTTCTCAAATTCTTTTGATGTTGATTCGCATTATACAGGGCTCGTATAAGCCAAAGGCTGATAACTGTTAGAATCGAACAAGGTAACAGTTTGATAAGCACAGAGTGAACCCAAAAGTTTAACTGGTACAGGATTCCTTGGCTGTTCGAGTCTACGTGATACGCTAGTTCGGGGTGTCCCTGGGTGTCACTAACATTTTGTGTGTGAATGTCAAATACCTGTAAAAGAATGTACATTGTATTTAAAACAGGCGAGCATTTTGTGTAAATCATATGACCAATATGCATTTATAATTTATAAGCTCACAATTATTCCGCATTCATGAGTCATTTAAACAAATATGCATATTGCAATTCTGCAATAGCAATGAAAGAGAAAATAAATTGCTCAAGTTAATTACGTATCATAAAATATAACTAGGATATATATAAGGATATTTTTTCGCCAAAAATTGAATCTACGAGTAAGAACTAAGAATCGTGTGCAACACTGCGAATAAGATGCACTTAGATATATAAGTATATAAATAGAACTAAGCAACGTTAGCATTTATTAATTTAGAACAAGAGCCCTTGCAACAGGAACTTTATCATCTTAATTGCAGATATTTTAATTAAAACTTTCCCGCTGCATATGGCCTAGATCAAAGAAATGGAGATTGAAGGCTCACCATGAATGTCGGTATGCATAATATTGGTGGGAGAATAAAGCTGCTCAGAATTGCGATGCTGCAGCGCCTCTCGGTGCAAAGGATATGGCTTCGATCCGAGTATCTAAAAAAGCCATAAGCTAAGGTAAGCTGTTTTATACCAATAAATATTTACGAGTAGTGGTTTCGTAATTCTCGAATAACGTCATTCTTGTTTTTTGGGTCCAAACCAAAATCAAATAATTGTTTCATTCAAGAACTCTGATAGTTATGCGACATGTGTTTTGAAAGCCTGTGCGGAAAAAGAACCCATGTTTATTATTTATTTATTTCAAAAAAGTATGGATTATATGAGGATAATCCTATATAGAATAATCCAACTTATCCTTGATTGTTGGACTTATCATCCCACTTGATAAGCTTCTAAAGTGAGCTTAGCTTTAACCTAAGCAAGGGAGGCTTAGACAAAGTGAAAAGCAATCGAATGGCCGACTACCGGTTTGCAATTTTAAGCTCTACACTTGAGAATAAATCATACCATGCCACATGTTCTGTAACCTGGTTGCCACAGGTTATAGGTGTTCATTTTATAGTCCATTACTAGCTATAAATGCTTATTACTTACTTAATAGCAATATATCTCCATATCGCTAATGATAACGTTAGACAAATTGAAGCTGTATGCAATATCTGCGCAAAATGCATGTGGAATAGGAGATACATAGCCCACGAATACGAAAAGTCCAATGTTTCGGGCAATACCTGGAAAAAATTGCTGGGTTTAATATTATATAATTTCATAGGAAAACCATTTGAAATCCCTTGAAGAATAGAATTCCCCATATGCGTTTTAAGACTTTATGATTTATGACGGCTTTTTAAAAATAAATTCACAATATTCAATAACTTGTAACCAACTTATACTTATACAATATTTTACTTATAATCTACATTAACACCGAGATAGAAAATTTAATAACAGCTTATTAAACTTCTATCAGTGGACAATAAAATATATCAGCCTCAAGTGTAGGTACGCTAGATAAGGACATACATAGTTCTAACCTAAAAATATATACCGAGTTTAGGCAATATTGAATCCCTTTGCACGAAATGAAATAAGGCAGACTACTCTTCTAACATTCGCTAAATTTAATTTTAAAAAATCTCCCAATTTAAAATCTAAATAAATGTTCGCTTGATAACGCTATAACCTATAATCAAGTAATCTTATATATTCTTTATTTTTCTCTCTTACTCTAAAGTTTTTCATTCAATTAAGTCTCAATAAATTAATATAATTAATAGAATCAGGCGTTACTTTGCGGAAGTCCATAGAAAAAAACCCAAAAAAAAAAAAAAAAAAAAAAAAAAAAAAAACCAAACCCAAAATGATGAAAATGATGATGATGTAATCATCATTCAACTGTTAATGTTTACACTGTTAATTGTAATTGTAATTGTTTACACAAACCCTGTTGATGTACACAATCAACGTTTATTAAATGTGTCCCCACTGTTGCATTAACAACGAACTCGATCATTTATTTGATCGCAAATATTATTTTTAATGATGATGATGATTAGTGTACTGGACATCGGTTGACAAATAACTGGCATCTAGACTTTTTTTATTGGGGTCTCGCTGTTGCCCTGCAGGGCCTTGAGAGCTTAGCTCGGGCTGTGTACCGAGGGAAGCTCTGCAAAAACAATTAGCAACCAATATAGGTTGTGCGTCTCCTGAGATGCTAGATACCGAGTCGAAGGATTGATTTGGTGAGGTTGAGTGACGTCGTCTCAGTCGTTCGTTCACTGCTTACCTGTTGTATACGATGTGTTAAAACTTGGAATAAAGCATCGCGATATACAGGGGGGGGGGGGGGGGGAAAAAAAAAAAAACCCCCCCCCCGGGGGAAAAAAAAAAAAAAAAACCCCCCCCCCCCCCGGGGGGGGGAAAAAAAAAAAAAAAAAAACCCCCTTTGTCCCCCCCCCCCCCGGAAAAAAAAAAAAAAAATTTAAATTTTGAAAAAAAAAAAAATTTTAACCCGTAAAAAAAGTGTTTTTTTTTATATAGAATATTACCATGTATTTGTATATTGAGAATGGCACGTATTCCAGCATAACGAAGACGTCAGCCACCGCCAGCCACTTCAGGAGACGATTGATGGGTGCGGCAGCCATATCTCGCCGTGTGAGTACAGCTACATTCATCGTGTTTGCCAGCACTCCAATCGTACATACCTAGAAAACGAGTTTTAATTCGGTTTTGTGATAAATAACGCTTTCATCAAACATAAACAGACTCCTTATTATATTTCTTTTGTTCCATTTAAAAATATAGACAATAACAAAAGAAACAATAGAATATTTATTTATAACTTTTAGCTTTGATTTTTATACAAGTGAGGTTTAAAAATATTCGCATAAATTTTCAAGGGCCTTTGTTAGTTATAATGTATGCGAATGAATTCAGCATCAGTGCAATTAAATAGGCTTATCACCTCTCATAATCCTACTTCAAAACACTGTAATATTATAATCCATTGATATAAATCTATAATACGCTTTACCAGGAATTCCATTTAAATCATGTTTATATTATTCCATACGTTTTAGTCGTATATTATAAAATAGGTCACCACGAGTCTATGTCATATCAAATTGTATGGGAAATTTAAGTATCGCTGGAAGAATTGAAAACTATATTCGAAATCGTATCATAAAACTTTGACGAGTAGGTACAAGGAGAAGGTAGTCCTTACTATTGTGCGTACTTAAGTACTAATAAACCAAACTTAATTGAAAATGTTTGTGTTTGAGTCGTAGTTTCCTGTGTCAATTTATATGTTTTTGTCAAGATGTCAAGCTTTCTTTAACTTTTATAATTCAGATGCAAATGAATTAATAAATCTTATTTGCCGAATCCAATATCTTTATCGTACCCTGAACGTATATATTACAGAATAACACCTAGATTTTAAAACATCAGTACATCCGCAACATAGTTTTTATTTCTAATCCTTACTAACCTCATAACGGCATAACATAAAAAATTATTTCTTACTAACTTATTGGGTAATATGGATCTATAGTCAAAAATGTTAATTATTATGGAATTACTCATGAGTATAAATAAATATAGGAGTAGCCCATAAATAAATATAGTAAGCTCAAAAACAAGGTTATTGGAAAACGTGCCGCAAAAGAAAATCTCGATTTAGAAAACAAATGCTCACACTTCACCTACACATGTTACTATTTATGGTATCTATATAAATTCTAATACTAAATTAATTTTCACTACTTATATACAGCAAAACAGATTTTTTAAGAAGATAGCAAATAATAATTTCAAGTAGTGACAGGCTTTGAAAGCCTTAATGTACAGCTTTGCGAAAAATGTAATATCCATTAGTTAACGACTGTTTTGTGAAATCACAAACTTTTTACTAAAACGTTAAGTATGTTAAATCTTTTCATAGCTTTCCCCTTTTCATTATTTGTTTTTTTTTTTCGATCAATAAATATTTTCGAAACGAAAGACTACCATGCGGTGGCGAGGTTAAATCCATGTACCCAAAATGGATCCAAAAAGGCTACATTAATGAACGTGCATCAATATATACAAAACAACCATTTGCAAACGAGTCAAATTGTAATACTTCCTCGCCGTTCGAAGTCCCTTAAAAAATAGTAAATCGAACCAGCAAGTCGAGCGAACAAGCGGAATTCAATAAGAGCTTTATAAATAACATTTTATACCGCTTCAGAGAAATATTTTTTAAATGTATTTCTCTATAAAAGCCAAAGTTTATTGAGTTGTTGTCAATTCCCATTTATTTTAATTAGTTCCTAAGTTTTGTGAACGATTTCCTGTTCGAACAGTAGATATTAAAATACAAACAAATTTGGAAGCCTCCTCACCTTTCGAAAAACCTAATTATGGTAGTTAATAACGTTTTCGATTAATATGCGACAGGAAAATTAATATTTTATTGAGCAAATACAATTTGAAATACTAAAATTTAGTTCTATTTTTTTGATATTCAAAACCCAGAAAAATACAAAATAAAATTAAATTCAAAGATACATTCACTATGTTCCCAAATTGACGTGCTTAATTTAATACAAGCAACTAAGCGTACAGGTCCTCCAGATATTTAAAATTAAAAAGGTTATATTAATATAAAATATTAGCAGAATTTTAAGACCATTTATGCCAGACGCCAACGTGACTAGACGCCAGGAATGCAACTGCCTTTTATTAATTTAAATAATAAATAAACATAAATTATAATTAACTAGAACAAAATATGAGCGTTGCTTTAAAGCGGTTAAAACTATAATTTATGGCGACGTTTCGGATGCTTTATAGCAACAGTGACACTACTTACTACACTTCCATTTTAAGCTCCAGCCTTTGCCAAGGATTTTTCATTGTATAGAGAAAAACTAATATTTTATACGAGAGAACTTGGCATTTTCATAAAAATTTCACGATACTTGACTGTCCCCAAGACAGCGATTTTACGTCGGCTCTTTCACTGCCACAAATACAATTTGTACAATGTAACTTCCGCAAAGAAAAATTTAATCAACAACAAATCTATTAGACTTATCATGACTTCACGGAAATAAGCTCTAATCCCCACACTACCGAAACCTATTAAAGCTTACAAATCTCTATCGCGCTTTTTTATCACGACAACGCTTAATCTAATAAGTATATTGTGCAGTATAAAGACTTATATGAGAATTTTCAACGATAAAATTGAAAAGGCGGAACTAATTGTAACGATTTTATGTATTTTGTTTTAAAAACAATAAAACTATACACATTCAAACCATTTGTGTTTATAATACAGAAAATCAGTAAACACGCTTCAATTCCCAGATGTTTATATTTTATAGTACGGACGATTCCTAAAGTCGCTTTTACGTTAATTGAGAGAGTGTTTCTGGTTTAACACAAAATGTAAGGATAGATCCCAAATAAAACTATTAAAATGATGTATCCCAAGCTGTTTGTTGTCGATTACATTATACCATAACAGGTAAATAAGCTTCTTTTAACTCTCAATCTCCCTCGGTTTGATACGCAAATTCTTGAATCTGAAGTCAAGAAACGCTATGCTGACAAAACCAAGCTGCTTTTTGCTTTTTTTATTCCACTGTTGTCACGGTAATCAACATCTGTGTTTTCACGTATCTATTTACAGATTCGGTATGAATCAGCAACGGGGGCGTGATTATATTTGTTTCTTTTATACATAATTGAAGTGGATATTGTTTTCGTAGAGCTTCACGCGAGCTTAACGAACATAAACCTTTGAAATTAAATTCAAAGGATCTGTTTCAGTTCTAGAAATGCTGTTGTAATCGAATTTTGTAGCTCACGTCATTGTATGACTATCTTCAATGAAATTTGCAACCATAGATCGATCTGCTATGGACTGCTGAGTGTAAGAATTATAAAGACATTAAGTTTTCATTTAATGTGAATCAACATCATTGTTGTTTGTTGATTACAATAGAATTAGAATTAATCGCAATATTTTTAATTTTATCGTGCACATGACGAAAGCCTTCCTAGGTTTACGTAGGACTATTGAACACCAATAATTTTTTTCAATTCGTAAAAGCTCCTGAGTAATCTCAGTTTGATAAAACGTAAACAAACTCTTTAACATATTTTTTTAGTATGGATTTAAATAATATTTTGAGGACAGAACACAATAGTAATTAATATGAATAAGAGTGTGAAGACGGCTATAAATAGAATTTTCCTCACTTAGTATTATAACTCATATACAAGTAGAACTAATCCGGGACTCATTAAGAACGTAGTCACTGGGGTGCAAAATTCAACCAACATCTTGTCCACCTACTTGTTCCAAGTAAAGGCCGTTTATTTATGTATAAGGAAATATCTGATAAAGAAAATGAGGAAATATGCTTCCCCATTGGGAGTCAAATAATGCTTTATTTTGTATAAATATCATCTAACTTACACGTTACAGCCTAGTGTGGTGTCATTCAGAACCTTATCAAGATAATCATGGTGGGTAAGATCTTGATAAAAAGAGTTGGAAAAAATGCCTAGCGGTATAGAGTGGACTGGTATTACGAATGTAGGGAGTTCTTGCATTTGGTACTGGATTGGAAACGTTTGACTTAACAATAGTGTACATCAGTACAAAAATAATTTACACATTGTACTGTTAAACCGTACCCCGTGAGACAGTACTGTTTTATTTACAGAACATCTGGAGGCTTAGTCAAGGTGCAATAACGTATATTTTCAGTATTTATATATATATTTGTTATATATATATATAACAATTTCTGTCAACCAGTTATATAATTTTCATACAAATTTACTTTACAATTATGACTAGGCCTAACCACGGCTGCTTTATTGCTCACAAAGAGCGTTGTAAATAGCAGATTCGAATTAATTAAATATATAATCATTATTATTCCAGATCGAAAAGCTTTTATACCTTCCATATTTTACAAGTTTAAAAACATCCAATTACTCAAAACTCCGTAGGGATAAAACGTGTTTTCAATGAAGTGCCTTTGATACTTCTCGTCTTTGGAAATCCCTGATATAAAGCGAAAATGGGTAATTAGAGTACTGTGTTTTATATTTAGAGGTACAACTTTATATACTCTTAATGGAAAAAATACACTTTTAACATTGAAAACATTACTAAAACTTCTTTTCACCGTAAGATCGGAAATTCATATTTCGCTGAAGTGCTTTCTTAAGAAAAAGCTATAAATTTTTCAGAAAGAACATTTCATTAAAACTTGTTTAAACTTCAGACAACAATCTGCGACTTGAAAATATTTTAATTCAATTATTATTGAATACTGATGCTTACATTTTATCTTGCATAATATTTATTTATTTATTATTATGAAAACAAACAGATTTATATAAATAATTAAAACATTGGATATCTCCTAAATAGTTTCTTAAAAAAGTAAAATAAAATTAGTGGTACGCTGTATAATATAGTAGTTACATTGAACACAAAATGTACTTTTAAGGAGGCTACGACATTTATTAAGCGTAAAAGATAAACGTGTTTAAACACTAAAATTTATGACATTAGAGATCTTTGATCACCTATCACCGCCCGTCTTTGAACCTTATTGTATGAGTACGTAACGAGTAGTTCAACAATGCAGTTGGAATTTTCATCCATTTTTTTCTTTTATGTGTTAGGTGATCTATTCAATTCAAATTATATTTCGTATTGTTTCGATTAAAGCCTTAACCATACGACTGTGTCTTAGTTGCACAATAATTATTTTCATAATACTCAAAAATGTAATAAAACCTACTATTGTAGACGAATAATTTGATTTTCAAAAATTCAGTTTCCTCATACATTACATTAGTATAATATTGTCTATAAGTGTAGGTACTTAAAGATGGCAATAAAAATGATTTATTAAACACATTTTAGCGTAACGTCGCGTCAAATTAAACTCGCTGGGCAGGTATGCAAATATATTGACGTTCTGTTTTGATATTTGGAGCTGAAAATTACGCTTAGCTCCAGAATGTCGGTATTTAAATAGACACATTTAATCCTAATTCCTCGTTTATTTCACGGATGAGATACGTATTTTATATGAAAATGAGTACTTGAAATATTTCTAAGGAGTATATATTTATTATATATATATTTCTTGATCGGTTTAAGTATATATGAATCTGTTAAAAATGGGTCAGTGCGAGGGCGGTTACTTTAAACAGCGTGGGCGGAAAATATGCAGTCTTTGATAAGTTACTTTTCTTAGATTCATAAGAACCTTAGGTAAACGTTCTTTACCTAGTTATTGATAAGCGGAGCTACAAATTCAATAAAAACTTGCATAAGGCACAAACACTATCCAGATTATAACAAATCAGATACTGATATGTGCAAACAATTAAGTTCAACGTTCAAGATAGCTTATCACTACCATATTGATAGTGTATATAATAGGAATAAAAACTAATTTTCAATATGTTTTTTTCTTTTCTTACATATTCTCCAACTCATTATTTTCATTTATAGAAAGTTATATTGTAAGCTTTGCCTGCATACCTTTAACAGTTATCTTTTGCTGCATATAAGTATTATATACTAAGTACTTAGGCCTTGTTAAGTTTCATTACTCTTTTAACTTAACCCGCCTGTGACATTGTTTACGCTGTGCTAGCTGGTGTAGAATTTGTTTGATATAAACGAATCGAGAAGTAAATTGAGAAATAATGATAAGATTTGAGAAACAATTGAGTCAGTTAAGAATATTACTCACTATTAAGCTGACGTATCCATGTATATTATTGTAGGCTCCAACGACTTCTCTGAAGTCACCATCGCAGTACCCGCACGACTCCGGCTTCTTCGGCAAGTTGAACTTTACATCATTCACAACTTTGGCCAACACGGAGCCAATATTCTCCTTAATACTTTCCTTAGATGCCTGTTCCTTAAGCGCAGACAATATTTTTGTTTGGTTAATAACCGTGTCTGATGAGTTTCCAGACGCCGCGAGTATTTCATTAAATATGTCTACCAGAGTCTGTGAATTGTTCGTCATTCTGACGGAGACATGTGGTGGGGTAAATCTGAAACAATGATATTTTTATAAGCCGAGAGATTAAGAAATATGATACTAAGCGTTAAATAGCACGTATTCAATAAAGTAGTTCTCGAAATGTAAAACTAGAACAATAAAATCAATTAAACAGCCGCTGTGCCGTTAGGTTGTTTGCAAGACAAATACAGTGTCATATTAAGACTTTTGACATCCTATTAAACTTATCAAAGTCTTTATTAGCTTCAAACTAAAGCGAGTAAAGTCGAAACCGTTTTTCCACCTGAAGAAATCGCCTTATGTGGAAAATACACATTAAATGCTCAAAGCTCTGTATTCTTCATGGAAGTAAGATTCAGCGTAAAAGATTATAATATCCGTTGAGCGTAAAGGTCTGGTATTGTGTAAAATAAGAGGTTTTATGTTATACGCACAGAAACTAGTAATTCATAATCTTTAAGAGGTTAGTAGGTGGATGAAGAAAAGATCGGGTTTGATTGCTTGATGAATCGCCCTGTGTAAATTACTATAGAAACTAAGTAAGCATGTGTTTAGTTATTCTAATTCTGAATATTATGGATGTATTGACAAAAGAAGCTATTTTTGTATATGTTCTAGATAGCATTAGTGAAAGATCAGATCTATGAAATGGAAATATCTGTTTGTTTTATGGGCTTCTATATCGCGACTATTATTAATAACTTTTATACATCCATAAAGCCTATGGTTTGCGTAAAACCTCATTCAGTATGGTAAACATGATAAAATAGTCTCATTGCATACCGCTCTTAAATGAAAATATTAATTAAAAGCTTATTAAATTCGTAAGCGGTCGCGATACAATATATAAAACTAGTATATGACTACTTATAATAAGCCTACGCTTTATTAAATTATTAATATTTAATTATAAGCAAATATGGTAATTATCATTTTAAAGGTAAAACAATTTAGAAGAGATTGCTACCTTAAAAGAGGTTGTAAGGGCAAAATAGCATATAAAAAGATTTAATAGATAATTTTAATTACAATACATAAAATTTTTTCAATGTGTTATATAATACTATCTTATATAGAGATATTGAAATTACGAGACCTGACATCGTCTAAACGCATTGAAATTAAAAAGAAAATCATTACATCGTTGATCGAAGGAAATAATATTATAATACTTCATTTATGCAGTTCAAAGGTCACGTCCACCGAGTTTGTTTATCCTAGGAGTTTTAATAATTATTTTCTTAAGAAACAAGGCTCTTTGGAATCAATTGATATTTTATTATAGGCTAGGCTATTTCACACACACAGTGTCCTGATTACATAACCAACTACGATATGTGTTTCCATGAAATTAAAAAAAGGTTCACAATTTTCAAGGAAAGGTATAATAACTATACGATTATGAAAGAATAATGTTAAGGTAATAATGAAAATAGCCAATACCTTGCCTTACAATTTTAATCTCTGTTTTTTGTGAATTAAAACACAAAATTACACTGGCGTAATGCATGTTAAATTTTTAAACAAGCCAAAAACCAAAGAATACATTCCCTAATATGATATGGCCATCGGCCTATAGAATTTAAAAGAGCAAATATTCCGAACATTTGTACTTATTTACAAATAAAAAAAATGAATAAAATTTAAGACTAGGTACTAAAAATTTATCGCAATTTAAATTATACAATGGCCGTTAGCAATAAAACTGTGTGTCACATCTTACTTATCTATGGGCACAAAGCCAAGGCAAGTTTAAGCTTAAATTTTATTTATTGTTATAGGAAACATAACGAACAGGGTTTTTGCGAAATTAAATCCCAGAGAAGTTCAAAGTAAAACGTAAATAATGTTTAAACTCACGCCTTAAATCATCTCTGCAAGAAAAGAGATTTTAAATAATATTAATGTTCTTCACAGCTTTTGCCAAACACTCCGGTCTCCAGCAGAGACGTTACATCAGGTTTAGTTGATACTAAATGTTAAACCAACTGCCAAGCCACGATTTTCGTATTGTCTAACGTAACGTATACTTAATATATCAAAAATATCATACTTTAAACTCTAGCGTTTAATAGTAAGACATAGTTAAACATAACATTGATTTTATAGTATGTCACTTCACAGATTTATCTACGTTTTCTTAAAAACTTAATTAACCTTCTTTTTAACTCAAATACTATTTAGCAATATATATATATATACTAGCTGATCCGGCAAACGTTGTTCTGCCATACACGTGATTTCAATTTTCAATTAATTTTTCGAATATTATTTAAAATTTGACACTGCGATGGTAGCGCCGTCTGTCGGATCCAATGTAAAACATTCCAAAATCAAAAACTACTAATAAATTAAAAATTAATTAAAAAAACATTGTCCAGCGGACAAAATTGTGAATCTAAACCATTCCCAGATCCCCTTGGAACACACACAAAAAATTTCATCAAAATCGGTCCAGTCGTTTGAGAGAAGTTCAATGACATACACACTCACAGAAGAATTATAAAAAAAAAAAAAAAAAAAAAAAAAAAAAAAAAAATATATATAAAAAATATATATATATATATATATATATATATAAAGACCACGTAATAGTGACGAAACAGTATTGTCAAGATTGTTATCTTAAAGGTGCACGACGCGACCTCAAATCTTGCGACTTACGGCTCTCTCGCCGTTGTGTGATGTCGCCTCTACTATAAAAGATTTAGTATCACATGACTATACGGAATACTTTCAAAATAAACATACTGTTTGTAGATTGAAACTTTATAATTTATATTTGAATAAACCATGAATAAATAATTGCATCATTATTCCCGTCATCCTGGAATTGCGTCAACCTTCGATAATTCCAGTTTCAGAATGCATCAATCATTCGATGGCGAAAACCGTAAATTATATTTATGAACCATCAATTTCACTTGCGCCCGTAAATTTTCAATACGTTGATGAAGTTTTTATGTTATAATATCGAATACGTATTGGATAGTATTCAAGGTGTAATTTTAAGAGAGTCGTAGTTTTAGTAGTTATTTTATCAAAACTGTAAAAATAATTGTCGCCCTGTTAGTGTAAAACAATTCTCACAAACCTGCCTGCTCAAAAATAGAGAAGGGGTATTGCAAATTTTCAATGAAAATAATATACCTAAGTCAAATCTGAGTCGTGAACCAAATCGTGGAAGGAATAAAAATTGTTATTTTTCTATTATTGTTAGTTGCTAGTAACGAACTTTATATGTCATTTTTTCATGTCGTAAATCATGGCAATGATAAAATAAGAATTTATATTAAAGTCTTGTTTGCAACGTCTCATACGAATATACATTTAAAGAAAGAAGAAGACGAAAGAAAGAATAAATATTTAAATTAGTTAAGTATATTCCTGATAGGTCATCAATCTAAAACCCCACAAACTAACACACAAACTATTGAGTTAATGCCAATTTTCCAAAAGTTCAACGCCGATTAACCCTTGTCTCTGTTTTAAAGCTATTTGGTGTTTAAAATTACTAAGAGGCACATTTAATTAGTGAATGAAAACTTCTAAAGACCGTTGGGATTTTATATTACAACGTCAGCCTAGCCTTCGTTTTAAAAACTTAATACATAAAGGCATCATCCTTTGCTTGATTGTGATTGGTGCGAACGGAAAGACGAAAATACGAATCCTGTAGAACTCTTCATCGGTCTTTGATTAAACGAACACGAATTACATATGTATTGACCAATGAATCGAAATCTGACATTATTTCTACTTAAATAAGTGATGCATTAACTTGTAACTGATAATGACTAGTTCGCCACGAAATATTAGTTAAATTAATATCGTAAATGTATACAACATATACATAAATCATATACATATATAAAATTCTCGTGTTTTCGTTCCCATATTCCTCCGAAACGGCTGGACCGATTCTCATGAAACTTTGTGAGCGTATTGAGTAGGTCTGAGAATCGGCTAACATAAATTTTTCATCGTCTTAAATGTTAAATTTTTTTATTTATTTTTTAGAAAATTTTTTAGTTTCTATTTTTTTATGATACAGCATACAAAAATACATACAAGCCAAAATTTTTACCCCTCTACGTTTAAAACATATTTTTTATTTATTAATTGAATATTGAAATCACATGTATGGCAAAACAACGTTTTCCGGATCAGCTAGTATAATAGTAAGCGTATAATTGTAAAGGTCTGTCGCCACATAAATCGATTATCGAATCGCGATTTCATTTTATATGTAATTCGGTACCAGTGTATCATGTATTTCGTAAAGGTATTAAAATAATATTATTAATGACTAATAAAACGGTCCGGCTTATAATGATGAATCGTACAAAGGTGCGGCGCCAATTGGCACTATGAAAATTTACCAAACCCATAAAAATAATAATACCCCAGCAGACTAACTACAATATGTTGACAAACGCTTAATTAGAATTTTATATTGTTTGGTGACTGCGTTTTGGCAATACCTTAATGGTTTCTAACCTTAAGGGCTACATCAAATAGTTCACTAAAACGGAGTTCGGTCAGTGTGGAAGGTCAAGCACACTGCGCGTTGCACTAGAGCAAACTAATGCGCTCGGTGCCACTAGAGCAAACTAATGTACATAAAACAAAGAATATTTATAGTTTTTAATTAACAATCGACATTTATTTAATAAGAGAAAGGACTCAGGAGTAGAGGAATACAATTACAAATATATTGTTAAGATTAGATAAGACAATAAAGCGTTATACGCTCTTATTTAAAGACTATCATACTGACAATATAATATTAAAATATTCCGTTTACAGAACTATGCGTTTTGAAAAAATAAACAATTCGGTCCCTTTTGACATAAAACTACTTCCTCAGTCTTTATAAAAAATCCAATAAACTACAATCTCTTTGTGAAAAACCAAAACTTTGGTATCAATTTCAATTTGAAAGGCTGGTCAAATAAAAAGGCGGTTTGATCGAATATTGCCTAAAATAAAATCACTCGTGATACTTGTGACTTTGAATAAAGAACACAATTATTTGTCAGTTTTTCTCCAATGATGTTACTATTATTACCTAGTTCTTTCCACTTTCATAATTCTTAGATAAAAATAATGGATAACTACAAAGAAGAACGAACCAATTCCGCGGTATCAAACATATGACTTTTTTTTCTTTTATGCCAAAAAAATAATTACAAAGAGCGTTAACAATCCAAGGTTTCAGTACTGGAATACCTTTCTATCAATTGATAATCATAGCGGATGCTGGGATAAACTTAGACCAGATAAATCATGGATCTGACAGTTAATCTTATAATGCTTTCAAAATTTGTATGCGCATAACATTTGTTGAATTTCAATGCGAAATTTTGTACCGAGTCTTAGTGGACGTAATATAATATCATTGTGGCGACATCAGATATTCCCAGGCACATTTACGACTCGCTCCTACATTCACAGATTATCGCGTATTCAAAACATTTTCTAAAAACGACCTTAAATGTAGACTGAAATGTATTAATTCAATTTAATAAAGTTCAAGGAAAATCGACCCTTTGTTTACGTTGTCAAAACAATAAAACTTAATCAATGGAATCGCTCCAAACGGGAATTTCCTATAAGAAATTATATTTCCAAGCGCTAATATATCATCAATATTATTAAAATATTATATGCGAACAAGTAGTGATCAAAACTACGACTAATATGAGATCTCTTCCAGAATCCATTTGAAAACACAAATCCTTAGACTTAACGGTTAATTTATAATAATATCCCTACACTTAACGGTTAATAAACAATAACACGATGTTTGTCCGCGATGGTCTCCTAAACTACTTAAGCGATTTTAAATTAAATTGTCACATCGTGAGCAGTCTGCTCCAACTTAAGAGATAGGATAGCTTAGATCTTTAATTATAGTTGCAATTTTATTTTATTGGAAATTATTTGTCTATAATTAATTGCCAGTCATATTTGTCTGTCATAATTGGTGTTACCAAAAGATTCTAATAGATGTCGATACTTCTCAACTAGATTGACTATGAAATCAATAGATGGCACTGCTATGGTAAACCGACAAACGTGTCATATAAAGATTAATTTATTAACCTTAATAAAGCATACGTTTATTGTTTAAAAGCTTTCGATTATAAACATTAAACCCGCACACTTAAAGCTGATAATTATTTTTATTGAACTAAAAAAAAGATTGCTAGAAATCACATTTATGGCAAAACAACATTTGCCGAATCAACTAGTATATTATATTTCGAAACTACCGAAAAGTAAAGAGACTTCACATATTAGGTACTGGAAAATAGGATGTAATGTATGATAATGGGAGGCTCTCACGCTGAAATACAGGGCTACCTACTTTTTGACTACGGCATATGTAAAGAAATTCGTGAGCGGTGCAAATAAATGTATAAAATAAATAAGGCGCTAACGATCTTAATTTGAAAGCTAGCTAAGCGAAAAACCTAACAATAGTTTTCGGTAATTGTCCTCTACGTATTAAAGCGAAGCATCTCAGTTTATGCATGTATCACAAAGCAAAGGTAACGTGTATTTGCCAGGGTTACAGGAATGCTCTACAACAAAGAATAATTTTCTAACAGACCTCCATAATGTCATGAATAGTTTTTTTAGTAATCACCATAAAATTCTAGGTCAATAAAAGACACCTCGGCGTAATTATATAAATCTCTCATTTAATTGTAATTTTCTATCTTTGAAAGAGTATATAAATACATAATATCCAGGACGTGTGTCGTCTCACACAATTATAATTAGATTCGATGTTCCAGGTAGGGCTCGCACTACGTTTATTGTTACGACGTAATTATTTTGTAAGTAGTGGATGTACCTAACTACGTACGTTATTAAGGAAGTTAGCAACGAGTTATACGTTCCTTAGATACATATGGGAAAGTATTAAGAAATAAGAGGTTTATATATATTGAGGATATCTCTCCTGAGGATAGATTAGTTTTGAGTCTTGAAGAGCGAGAGACTATATACATACTTTAATAATACGTAAGTTTGTTGCAAGTTAAAGGTTATTACTATTTTTTATCTGTAATAATTCCGTCACTTATAGACATGAAATTCTTTGTGTTTAAATTTCTATTATATAAGTTTCCTATTTACCACTATTAATTATATCCAACCATTCCCCAAATAATTTGAAACGTTATATATTTTTCCCTGAACGTTCTTTTTTTCCAAGCCACCGAAATCCCTTCGCTTCAACCTTATTATAGATTCAAACTCTGTATACGTGTCCTTGTTTAATATAGAAATACGTATAGCAGTTCATAAGTCAACGTGGATCCACTTTGTGTAATACACAACTTAATATTGTGAAGCTATAAGCATTATATTCAAATAAACTCCTTGAACCATGCAAACTCAATAGAATGTTTTATATACGTATCCTTCGTAAACAAGTGTACGAGACAGTTTTACTGATATAACTGAAGACGAAGAGTTTATTTTATTATATTCCATTTATTCCGGTCTGTTTTTGATTTACTTACAGCTGAAAGCAATATTTAAAATATAAGTTTGCGATTCACGGTGTTTTGTAGATTATGCTTTATCATTCTTAATTTCGTGGATACCTCGTTACAACCATTTTATATGAGTTCAGCTTCATGTAAATATGCAGCAATTTTTAACGATATCGGATTTAAAATACATTTCCGTGTGTAGGCTTATAATATTAGGTTTGAAATCATTTTATTTTCTCTAAGATATATAATATATATATCACTTACAGAGAAATATACATAAAAAAATGCAATATTGGCGTATTATAAAAGCGGAAAATCCTCCGAAATATGTGTTATCAGTAATTTTTTGAAACTGGATAATGTTTTAGCTTCCTTAATTGAAATGGCTGAATATATGCCATATTTAATAATATTGATTTATAGAACATATAATAAAACATATATAATTATATCTAGCTAAAGCGTATAAAAAATACGGATTGAAAATACATATAGATACCAAAGAAATTGGGGAACCTTTTCCCATAATAATTCCGAGTATTGAACTAAGTGTTGACTTATACAAATTAAGTGTCTATTGGGCGAGGTGTCTCATGCGCAACTTGAACAGAAAAAGAATGAATAGTAAGCTAGAATAGTTCTGTCAATTTCAATATGTAGTCGGTTATTTATAAGAATTATTATTACTGTATATCAACTATAATCTTGAAAAGAGATTTAAATACTGGAAACATATACTTTTACCAACAATACATTATAATATTGCCTGCCTTTTCAGATCACCAAATCTCTATAAAATATGAAAAATCCGTTTTTAAATGCTATCATTATTGACATAAATGATGTCTAATAAAGTTGATGAAGAAAAAAAACTTTGTTAACGGATTAAGTTATGTTAATAAAAGACAATAAAGTTGATGAAAATATTATGATATATCTTCTAATAATGTATCGCGTTATTACCCACCGGAAACGTGACAATTCAAATTCATGTTTCACCTAGCAACACTGACACTTTATTGTACTCGACTATTTGTTATTAATATAATTAAAATATAATAAAATAAACTTAGAACCGTGATGCTTAGTTTTATAACTATACTAGCTGATCCGGCAAATTTTGTTTAGCCATACATGTGATTTCAATTTTCAGTATTATTAAATTTAATAATTATTCGAATATTATTTAAAATTTGACACTGCGATGGTAGCCGCCGTCTGTCGGATCCAATGCAAAACATTCCAAAATCAAGAACTTCTAATAAATAGAAATTAATTAAAAAAACATTGTCCAGCGGACAATATTGTGAATCTAAACCATACCCTTGAACACACACAAAAAATTTCATCAAAATTGGTCCAGTCGCTTGAGAGAAGTTCAGGTGGACCTACACACTACAGAAAAATGAGATATATCCAGATAGGTGATATTATACGTTGTCTTGACTTTGAATATTAAATACGATTTTAAATATATAATAAAAAAGTTTTCTAAAATACCGATACCATTAAAAAGCATAGTAGATGAGTGAGATGAGTTATTCATCCAGGGACTAATCGATATTTTATAGAGTGTATTAAGGGGGGTTAGCACACAAAGGAAAATGTTAAGTGTTAAAATTAGAGTAACCAATATCATAAAGACCCTTAGGTCTGTAGGACCGCAGAAAATGGGCGGAAATGGACTTCCGCTCGTTTTCTGAAAAGGTGGTCAACGCAAAAATTTACTAATTAAATACAGATCTCAAGTAAAGCGTAAATTGAGTTGCTAAAAGTATGATATCTTAAATTTAACTAAAAAGGGCGTATTTTCGGGCGTTCCTGTTGCTGACTCAAATCAACATAATGTGTCATGGCAGACTTAATTAATCATTTTCACCGGACACAAAAGAAACATTAAACATAAGATTAACCGCTCAAGTACTGAAAACGGGATGGTTTCAATTTGTACTTATACTAGTAAAAAAATACACTCGAAATTATAAAATATTTCATTTAATTTATTAATATTAAATAGTGAACAAAATGCAATTTTATTTATATTATATAATGATACCATTTGTACTCAAACTCTCTTAGTTATCCCTCTAATGAAGTAGTCGGTAAATACGTATATTTAATCCCTTCTAGCAAACACAATTAAAGTAATTGTATTTGGTTGTATTTACACCTTTCGGGCAAACTTTTACATGACTTCCTCAAGGAATCTTTACGAATATTGATTCGGCACTAGTATGTTCGTTCGTTGCATTCTCATTTTTTTTTAAATTTTCTGTTCCTCCAGCATCATTCTATTTTTTAAAAAGGTTTGAGAAATCTATGCCACATCTCAATCTATACAACCTATTTAGCACGAACGACGAACAAATACTCCGATTAGTAGCTAGCTAAACAAATATCATTTTTTCGTTTTAAATTGACATGTTATCTTTACATATCATGCTTACGAAATTGTCATCTTTCCGGATTCTTGGATCTGTCAGTATCTCGTGAAACGCGTGACACCGATTATAAATCCGTACTGTTTGAGAAGTTTTTATTTAAGTGTATAGTAACCCTAAAAAGTAAAGAGAAGATATATATGTTTCCACTGTACTTCAACATATAAAAATTAATAGCTACTTATAAAAATGTAACGTTCACTCACTCGAACAGCGTAAAGTCAGTAACAACCAAGTCAATTTGATTGACCAAGTCATCCAAGTCAACCGTAAATTAAGTTGTAACTAATTGAAACAAGTTAGTACTGACTCTACGCACTCTATTTTAGGATAGTTTTTTAGTATATCTCTATAGGAAAGTGCACCAGACTAATCATACAGAGTTTAGTTTTCTTTGCCACGACTGTCAATGTTGAGGTATCCTTTTTACACGTCTTCTTCACATTTATGAATTTCGTTAAACGTTAACAGCTTATGTCGACTTGACAAGAAAAATGTTTATAGTAATGACTCGATGGATATTTTCAGACTCCATTACCGCCGAGGAGATTCAGCGGTGTTGCCTTCTTGATTATTTTTTGGGTATGCCTTACTACTACTCTCTATTTTATTATAATTTTGACAGCGCTCAGCAGATCCGTCCTTTTTTGGGTCTTTTCAGGTGGGCCTGTTGTGGGTTGGGCAACTCCATTTGGCCGAACAACCTAACTAGTAAGCTCTCATATCATTATTGCATATATTTAAACATTGTCAACCATCTTTAATGTTCATCCTTTAACATATGTAAAGCATATTAAATTAAAATAAATTATAATGCTTGTAAATAAATTGTTCGGATAGGACCTCGCGAAGGGAGGTGCCTTTATTCCGGAAATGTTGGCAGTCGAAAACAAAAACATGTCACAAAATATTAATTCTTTCTCGACGAGCACTTCCCTCGGAGTTTACGGGCAAATGGGTATACATAAACACGTCTTCATTATACTACACAACGCAATTTTCCCGGTGTACTTTATTCCAAGAATAAACTAAGCCCAAAATATTTGGAAGGCTTTAGTAGAGAATATACTAACAGTCGCATAGAGTTATCAATTGAATTATCCTTTTTAATATATTATATATAAATGTATCGAAAAAATTTGATGATATGAAAAGTTGTAAGGGCTTAGGATTCCTATGTCAATGGGCGCGGTTGACTTGTCTCAGGGATAGTTGTAGTGTGGTTGTTTTTGTTGTCCTATAGCACCCCAGAGGTGCAGAGGTTTCCACTAACGTCCGCCACTTCCGCCTATCCGCCGCCTCGCTCCAGCTAAGTCCAGCGGCTCGTAACTCGTTTTTCAACGCTTCAGCGCCACATTTGAACAGAGCGTCTTCGGGAGCGCTTGCAGTTTGGTGGCCGCCAATCAAAAGCTATATTTGCGGCATTCGTAGCTCCTCTTCGCACAGTGCAGTGATTTCCACTTTCGCTTCGAAATTTCTTTGCCGATTGGAGATTGTCTACACAGCTTCCATAAATCTTCATTTCGTATTGTCTTTGGCCAGAAAACGCGTAGAATCGAGATAGGGCCATATTGGATTAGTTTATAAGCCATATCTTACGCCAGGAAAAATCGGTATCATAGAATGCAGCTAGGTCTCGCATTATCTTCCGAGAGCTAGAGAATATATATAAAGGATATATAGATCTGAACATTTTTCATAATGCCCATGTATTATCTTTTTATTAGTATTTTGACAAGTACCAATAAAAATTTTAACGACGTTCAAAGTAAACGTTTCCGAGAAATTATTAATATTATATATAGCATGTGTTATAACTTTGTTGTAACATCGTTTTTAATAATACTCTGTCTAGGTTAAAATGTCTCTCTCGTTAACAGAATTGATTTTTATATGAAATTGCATTGAACATGAGCCAACCTCATCTCGAAAGAAATGCAATATTGCACAATATCACATTGCACTTCATACAACTGAGAAGTGTGTTATATAACGTTTTTAAAATTTTCTGAAAAGCTTATTAATCAAGGTTTTACGAGTAAAATGTCATTTGAAAATAAGACGTGATACAAATTTGAGTACATATAAAATGCTCAGCCCACAGCCAACAGCGACCGTACCAGGATCGAACTCAGAATCCTCTCTTCGACAGTCCGGCATGATGCCACTGCGCCAACTGGGTCTTCAAATTATTATGATGTATTAATATAGAATAATCACGCAATATTAGAATATTACATGCAATAACCAAAGTTTTAAACTGTTTTACGTAAAGCTTCAAAATAATATTAGTCGAATGACGGTTAGGGTCGTGGCCTCACTCCGATAGTTTTATAATACAATAAAGATCAACTAAAAAGAGTAAATTAATATTGAAATGATATAATGTACATGATGATGGAATGCTATAAATTGCACTCCGAGTTTACAAGATGAAATTGTTTACTGGAACTACAGAGTTTATATAAGACCTTGAAATATCTGCAGGTGAGAAAACTATGTATGTGAATATTACTCCACTCAAGAGCAGTTTTAGCCTAGTTTTGTGCTCCAATGGAATTTTTACACATAGTAAAATTTTCACAACAAAGTTTCAAATGGTAATTAGGAATAAATCGTAAGCATGCAAACAGGTTGCGAATGAAGGGTGAAATTTTTAAAGGCATGGTATTTTTATAATATCAAAGGGTATCTAGTTTATATCTTTTACATGTTTAATTGATATTATGTAACTGTTTCAAAATTACATTTGGCGTTTGAATCCTGATTTGACAAATCGTGCGGTTTTGTAATCTGATCCTATTTTTATCAATTTGTAAATACATTATTATTATTAATAATCCTACAATCAAAAATCAATAAAGGAAATTTCAATAACTGTTTTGTGGCGCCATCGTAAATTGTTTATACACAAATAGATATAACCACATATATACGATAACAGAACCTTTTCATGATATCAATCATGTTACCTATGAGTAGCTCGTATTTATTTTTATTTTCAAGAGAGTTTCTAACAAGAAAATTTAAAAGTTACAAGCGAGCAAGTTTTATGAGGAAAATATCAAGGTACTGAACAATGCTTAAGTCGATAACAATGCGACGCTTTTGGCTTAGTTGGATTTACCGTTCGATTCACGGCGAAAAAATTTGTTTGTATAAATCATAATTAGACTATTCTTAACAATCGTTTTATATAATACTAGCTGATCCGGCAAACGTTGTTTTGCCATACATGTGATTTCAATTTTCAATTAATAAATAAAAAATAAGGGTTGATCTTAGAAGGGTGAAAATTTAGTATTGTATCTATTTTTGTATGTTGTATCATAAAAAAAATAGAAACTAAAAATTTTCTAAAAAAATTAAAAAATAAAATTTAGTGGTGGACTACCCTTAATATTTAGGGGGATGAAAAATAGATGTTGGCCGATTCTCAGACCTTCTCAATACGCTCACAAAGTTTCATGAGAATCGGTCAAGCCGTTTCGGAGGAGTTCAATTTCGAACCCCGTGACACGAGAATTTTATATAATATTGTGAATCTAAACCATTCCCAGATCCCCTTGAACACACACAAAAAAATTCATCAAAATCGGTCCAGCCGTTTGTGAGAAGTTCAGTGACATACATATTCACAGAAGAATTATATATATAAAGATTTGTCTGAGGTGGTAAATTCTTTATATTTAATGCCTACTATTTGCATATGAAACGTAAAAACATTATTCCCGGCCCCACTATAAGATTTAATACAGACGAAATTCCGGTTCTAGTGTTCCACGCGAAGCGATGTCCTCAAAGCATGTTAGTCCATAAAGCCTATATCTATCGTGCTACGAAGGAAGAAATGTGTGTCTTTAAAATAACATAATATAATTCATATGAGGCCAAAAAATTACCCGTTAAAATTTAAAAATACAGATTCTCAAAGACAAAAGGTTCTATGTTGCCTTGTGCCGTTGCCAAAAACCCGCTTTGCGCTATTATGAAGCACCGAAGATATATTTTGTAATGACGTGCCCTATGATATACGGTGTTTTATATACGATGAAGGATCGAAATGAACGTTTTACATTTTTTAATACAAATATTGGTTTGTATAGAATCGACATAACAACTTCAATAAATGATCCTTTCCTCGTCAACATCCTTTTTTAACCAATCCGTATATGACAACTACATGAAAATTATAATATATTTTATACAATATGATGAGAGCATGTGCATTGTTTTAAATATAATAAATTCGCAAACAAATAATCGTGTAATTAGTATAGGTTTAAAAAGTATAAATAACATAAAAAATAACAGGATACTTTAAAATAAAACCTGTATTAAAATTTCTACAATTGATGATTTCTACAAATTATAATTTGTATAAAGTTTAATTAAAGTGAAATATATCTAATATCTATTAAAATTATTACCAATTGCCCAGCCTAATTGTCAAAGCATTAAAAGCGTGTATTAAATTCTTATGATAATATAATTAAGTCTTATGTTATTAAACGTTTAACAAACATGACGTCATGATAGGTCACATACCTTTTCTTGAAAAAGTTGAGCACAAGTCACTTAAACTTAAAATAGAAAATACATTAGCACTTTGTCAGAGTTTGGCAAATGAGCGGGCGTAGCGAGCTTCAGAAGCGGCCCGTTGCTCCCGTACTGCGTTCACGACTGAAATATTACCGGTTCGCAGGCAGTTTCTAACGTCACTACACTGATTGAATTGAAATTATGCCTTAAACTTGACTGCTATATTACTCCTTAATTAATATATCCTATTCTCTTTGTTTGGATAAAACCATCTTTATTTACAACAGCAAATCCACGTAGTTCGTGCGAAACATCAGAAATTACGTTAAAAAAATTACATTTAAAAAATTTGAATTGTAAATGTTTAAGTTCATTCTTAATTCGTATTCTTTATTAAAATATACTTAAGGTAAATTAATAAGTGTTTTTTAAGACAGACTCGAACTGCACGTGCACAGAAACAAACGACTAAAAAATTGTATGATGGAAATGAAAAGTTATTTGATGAGACTATGACCAATTAAGAAAAGTTTTATAGGCATTCATATCAAATTTTATACTGACTTCATATTACACACCTCATAACAACCATTGTTAGTATCTGTAACAAATGTGTAGCATCCCTAATACAATGCCCTCTCTTACTTCGTCATAGGTGCTAATTTTTTACACATATATATTCGCATATAAATCAGGCACCATTGTGCTTCGATGTATCAATTTGAAACATTATTGTAAACGTGATAATTTTATATTCAATTGTATATATATCCATACCTAGGATTCCGTATTTTATTTTTCAAATCGGCTCACGATTTTATTATCATCAAATCGATAAGAGGACCCATTTTCTACTTATACACAAAACGTAATTCATAGTCTACTGTGTATATAGTGTATACTGTGTATATACATAGTCTCCGTAGATGTGTGAGTAATACGGCCACCGTATAGGTGAATGTTTTAAATAAATAAAGTCAAAATGTCAAAATATTTCATAATTTGGAAGTTTCATCATCTTAATGTACAGAGAAGCTCTTTAAAAGTTGAAGCTTAAATGGTGATCTATCTTTCTAAACACTATTCTATATAAAATAAATATTTATATAATATATATATATATATATATATATATATATATATATTCTAAACGTAATTTCCTTGATTTGATTATTACGTATTCGTATTGGGCATATAAAAACCAAGCTATTAGAACTGCTAGAAACTTCTAACTTAACAATGCTTGGTCACAATTCATTGATTTAATTTGCCGACAGTATAATTTTAAAGACGCTTGCCTGCTCAGTAATCTACTGTGGTCTATTCCAAGCCTATTTTATCCTATTTCAGGATACACAAACACGCCATTTAGGTGTATTTTATGTCAGTTATAACTCTCAAAGGAAGGCCGTTAAGAGTAAAACTAGGGCGTATACGCAAATTACTAATTTCTCGAGTCCCTTGATAAATTATGAACATTTTTAAGTACCTGATGTTTATTAAAGAAATGAGGTAAAATTGGTAACATGCATACAAGTTTACCAACGTACGATTAAAGTCGATGCAATCCTAATCCTAAAAAACCTCTTTTCTACAAGTAATGTTGTCATCATAGCTTATCATATTTATTGCGCTTTATAATATTCAATTAAAATTGACTTGGAATTATAAGTCCGGCGCGGCCAGTTCTATTTCTGCACAGGCTCTAGGCTATTCCTAAGTTAGCATCTGAGAGTTATTTTAAAATTAATTTCAATGTCTCAATGAATAGCCACGTGCGGAAGCTTTTTAAATAAGTTTTAAAAGCGATCTACTAACCGACTTGAATTGCTTAAAACATGACGGTATAGAGTAGACGGTATATTGAGGTTTGTGAAGAAACTATGATATATGACAATATACTAATTTGTTTTGAGTCGACTCGACATCGTCCACCAAACTTTTTAACAAATGGTTCAAGATTGGTTACTTGAATAAAAGTGTTAAATAGTGCTTCTTACAAAATGTAATTTTACTATAATTAACTTATACTATTATATGTACTAGAAAAAAACTATAACATAATTGAGTTGAGTATTAATCTTATTTTGATTTATAATTCATAATTGTTATTACATACAAGTAATCAGCATAGATCGATCTATTAACATTAAATAAATAAATAGGTTCCAAAACTAAACAACATGAGAAAACATATTTTTGTTTAAAATTAATTAAAGCAGTCAACAGTCAAAATCGGGAAATCGGGATCAACTTGCGAAACGTGCATTAAAATCACCCATCAAAGTGACTTAGAAGCGAATGTTGCTTCCGATTTCAAGAGTTATTGTGAGTGGCAGTCTCGGTTCAAAACACATAATTATTTAGTAATCCGAATGTTTAATTTAGCAATCTCTAATTTTGATCAGTTGAAACATATTAATATAAATAAGTTTTTGAGCAAATTACAATTAATTACTTATTACTGACAATGCCGGAGGACTCGCAAGTGCGTCTGAATGGCTGCACATTTTAGATAATACGCTCTTTTTTAAGCTCCTCTTGTCAGCGGAATCCACATCGCAGTGGTGCATGACAAAAAATGTGTGTTGCACAATTTCTCGGGCAGCCCATATGCTGGAAGCTTCTTACCACACCCAGCGAAGGCTTTTGTAATGACGAAACTAACCGCAAGCACTTCCCTCTTGGACTCAGTTGCCTCTGTTCTTCAATTCGTAAAATATAAAAATATACGTAAGCGATACATTCTATTTTACTATTGCTAGAGCTATACTATTTTTACTTTACATAATCACCACTATTTACATGGAACAACCAAGTAAGCGAATATGAAAATTATAGCATTTGAATATTGAACATCAAACGGTCGCTAAGGAAAACGACACTTTTGTTTCTATGAGCTCTTGGAGTCGAACTTAATAGCATCGTAAAATGCAGAAATCACTCTTTTTATGAAAGTGTCACTATAAATTAGTTTTCTTTGGATGGAAGCTTTACATTATGGGCCAACTTCCTTCTACTATGAAACTGCTCCGACTTAAACCTAAGAAGGAAATTTATTCAAGCTCAATATAAGATTATTTTGTATCTATGCTATTTTTATTTACCTTTTCTTTAATCTTTTATAAAGCTTAATTAAAAAACATTTTTACTATATATATAGTATATTACTATATAATAACCAATCATCGAATGGTTTAGATTCATTAAAAAAATTGTCTTGATCATTTGGTAAATTTAATTGTAACTCATGTCGAAGTGAATAAAGATTTCATGAGATTTTGAGCAATTGAGAACGTACAGGATCGGAGGTTCAGGATTGAAGGGTAGTACCCCTAAATTTATTTTGCAGCTTTTCCACGACATAATATTTTAGTTCGATCTTTTTAAGATATGACATAGCCCAATACGTATTCAATTCTAAATTTTCCCCCTTCACGCTCAACCCTTACTCTTTATTTATTAATTCACATATTTACATCACATATTCTTGCCTTAGTAAAACTAGTTGGCCGTATCACGCTTCTTCAGCAATATATAATCTAGAAAACTGTGTCATAGTTACGGCTTGCTCCATTTTAAAATTAAATCTGTAAACTAGATGTCGAAGATAAAAAAATCTAGCATTCACTTGAAATAAAAAAACCTTAGCTCTTCCAATCTTGACAATTTTAGTTTATTTGTTTAAATTATTTATTTCCGTTATTATACACTTGCTTTTCACATTTTGTATATTTATTTCTTCTTTCTTCGAGATTATGTCTTGAGAAAATAGAATTTCACACGTGTTTATATTCTCAATGCGTCTTACAAAGACGTGACACAAAAATGTTAAAAAATATTTTTCGATCCATTCATAACTTTCCATTCCATTTATTCTATTTATGGAAAATAAAAAAGGTATCACGCTTGGAATAATAATCAACCCTTGACACGTACGATATTATCTCGAGAGAATCAGCTATAATTACATGGATTGATTACATGGATAGATCTTCTGTTGAAAATCTAATAGCGTCTAATAGTCGCATCTGCCGTGATGAAAAATAAATGACGTAGATAACAAACAGGTGTAGTAATTTTAAATGTATCATCTTTGGTTAGGTCTTTACTAAAAAAGTGTAAGCGTTCATAAGACCCTTCAGTGGGTCTTAGTAGCCTTTTCTATTAGTAGTAGTAATTATCATTCCAATATAATTCCAACCTAATTTCTAAACAAAATACAAGGTAAACATATATATGGCTCAGTACAATAAAAAGTTGGAAAAAAATTTAGGTCAAGACCGTTCTAAAGTGACTTGAAGTGAATTCTTAACACCCCTTATTCTCCGACAAGTTTGTAGACTTCTCTTTGATCATTATGTATTTGATTTGTTTTGTATCTTCACTCCTCGTACATGATAGCAATATGGCTTATTTCAATTGTACACTTAAATTGATAAAATAATTTAGGCAAAATTTAAGAATTTGAAAAAAGAAATAGTATAATAATAATATTCATTTATTTCGACCACGACATTTGATATCTGTAGCAATAGAAATCTTAACACTGATGTTAGTGAACTTAAAACTATTTAGCTAAACCTAAAACTATTAAACAGCCCTTATTTGTCAGCGTGTGCAAGATATGCCAATGTTTTAACAACCAAATCTGTGAGAAAATACCCTCAGAATGGCATTGGACGGTAAGATGTATAAACAATCCACATGCTCATTCACGAACATACTTCTATAAGCAATTTAGGTTCATTTACAAATTTCTGCGTCTACTTCATAATAGATCATATTTGTGTCTTAAACATACTCATTAGAGAATTACTCGACATTTATACAATGGTAAAATATAATAGCTTAATCACGATTTGAATGGATAATCAAATATTTAATTTAACTTATAATGTTTGATTGTTTGTTTAGGTCAAGTCTTACAATTGAATTTCATAGCAGTAATCCTGAAGAGACGAAATTCGCATTAACTTTATACATACATTTGGGCATTATACAATTATAATTAGATATTTATAAGAATAATACCATAACAGTCTTTATGATTTCTTCTTGTAAGATTTAAGATATGGAAATTTGTTTAATTGAACCTAAGTTGGTGTTTTTATATTTCCAGACATAAAGGTAAAATCTTATATACAATTTATAGATATTACTATATATACTAGTTTTACGGTACAGCCGAGACGCGGGTTACCGATAGCCCATATATAACAAATATATCTCGTAGTATTGGCTCGTACATAATGGTTTGTCGACCTTCACACCTCTGAAATAATTTAGTTATTGTTATAGAACTCAGAACAAAGGCCTAATAGAAGATGATTTCACATTACAACCAATTGTCAATTATTGTGTAAATGTTCTGAGAAACTAAAATTACATGTGTGTAATCAAATTTAATATTAAATTATTTTTATTATTTATAATTTATTATTTTATTTCCCTAATTCAACAATGGTGATTGTCCTTATTTGCGTAGTACGGTTTTTCCTTTAAGTCTTTGCCGTTTCAGATGATTTTACTTTCTGTCCCTCATTTTTGTAATTAAAATTTTTAAGGCCCTAGTGTTCTTTCGTAATCGACGTTCACAGAAACAGGATGGCTATATCATCCCAAATATGAGGAAAATAGTAGAAAACTAACGCAAATAAGGATGGACTTGAGTTTGAATATTAACTAAATAACATTCTTAAAAAAACACAAATCCTGAGCTTCTCATTTAAATTATAACTTCAACATCGATGCAAGCGGAAGCTCAAGAAATTGTATTTATTTTTTTACTATTAGCATTATTGGGATAATACGAAAAATGAGTCGTAATACTATTAGAGAATATTTATTACACTGTAGAAACGTCAGACCACGACATCAATAGAACAAAGTAGGGTCAGAGCATCCTTTTTTATAAAAGTACTTTGTTTCTATATGTACACTAAGTTACAAAAGCGGTCTGTAAGAGAAAATTACGGACGTGTCCTGTCTTTAGCTCAGGATGTGGGACGTAATTTGTACAGAAATGGAAACCCATTCCGACGTCACTGATTCCTAGATTACGGTAAGCTTTATTAATTATTTTTATGTAGCGATGTAGTCGTTGGTACAATGGATTCACAAACAAAAAAATTAAAGATATATTCTTATTGCTAGAATTTTTGAGCTGTTGATTTAACTTTTTGTATTTATTTATATTAAACTAATGATTAATATTTGTTTATGTACAGCTCAGCAACAAGATGAAGTCAGTGAAATTTTTATTTTTAAATAACTTTAGGGCTTCAGAAATACAGTACTGTAACTGTAAACCTTTTTGCAAATTAATAACTACTATTCTTTATCTGGCCTTTCTACTTTCTAGACTGCTCTATTCCGAAAAATTGTGTTAATCTATTTGTATTTGTGTGTTCTTGTTCTTGTTCTCTGTATTGCGTATTAAATTATATTACAAATATAAAAATTATAAAATTATATACGAATATTGCGTCATATGCGTTTATGTCAACACATTGTTTAACGGCAAATAGCAATTGTGATTGTGAGACAAAGGGTTACGGCTCTCTTTAAGTTATTCTATTTTTTGTACTATAGTTGTTATAGCGACAATAAAAATACATCATCTGTGAAAATGTTAACTATAACGGTTCATGACATACAGCTTGGTGACAGACGGACAGACAGACTGAGGGACGGACTGTGATGTCTGGAAATAGTTTGATGTCTAGTTATTACCATTTTTAGGGTTTGGGTTCGTAACCATAAGAACACACTATTACACTATTCTAACGTCTTTTTGTTATATTATTTTCCTAAAAAATTAAGCAATTAAAATTTGAACATAGAACATAAATTCTTAATATGGTAATATAGGAACCGAAAACTATTCTCGTAGCTATACTCGTAGCTCCGTAGCCGTGGCTAAGCAGTACTCAAGGGCCCTAGTATATTAGGGCAGGCGTAATCGGCCTATCAACTTTGTATGATAAATAAAATAAAAGTGGACGGGATAGTTATTCGGGTGAATTTCGGAAAAAAATCATTTCATGATGATGCAGATTCCCAAATTCACAGTAAAGCCTAATTGCATACATATACGAGTTGACGGATCCTCCTGCGCCAGATGTGCAGATTCTGGAATGAAAAAGTTACCCTCATACGTCTTATCTCATCAATTTTACTTCTAGCATTTACAGCATGTGCTCATCCAATATCTGTATCCAATGGCTGTAAATAATTTAAATCAGTGTATTGAGCTTTATTTTTATAATTTCTTTTGTCCATTTGAGGCTCAAGCGGATAATTGTGAACCCGTTGCGTTATAAGGTGTTATTAAACATCAAAAGCTTAAAAATAAAACTCAGAACACATATTTTATTCGCATTGTTCAGGAGAACGGTAACAGAGGGAAAAATTACATTTTTGTGACAGCAAATTAACTTGTCATGTGGGATAATATACATACAGAGCTTAGACAAAAAGATTTCAATATAGATCAGGAAATTTAGTTAACCATATTTTCTACTGTCTAATGGACAATATTACAAAACTTTGTCAGTTTAAATCGGGATCAAGAGTCTCCAGAACTTTGTGCATGGTGATTACTCTCAGATCTCAGTGTTTAAGTTGACGATTTGATGCATCATAAATTATTCAGAGGCATCGCTATTCATGCTTAAATCCATACATTAAACATTCATAAATATAATACAAAATGCAAACTTTTCCAGGCCGTTTTATCTCGTTTTAGCGATTTTCGTTGGCCTGCATTAAATCTGTCCTGTACAAATTTCTCTCTTCAGGGTTATTTGACTAACAGGGATCGGATCACTTCAACTCTTAGAGGTCACGATTAGAGTACTAGACATCATCTTCAAATCCTATTGCGATCAAATTTCATGGCACAAACATGAAGGAATTAGAAAACTAAATTTAGAAAAGAAGTTGTAGCTGAACCAAATAGGGGTAGGGCCTTTTTCGAAGCCCGTTAATAAGGTTTTTAGGTTTAAATAAGTATGTTATATACAATACCAATAAGTTTAGTATAAACAGTATATTAGTATATCCTTTTGAGCCCCCCGCTATGATGATCTCTTGTTAATTGTAAATTAAAAGAAATAATTAATTTGAGACAATTTAAAAAAAGTATTTGAAAATACTGCAATCTACTGAAACTAAAATGTACTGCTTCAAAATCCCGGGGAAGGTTCTTTAGAAGACAGAAAAGCGTTTCTCAGAAATTAAATGACCAACGAAATAGAAACACGTGTTTGTAACAGGTTGGTATATACATGTGTGGATACTTAAGGATATATTAAGTAAAGCGTACTTTTAAAATGCATTTGCAAAGTAACGTTTGTTTCGTTAACAAAGAACCTTAATACTAACCTAAGACACGGTAAGTTAGGTTTTATTACGTTATTAAAGTTCCTGACACAGTTAGTTATTTAAGTTTTAGTTAACACTGTTTTTGAAGACGATCATCAGCTTGTAATAACGTAAAGATATTCAGGGGTATACTATATTAATATTATTTGCATATAAATACGGTTGGTTGGTACGAAAGGATTTGTGACTTCTAAATCATATCCGTTAGTTCATATTGTGATCTATCACAGCTATACAATATAATCAGAATTAAGACAATAACATCAGTTCGCTAACGTCAAGTCAGTCGACGAGTAATAATACTCAACAACAACTAATACAACATTTGAAATTCATTAACTAATTACGAGTTAATTCATATGAGACTCTGATTGCGTTGTGTACAATCTAAACACCTGTATTGAGGTACATAGGACCGAAATAGAGTGAAAGTTTTGATCTTCTTTCACTCTACATCGGTCCTATGAAGTAACAGGTCCTAACAAGTACCTAACTAGAAATTTCCAAATGGATGTTTTAAGGCTGAAACACAAAGAAAATACTAATCGATTTTGTTTGCGGTATACCAGAATAGATTGAAATAGATAAAATATACGTTTACCGAAGTTACTTAGTAAGACTATAATGATAGTAAATATGAAAAGCGTGTTATATAATTTGCATATTGGGTGAGCCTCGTGTACTTCTGTCTTTAGTAGAAGGTGGTAAGGCTTTAAAGGATTAATTATAAAATATTTTAAACTGAATACATTTGCTTTGGACCGCATTTTCTGAAGATAACTTAGTATAAAAATTGTAAACACGGGCTATTAATAAAATCACTTGACATTGTATCGAGGGTAAACATTTTAAGTCACAATTATTAATTAACGTCAAGGCAGGGTTGGAACAGGCCTTTGGTCAATATTTGTGGCTGGCGGGCGCAGTGCTCTCTGCCAATCTGTCTATAATTCATTACCTTCCCATACTTTATACCTCACCTACAAAACATCTATTAATAACCCAAATTCGGCATCTTGGGTTGACCTCGAGCTTTAGAATATCTCATAAGACCTTGCAACACAAAATGCCTACTTTATTACATAGCTTTTAATTCAAATAATTTAATATCAGTTAAACTCATCAGTAGATGAGTCACAATTTTCTTTCAATGTTTTGCAGTGTTCAATTTAAATATTAGTAGCTGGTGCCCGCGTCTTCTTCGCCGTGTGTTTTACACTCTTGGTAAAGAAAACGACCAAATTAGAATATACTAAGTATAACTAAGCCATAGCTAAGTAATAACTATACCCAAATAGTATAACGATACTCAAAGATTTAGATAATTTATATCTAATAATAAGTGTTAAATCAATCAAATTAAAATGTGTTTCATAAATAACAGCGCCATCTATCGATACTATTATAAACTGCAGAATGTTATATAAAGCCTATGTGTAGTATGAAATAATATCTAAGCTTCACGCTAGTATTAAATTATTAACTCATTTACTCGACTTGGCACGGCCAAAAGACAGGATCGAGATTTTCACAGTTTTTTTATATTAAGTTTTTAGTATGTACCGATATATGTAGCTATTAATTATTTCTAGGAATAATCCAGCCCGGTCTTAAAAAATGTGAAATGAAATGTGTGTATCTTTCTCAGTCTTAACTTTGATGAAAATTTAGTCCGCCATTTACGATTGATTTGGTATGTTGTTGACGTTATGATGCTATGCTAAACTCTGTCTTTGTAAAAAAAATCCGGCGGAAGCCCGTAATTTTTATTATTTTAATATTATCTGTGACAAAAATCTTTCTGCCGTGCACCACCGATATGTGTTTAAAAAGCAGGATATGACTTACCTTCATACATAATTTCATTAACATCGGTCCTATATTATCATTTCACAAAGATTAAGGCAAGCATACATACAGATTTTAAAAATTTCCTCCTGATATCCTCCTGGCTTAGTTTATAATTATTTCGCAGTTTTATTATATCTACTCATAAGTATAACTAATCTCAGAAAGCATTCGTTTGATATTATTTCCCAAACATTCTAACAAAATTGAAAGTAAATATGAAGACGACAAACTAGATCCATTAGGTATAAGTTACTAAAAGATGAAAGATAAAATATTTGTTAAAATTAGAATATCTCATATTGCAAATATTATTATAAATTGAAGAACGTTATGCTAAGTTTAAATCTCTTCGAATTCAAGTAAACAAAATCAAATATCTTTATTTAACATCATATAAATACATTTACCACCGATTTTCAAGTCAAGGGCGTAAATAAGAATTAGCAAGACTCTCTACGCGACTCTTTTCAATCTATTTGTGTTTCTTCTACTAGAGAGTTTTTCCATTAAAACAAGGTCCACTCGATAATTTCGAGACATATAATACTTTAAAATGATTTTAAAAAGACTCTTGACGTAGATTTTTGTTTGACCACGGCTCGCCATAACTTTTTATTTCAAATGCAATCCATATCAGTGGAAAACCTATCATACCGACACGTTCACTATATCAGTATGGATATTTTTTTAAATCCAAGGTATTTTCTATTTTCATCGCACAATAATCTCTCGTTCGTTATTCCTTTGTGTAGGCAAAACAGGAAATACTCTCGGTAACATATTCACACATACATTTTAAGTAGAACCTAATCGATAAACTTCTTACGAATCTTGAATCTAATAAGATCTCGCTTAACTCCGCCAAGAGGTTGCCAACTTACACCTAGTAACTTTAAAATAGCATGTACTTAAACTTTAACGACCGAGCGCGACTTGAGACTTGTGTATACATACTATTTAGTTTATATTCTCTTATTTAAATTGTCGTGATACATTATATAAAAATTTTGTTTCATAGTTCGTAATAATCTTACGTAATTTGTAAGCGTCAGAATGAAATGTAATGAACAATATAGATCTTCTATTAAATATTGGATAGAAATCTATAAGGAGAGTATTTAAACTCGATAACCTCCATTTACTACCTTTATTTTTAGTAAAAATCATAGTCAAGGCACACATCACAACGTAGGATTGTGCTTGCGGTAATTCCAGTAATTTTTCTCCCGAGGGAAGAATTTAGAAGTAAATTAGTAAGAAGTTGTAATTAATTTGGTATATGTATGTGCAAATGTACATAAAATCACTTAATCGTTCTCTTTAAGATTGCCCAAAGATTATTCAGTTTTGTAGGGAGTTTGAACTGCAATCGCAATTTCTAAATACCTGACCAGAACTGCGCTTAGAAATAATTAGATTCTGTAATCATTCCGTTCTTTTAGACAGTGAGATCAACTCTCCCACTATTATTGTTTATTTGCAGAATACGTTATTCAAATAATAATGTCAGCAACTTAAAGATACTTAGAATCAAAATTATTATGCTGTTGCAAAGCCTGCACTCGTTGCAAACGACACATGTCGAAACAATATGAAATAAAACCCAATAATAAGATTTCCAACGTTTTAATATTTATAAATTCATGGCAAAAATTTCAGATAGTTTCGGGCAACACAAAATTTACTTAAATAAATACATATGTACATAAATTCTGATTACGAAAAACTAAATTAATTACTTTGTATTGCCCGAAGCACCGTTAATAATAATATTTATTTCTATAATTTGTATAATGTACTATACAATCAACGACCTTCTACACACAAAGACTTCACAAGAGAACAAAAAGTTTAGCAAAAAGTATTTGTTATAATAAACACATTTTGAGTAGTCGCTATTGTCACCTCTCATCAATATATCGGAATGCTCCGCTAACAGCGTCCATTACTGCATAAAAAAAATTTGAACAGTTCCAATTTAGAGTATTTTGGCGTAAGAAGTCCTTGTGTATGTGGTCATTGTATACAATGATTAAAATTGAATAGCAACAACAAATTGACATATAATTGACATAGAGCCACAAATATGTCACTTGGAGCTTTACAAATGACACTTGGAAAAACATTTCAGATAAGTGGCACTATAGACTATCGAGATACTGGATCTCAATCTAGTTGATTTCAAATATAGAAATTTATATTTAAGCCACTATCCTTGAGTCAAATTAATATTCCTTGGTAACTATAATAATCCAGCTAATTCGTTGTAGCAGATATATCACATAATTAATGTAAATCTACTTCATAAAATACAAGCAGACACTTTAATATTTATATATACATACATAGAATATCTCATGAGATTTGTGTGACATACTACCGTTCGGCTCTACCTTTTCCACCCCTTTTTATCTAATCGTGGTCTTCCGAAGTATTAAAAATATTTCAAATTCGTCCAAAACTATAAGCCATGTAGCGATTTTCCATGACAGTATGAAAAAGTATTTTCAAATGTGGACTTTTATAATTTAAGTCGATTAAAAATGATGTGAATAAAGGACACTAAAAATCAAAATCTACTAATAGTCTAGCGACTGATTGCAAGATTATTAATTAGAAAAAAAATCAAAATAATATACAACGATTAATAAACAATATATATATACTGAATGTTGCAAAAATTCATGGAAAATTGTTTGAATTATTCAAAAAGCGTTATAAAATCATAATTAAGAAATAGAAAATGATACAGTAATACATTTGAAAATTTATAATAAATTTGAAAAAGACTAGATGGAGACCAAAATTTCATTTCTGCTTCTTAAAATTGATACATTTTGAGGTACTTTTAACATATTACTGTGCTCAACTGTGAATCGAAGGTAATCCCAATGAGATAAATATGTCTGCCATAACCGACCAGAAATAAATCTAAGCGAGACTTTGCTCCTACTAAAATCATTGCTGTCTATTCTATGTATAAAATAATTCAAGGAATTTCAATTAAAACTTTTAAAACTGAAACAAATATATATGATATATAACCATATAAAATAAGGCCATTCAATTGTATAGCACCACTCTACGTCTCTCTCTCTCTATCAATAAAACTTCCCACATAAAACAAAATTTGTACGAACGATCCTGTAATATGATAAAATCTAAATTCACATTGCAATCTAACATTATAATGAATAACAATAAAAATTATCTTTGGTTTCAAACTTACTTCATATTCTGAAACTATTTACATATAAGCTTTGCATTACCTCATTATTTAGGTACGTCTACACATTAGACTAGCAATTAAACCTCTGATTTTCTTAAAGCTAAAATATTAAAAAAAAAAACACTTCCTTGGATCGGCAAGTAATGTCTACGGCCTCCGCAATTATGATAGTGAATTTCAAAATTATTTCTAAATATCATTTTACCATTTACAAAAAGACGAGTGCTCGTACAATTGAGTAATTATTTTCTTATTTAATTACGCGCAGTCTGTGCTGTTGGTTTGAAATTCGTTTCATTTCAGTTTTATATTAGCAAATAATCAATGTATATAAAATATTATTTCCCATTAATTGCTGAATATTGGATAAAAGAAATATGACATTTGATAGATTTTATGATGAGAACAACCGAGTTTTATATATGCAGAGATAATTATAAAAGATAAATTATAAATGGTATATGATGTCAACCAGCAAGATGGTACTTAGCCGATTTTTGAAATTATCTATTCTCTGGGAACATGTCGCTAGTTCACAGTTATTTTATTATAGCATTTATATTCTCATCATTTACCGTTCGATTTTATATCATTAATAACTTAAATGATGTGCGGAGACCGTTACAAATTCTATTAATCAATATATTTATATCAAACTAATCACATAGAGGTATTTGCAGTTATAATATATACAAGGCAAATGCATTATGGAATAAATATACAACCATTCCAATTCCAGGATTTATGCCGAGAAATTTTATAAATTCAAATGGAAATTTCCGTTGAAAAAAAACCGTGGAAATTTCCAGAAACATTTTTAAAGGATAACTATTGCGCTCCATTGTCAAGAAATTAAAAATTACGTATAACGTTACGAGATTTATACGAATTAATAAATTCGTACGTTCCCTTAAATAAACTCGTATATTCTTAAGGTATCGAAGTATTTTGTCATACACTTAGGCTTATTATTGCGAGAAATTTCGATGTATTCATTCTCAATTAATGCAGAATCTTTTAGTTTTAAGCCCTAAATATAATTTATAAGCTAACTATTAATTTATAATTCAATAAAATATTGCAATATATAGATAATTCGAGATATTACATCAATGTCTGAATAGTCACGCGTAAAAAGTACCAATGCGTGAGCAAGATAGCGCGATCTATGCGAAAAAGAGATAGATATATCTGCGCACGTTTAAGCGACTCTCAAAAGCATATCCATGCTTTATAGGAATGTTGTCACTTATGATCTAATATTAGACCCGTACGTGGACGTACATCAACGTACTATTAACGTACGTACGTATAAACCTTCGCTTAAGCGAATTTGTCCGACATTTCCAGCCTTAGTAACGGCCCTTTCACTTATATTCGTCCATAAATCGCTTACACAAAAGCACCAGGTCAATGAACTTTGGCCGCATATTGGGATCCAGCGCCCAGCAGTCCTTCATCAAGTGACGAAATATTTCCGAAGGGCACCCCTCGGGAATTTGGAAGCTGCAAAAAATGATTACCGTTAGCTTAACATATCCACCGTAACTTTGTAACACACAAACATATTCACGAAATAATTAATTCAGAATTTTGAACACTTTTTTGTGTAATGTTCAATTTTATTCGGTATACAGTTGATCTATAAATACAACGTCACCGACCACATAGGTATATGCCAATAATTTTACCACGACTCATGTTATACTCATTATAGGTACATACATATGTATGATAATAATTAGACATTGCAATGTTTCCACTGATTCATGGAAAGAAACATTTTAACATCGCTAAAGAAGACACTTATTGAAAGAAGAGTAGGAAGGAGAACGACTTAGGAGACTTAGGATTATTTGAAATAGAGTCGCAGAGTCCTTAAAGAATCGAAGGTGCTCTAGTCAATTGCGCCCATAATAAACATTACATACCAAGATGCCCTTTCCCGCGGTCGTTGCACATCGAATTTGGGGACCTCAAGGCGTGCGCGGGTCAAAATTTCCCACGCGGTGACCCCATACGACCACACGTCACTTTTAGTTGAAAAGTGCCACGGCTCCACTGCCGACTCTGGCGCGTACCTATTGAAATATAATATTTATTATACTATTTTATTAGGCGACACAATGATATCTTCCCCCTTATTACGATAAGCGATCAGGTAACACCCCCCCCCTTCCAGTTATATAAATAGCAGTAAAATAGAAGAGCAGAAGCGAGACATACCAATTAATGGGCAGCAACCGTTCGGTCTTAATCCTGTAGGCGTTTTCCTCCTTGGGAATAATCCTCGCAAGGCCAAAATCCGATATCTTCACGTGATATTTGTTTACAACGAGAATGTTTCTAGTCGCTAAATCACGATGGACCACGTTTTTGGCCGAAACGTGGTCCATTCCCTGGAAATAAAGTTGACAATGAAATTTTCAAATTTATATATAACTAGCTGACCCGGCAAACGTAGTTTCGCCATAAATGTGATTTCTAGCAATCCTTTTTTTAGTTCAATACAAATAATTATCAACTTTATGTGTGCGGGGATATGTTTATAATCGAAAGCCTTTGAAATAATAAAAGTATGCTTTATTTAGGTTAATAAATTAATCTTAAACGTGTCATACGTTTGTTGGTTTACCATAGCAGTGCCACCTATTGATTATTTACTCAATCCAGTCGAAAAGTATCGACATCTGTTAGAATCTTTTGGAGTTAACAGATAATTGTGATTGTCAATTAATTATAGAAAAGATAATTTGAAATAACATCAAATTGCGATTATAATTAAAAATCTAAGCAATCTCTTAAGTTGGACCAGACTGCTCACGGAGTTTAACGCCAATTTAATTTAAAATCGGTTAAATAATTTAGGAGTCCATCGCGGACAAACACCGTGGCAGGAGATTTATTTATATTGAGATTGTTAGAATTTCAATGTATTTGCACAATTCAAATTTATTTTATTGTCATGTATGTTCAACACAATCTCGGTTCAGAAATACTGTGAACCGCTCATACTATTTCATAATGATGCCTTAAATGACAAATAATCAACTTTTTGATTGGTAATTCCAAGGATGATTATAAAAAGATAGATAGATAGATAGATAGATAGATACACAGGAATTCTCAGAACTAACCGTAGCTATATCCTTGCAATACTTGAGCAGATGCGAGAGCCGAAGCTTGTCGCCTTGGAACTTGAGGTAGTAGTTGAGCGAACCCTCTTCGAGGTACTCCATCACTATGAGGACGTCGGATCCATGGTCCCAGGAATAGCCAAGGATCTCCACTATATTTTCATGTTGCAGGGACTGAAAGAAGATACTGAAGTAACGAACAAAATTCCACTGGAGTCGAAGTTATGTATTACAAACATACAGAAGTAAAAAAATAATCCAACATTTTCTAATTCATTTGTTTATTCTTAAACAGTTAAAAATATTTAATTCATTCTCTTTCTATAAAGTTTGTAATCCGATCCTTTTTATATGTTCTAGTACGTAAACACTATTAACAGAAAGATTCAAATCTGTAGTTAGATGAGTGCACATAGAAATTTGTACGTAACGTATCGTTTAAAATTGTTTAATACCCTCATAATTTCCAATTCATTCTTGAAATCCTCATACAAACTCCCATTCCTCTCAGACTCCTGCCTGGTCAACTTTTTCACGGCCACTTCCATCCTTTGAGATTCTTGATTATCGCGCTCCATCCAACCTTTAAAGACGTGCCCATAATTTCCCTGGAATGTTTTATTATAAATTAAATAAAGTTTTAATTAAAACCTTTAACTATATAAAAACTAGCTGATCCGGCAAACGTTGTTTTGCCATACATGTGATTTCAATTTTCAATAAAAAAAATAAAAAATAGGGGTTGATCGTAGAGAGGTTAAAATTTAGGGTTGTATGTACTTTTGTATGCTGTATCATAGAAAAATAAAAAATAAGAAATTTTGTTTAAAAAATAAAATTTGGGGTGGACTACCCTTAACATTTAGGGGAATGAAAAATAGATGTTGGCCGATTCTCAGACCTACTCAATACGCTCACAAAGTTTCATGAGAATCGGTCAAGCCGTTTCGAATTTTATATATTAGATATACTTACACTGCCAATCTTCTTAGTGATAGTGACAAGGTAGGTCTTTCCCTGTGATACGATGGACTCCATGAGGCGTGGCGCCGAGCAGGCGAACTCGTCCGCGCTTCCGAGGCCAAGCCCTAAGCCGAGCACGCTGCTGCGGCTGCTGCGGCCGCACGACAACGTCTCGTGACGTAACGCGTACGCCATCGCGTTCAAGTTGTGCTCGAATGAGTTCGCACTTTTATTGTCCCCGAACTATAAATAAGATTCAAAAAATATTAAGTGTTGGTGTAATGTCAAAGTCAAAACAGTTTTTTTTCTTTTAAGACCATCGTCCGTTTTCGGGCTATTTGAAAGTGACCCAGTGAAGAATAGCCAAGACAGCTGTTAATATGATATATATAATATATACATTATACAGATTGTTTAATATTATAAACGAACATTTTTTTAAACCATGCTTACATTGATTAAATTACAATTACATTATTATCCAACTCTAGGAATTCTTTTTAATCTATAAACAAATGAAAATTTCTGACACTTGCATTAAAATGAGGAAATTTTCACATATCTAAAATTGAAATTTGATATAAAAATTGGTTTATCTTAACATTTCCTTACCATATTATCGTAGTGATCGGACATCCCATTAATAGAATTAACACTGCTTTCAACCGACAACAACGATTTATTACTCCCAGCATCGCTCAACTCACTAGGGATAAATCTATCACCTGTAAATACAGTTACATCAATTTTCTTATAAAGCATATACTACATACATACATACATACTAGATAGATTTTTTATGATACAGGGGGGCAAACTACAAAGTGCTAACTGCCGCCCATGGACACCTGCAATGCCAGGAGAGTTACAGGCGCGTTGGCGGCCTTTTAGAGATAGGACGCTCTTTTCTCGAAAGCTCCCAAGTCGTATCGGCTCGGAAATACATCCGCCGGCAGCGGGCGGCAAAAATTCAATATATATGAAAAATTTATATTTATATTTATGGAAATTTGTTAAAACCATTTTTTCTACAAAATTTGCCGCGATCGTCACGATCTTGTAAATTAGCAGAATTTTCACGCGACAGATTTAATTATAAATATGCTCTTATTAAATATTTTTATATCAGTCATGAAACTTTACATTAAGATGTCGTAATAAACACGACTACCAGCTGGTCCCAGATTCCATATCCACTTTAGTATATGATAGATTGTTAATTTCTACTTACTTGAAACTGTATCGTGATGTTCTAGATGATCGAGGGAAATCTTTGGCTCTTCATATTCGTGTAACGGAACGTATTCTGTAACAGGAAATTTCATTAGTGGGAGAAACGTTATCAATATTACGATGTATATTATTTTTACCTCTATGCAGCATATGATTCATGTCCCGCATGATCTCCTGGGGCCGTAGGGGCTCACTCTGCCAGCATTGCCTCATCAATGCCCATACCTCACTGGGACACCTCGCCGGACGAAGTAACCGGTCACCCATTTCGTAACTCTAAATGCCGATACTCAATATTAATATCATTTGTCGAGTTTGTTTGCTTGAACGCGCGAATCTCGGGAACTACTGGTGTTAATTGTAATATTATATCGAGGCTATATAAAAACTTGATGTTCGTGATGTACATAGATATGTTAAATAATGCGTAGGAGCAGATAGTGAAATGTATAAGAAAAATTAAAGAAATATATAAATGTACCGACTATAATTAAGGATCTAAGCTATACTATCTCTTAAGTTGGACCAGACTGCTCACGGTGTGCCAATTTAATTTAAAATGGGTTAAGTAGTTTAGGAGTCCATCGCGGACAAACATCGTGACAGGAGATTTATATATATTAAGATAAACATCCCAAAAACCTATTTCTCTAAATTATAAATCGAATGCATATTTTTTCATAATCACTCACCCGTGAAGTTAGAACGGGGTTAGTGTGGGTTGGCGATTGTCCATATGAAAAAACTTCCCAAAGGGTTGTTGCGAAGGCCCAAATATCACCGATAACCGACCTCTTTGCTAGGGACATGTCAGCAAAGAAATCCACAGGAATCCAGTGCACACTGCAATTACATTTTATACAGTTATTGTTTTAGAATTAATTGTTTTGCTAACCCTACCCGGGGATATATGTTTTACTTTGCAGAGTTTAAGCACCGAACCTGTGCCTTAAGTAAGCAAATAAATTAAAAAATGTGAGAACCTCACAAATGTGAAAACCTTTTATTAATACTAAATCAAATTATTAATATGATATGAGAACATATTTGACATGGTTAGCCTCACAGATAAGCATATAATTATATATATTTTTAACAAATATATATTATATATAACAACCAAGCCAACAGATGTTACCGGGGATTACAGTAGATCAAGTTATTTAAAAATATATGTACAAATCAAACAAAACAAACAGTAAATATATTAAAGATTTTAATTTAACGAAATATAATTAATTAAATAATATTTTCACAATGCTCCAACAAGTACTTACTCTTGTGGCGTATACTGCCTAAGTGTTGGTCCAGACAGCTTCACAATGATCCTATCAGCCTGATGGGAGGCCAGCAGCAATCTCCTGCATCTTATATCACCATGGACCACACCAGCTTCCGACAAATCCCATAGAGCCCTGGCCAAGCCAGCTGCCACCTTTTTGAGGTGGAGTGGTTTTACCCTCTCTTCGTTCTCCCTGTTAAACAAATGTTGCCGCAGGTTTCAATTATACCGAGCAAGTGTGAGTCGAACTTGCGCACGTCGGGTTCCGTATCATTATTTTAGGGGAAAGATCATTTTTCAGTATGGGACCACTTTAATATATGTATGAAAATAACACACACAAACAAACACACTTAAAAAATAATTTATATTTCAAGAATCCCTCTGAATATAATAATTAATATGAAAATATGCCTGTTCCGCTCACATGGCTAAACCACAAAACGATAATGTATGCAAGTCTTGGGGTAGACACAGACCTCCACTTGCTACAAGCCTTCATCAGTTCTGGTTGCTTTTAACCTGCCCGTGGTCTTAATATATCATTGTTTATTCAATTTAAATCAATCACCTTAAATAGACATCGAACGGTCCAAAGGGCAGGTACTCGAGGACTAGCGCGGTGGGAGAGCTCAGAGTCACACCGTACAATCGCACTATTGAACTCGACTGTACGCACGCCCATTTGCTGGCCAACTCGACGAAATCCTGCAAAATGTACACACCTTAGAGCCCTGAAGCTCTTGAAAAAATAAGATCACCTAATTTACACAATTAAGTGGTTCAGGAGACTCACCGATTAAACAAATAGACAAAAACCATGGACCGAGGATTTTTTTGTTTAACAAACATTGGAAACAATTTTCCATTGAGCAAGTTAACTTATTAGCTTTTATTTAACTTAGTTAAGTAAGCGTATTTAACTGATTTCTATTATGATTGATTGTAGTTAAATGAGGCCGGAGTGGTACAATATAAGATATTGATCACAATGGTCGAGGGCATTGTTCATGATTAAATATGAATAGAAAATAAATTCCAATTCAAAATATATTATCAGCAAAAGTCAGTCTTGTTTGTATCAAATCTTCTCTATGATGCAAATGGACTGAATGATGTAAATTTAAAAAGAGGTATTTTGTCAATCCACTTGGATTGGCATGCAGACTTAAAACACAAACACTTAAAACTGCCTACCCATACTGCAGCAATAACAAAAAAAAACAATAATTATATTAAATAGTCCACAAATGTACTATTATGACACTATTATATCTACTACTACTAACATATTAAATATCAATACACATATAGCTTTAAATCACATATTAGACAAAAACTTTTTTAAATTTTAATCAAATTGATAGATTTTGCTTTGAATTTTACCTTCAAATAATCGTTGGCTCTATCCCTTTGCAGGGTTTTGAAAGCGACCTGCAGTTTTTTAGTTTCGTCGAGCCGCCACAGGGCCTTGTATGTAGCGGTTATATTTTCTGAGCCCACTTTCTCTGATCCTGAAATAAAATTATTTATAATAAGGCGTTTTTTAGGGTTGCATTTTTTACACGTCGCCCATCTCAGATCAAGGTTGTTTACAACAAACAAGTCTAACACTTTGTTCACTTTAATACATATATTTCTAAAATAGTTTTACATTGAAAATTAATTTGTATAGTTTAAATGTTATTTCAGTGACGAACAACTTTACATATACATATTTATTATCAACTTAAATCACTGAAGTGAAAGTTTTTATGTTAATAAAGTTTTTAAAACTGTAAATATGTTTTTTAACTATTATTTAAAGTTTCTTTTTATGTGTCTAAGTGTGGCGCTGTTAACAACCCTAAAACGTACGTACGTGGACGTTCGGACACGTTAATGACTCGCCCAATCATAAATATTTACAAAATGCCTACCCAAGAATAATACAGATTACTTTCATAGTGCCAAAACTAAAATTTCCTTTTATATGAGTCTCGTTATCAAGATAGTATGAGCTTTAACTGGTTTTTGTTAATACCAGTTAAAGCTCATACCAGTTAATACAAGATTATTATACAAATAAATATCAAACCTGTATATAACAATATATCCTTATTTGGTAAGCACCGAGGACTTTTATTATCCTTAAGAATATCTTGTAACTCAGCCTGATCGATCCTCACTCCCTTTTTTACTGGCTCTCCACATAGTAGTAATTGTGACTTATCTAAAATAAATATTCTTGATAAGTTGTATCATCATTTAATAACATCCTATTTGCAACTATTGGTCTACCTGGAATCGAACTCAGGAACAAAGGTCATAAAATACAATGCGTTGTCGTGCATTTACTACTTTGTACGATGAACTCAATTTGAAGTATTTAAACTTTTAATTTAAAAAAAATTGTTACCAAATTTTTCTAGAAATAAGTTATGCCAATATCCTAAAGATAACACAAATAAATACCATATTCCGAAGGTGGTATACATTCGTTGAGAAATATCCGTCCCTCGGGATTCTGATGGCAACTGATCAGCCTCTCAATACTAAAATATTTCTCCTTATTAAACACGTAACCATCGCCTTTGAAGTCCAGTAAATATGTTTCTGTTGTGCTGAAAGGTTAAACATATAAATAATTAATTCAAATATTGTATACCTAAGCGCATTTTGCTATACACTTATCATGTCATAGACATTTTTAATTATGAACCGCTCTTATAAATAGTGTTTTATCTGTATATCGGTATACGGGATTTTGGTCTACTTACAAAGTTTTTTTTAACAAGATCATAGCGCGGCACAATGGGCATTACAGTATACAATGTGGAGAGGACAATGCGACAATAAATGAAAACACAAACAGTAATAGTCCCTAGTATAATTTTGAAACTATGAAATGAATCCTAACAACAAAATAAAAAAAATAAAAATTTCTAACAAACTAAATACAATATAAATCGAAACAAAATGTAACACCATTTGGAAATATGGGTTCACTAACCTGTGGTAAGAAGAGCGGCAACAGCGCGGCGCGCTTTTACAATCGCCCGACGAATAAACACAATTAGATACCTAAACCTACACTGAATACGATCTTCATTCACCTCGAGTAGTTCAGTCAATCCCATTAATCAAATTTTTAAATTTTTAATGTGCTCCCCATTCATACGGACACATAGTTCGCATCGCCTTATAAATTCCGTAAATTAAAATCATGTCCGTGTACTCTGATGCTGTATATCGGTAATGAGGCATTGTAAATAAAAAAAACAAAACAAACTTAAATCTAACACAAATAATAAGCGTCTATTTTCACACAATTCACCAAGTCACTAAGTAGGCACTTAATTTATTACGTGTCGTATCACTAAATTAAATAACCGTCCAATTTGCTGATAAAATAAAACAAACGTAAGTCTAATACTAATAATAAATAAGCGTCCAATTTCGCACGATTCATACACAAAACAAAAGAGCGGCCGCTCTTCAAAGGCGGCGCTTCAAAGGCGGCGCGAACGCAAACGAAATTATTAGCAGTGACGCGAGCGACGTCACAGGATAACGGCGAGACCTTGACACACTGACACACTGTCGCAAACATGAAATAGAAACAATCAAACCTTCATTTCTCCCTTTCCCACATTGTTTATTGTCTGTTTAACTGTGTGTGTAGAACTATCTACTTTTTATTTTTTGGTAATATGCTTTATGACTTACGTAATGGGCATAAGGTATAAAATGAATTTGGACTAATTTGACTAAGATTTTTGACATGGCGAGTTGAGAACATGTGATTTGTAAGCGGTCATTAACCTGATAGTGATGGCGTAGTAAACAAATACGGTATGTTGTAAATGTTCAAAACAAAGAATGATGTCCAATGACTAAACTGTTAGATTATTTGTAATGAATATTTGTATACTGGCTAGGGACATGATGACTTATACGGTGTTTAATTTATTGTCGCATTGTCCTCTCCACATTGTATAAGTAATACAATTATAAATTTCTATTTTACAAAGTTGGAAAGATGTTGGTGCTTCTGGAAATTCTGAACCATAATTGTTTAAAAGCTACATTATTTCTGGAACAGTTAAAATCAATGAAGCGCTAATAAAACTCACCTATTTTTTGTACATACATCCAGGTAGTAGATATTATAATCATCCTGACACTGACGGAGTATGAAACAACCATACTTTTTACTGCGCTTCTCCTCCAACTTCCGATACGAAAATGCACCTCTGTAAACACGATACAAGAATATAAGGCTTAATTCAACGAGAAATAACGAAAATACGCTTAAACGCCACACACACACATCGCATCGCGCACGCGCGCGCACGAACACACACACACACCTACTTTTCTTTGGCCGTATTCCAATACTAACTAATCACAATCTTCACTTGAGCATATATGTAAAACTTTAAATATTTTTTTTTAACACCTGTTGAAACTAGAGTAAAATTTTTCTAGAAGATTCGTATGACTTCCCGGTTGTGTAAAAAATATACGCAATTAATATTCGGTTATATGATGAGAGTAAAAATTTAAACGAATCTCTTACCAACAAAATTTCAGTTACTATCATAAATCTAATTCAACCAATTATATAGATCATTTTTCAAATTTCCTTACCCTACAGGTCCGTGACATTTTATCCTTTGCAACTCCTTGAGTGATGGTGTTTCGTCATCCTTTGATAGATTGAATGTCCATTTCACCATTAACCTAATAAATTTTCCATAAAATTAAAACATCTATAGCAATATTACAACTTTGTTTAGTTTAACACCCTAATTGAATAATAAAAGTTATAACACAAAAAAAAAATATTCACGTTTCATTTATAATTAATAGGAGGTTTATCAGAATGGCTACTAACCTATAGTATCCATCGCACACCGATATAAATGACGAGAGTTGCTCCTCAGACTTGAACTTCAGGAAAAGTGGTGTCCCGCGCCGTGACACTTCCAAGCTATGATCACCATTTCTCGTCAGATATATCAACTCTTCAATCGCGCACGCATGGAACCACTACAATTATTATACATATATTTATTATTCAATATATATGATTGAAATATAGTTCCATTCATATAGTCATATTTATAGAGCTGTATAACTTCCACAAACCTGACTCCACCGGACACTGTTAACATATTGAAAACGAAAAATTCATTATTTTAATTAATTGTATTTATCTTTTTCTTAAAAAAATGGTTTATAAGGCATATAAAGCCAAATGTATCAAGATATTGAACAGTGCTATACCCACAATCTTTCATAACTTTAAGTCTTCCTGGAATTATATAATTTGAAAAATGTAAAGTTAAATTAGCTTACATCTCTCTTCAGTGTATTGTAAATTCGAATCCCTGGTTGATGTGGATGAAACGGGGCAACAACTACTTTAACTGGTATGCTTTCTGCACCATTCTGCCATATTACATCTTTATATTCCTCAGCTAAATAGTTTGGGGCAAGTCCATATAACTGTTGCAGATATAAATTCTTCACATAGCTGTGTAATATAGTTTAACCATATTAATAAATCAAAATTTTCATTAGCATTAGTAACTCAGAAAATAAAGCCAGAACCTAGATTTCATTGAAGGCAAAACAACATTGTTTTAGGTAAGATAGATAATTAAAAGAACAGAGAAACAGGTGATGTCTTCCATGCCATATGTGCAATTAAACTTTATAATGCATTATTTTAATCTCATTTTAATAAATGTATTATAAAGAATTCTATAATAGATACTAACTTCACACTATGCCCAGCAGAACATAATTTAGGTAGGCAATCATATGCATGCTTCTTAAGGAATGGTCCATGGCTCTTTACAACTACTTTAGGTATGTATTTCTTGTAATGTCTAACTACTTCATTTAATTGCAGGTTGTCTTCTAATATTACACGCATCCTGAAAAAATGTAAGTATGTATAGAGATATTTTATTTGTTGTGAGTTGAAACTCAAATTTCAAGTATATAGGTAATAGAGTAATACTACCAGTATTGTTGAATATGAAATAACATAGACTTTTTTTTTCATAAATAAGATATGATGGCTAATGCCTAGAGAAGTTGGCTTCATGCTTTTGGCACAGTTGAACATAATGAGTGTATTATACTGTTTTTGGGGGGGAATATTACTAAAAATATAAATATAAATATATGTTATGTGAAGATGTGGTTCTTTTTTCATTTGTCCACAGGCTAAATAAAAAATTTGGCACTTACATATCTGCTATACCTAGCCCAAGAAGTTCCCTCTTATGTTCAGGATATTTGATCTCTGGTATTTTATTCTCATTTACATCATTTCTTGCTTGTTGGAAGTAGTAGTCATATGTTGTCATATCAATGGTTATCAGCAGACTCAGTTGAGGAACCTAAAAAAAAGGGAAAATACTGATTTTTTTTTTATTTATTGTGTAAATATTCTTCTAATGAATTGAAGATTATTACATATTAAAATAGTACTGAATAATCTAAGGAATATCTCACTTTACCTTGAACCTAATTCTTAGTTCGTAATCTCTTGAACCGGAGAGAACTTTGCTGTTATCTTTAAGGAAATAGTCCGTGCCTTTAATCCGTAATGCAAATAGGGTTCGAGTTAATGGAGGAATGCCGTATTTCTTGCACAATAATATACAGAGCTCCTCAGCTGTTAAACTATTTGAACATGGCACAATATTGGGCACGGGATCGACCACCACGGCAACTTTAACTGTCTCGTGTGAGGCCATGGTTTATTTTGTAAACTTGTACTACAAAAAATTAGACGCCACCACTGATAAGACTCAAATTAAAAATCTGTATACCATGTTAAAGGTTTTAAAACATATTTTCCAAATGAGAGTCATTTTGGTAATAAGCATAGCAAGTTATATACGTAATGTATAAAATCAATGAAATATGTTACTAAAATGTTTATTTATAAACCAAGTAAGGTCACCACTTGCCACTGCTACCAATCATATGCACAGACTACGGCACGCGGAGTTCGGACTAACAGAGAGAGGGGAACACTAAAGACATTTTTTTTTTTGGCCTGGTACGAGACCTTTAAGCCACTAACACTAAAGACATAATAAGTTTCCACAGAATATATAGGTCTTACTTAACGCAACAAGAGTATGTTTGATAAAGGACTGGCACGGCTTAACTAATAATTAGAATCATAGCTAACATAATCACAATGTGTATTAATCACAATCTCTTTAAATATCTAATGTGAACGATAAAACATAATTTAACATTACATCGCTCTCAAGAACCAATCAAATCTAATTACTGTACTATTACCCTTTTAACAGAGGAAAGAAATTATTTTAAAAGGTGTTTAAAAACATTTTAACTGCAAAAAATTATTGAAATAATGAGTAATCAAGCCAACCAACTTTAGGAGATTGTGTCTTGACTTATTCAAATTCAAGTAGTAACAACAAGTTCGATATTACTAACGATAGCAAGCAAAAGATACAGGTTCATCAGCAATAGCAGCACTTGCTTATGCTCCAGCAAAAGGAAGTCTTGGTACTATCAACGTTTCCTTGCGAATGCCAACCAATTATGGAAGGTATTTTCGTGTTTCCATGAAAGTTTTCAAAAAAGCTATTATAATGACTGGGAAACAGTTCATTTTTAATTAGCAGTTTCAATCAAACCAAAATAAAATAACAATCTCACTAATATTTTATCCAGCGATTGTATGATCCCCTCCTTTCGTTATCAAATGATTGATATGGCTAAGTATGTTTTCCTCACAGCCAGCATATCTTTTACGAATGTAAGTACATATTAGTAAACAATACATAACATAATATATTAATATAAAATTTACCAATTTCTAATTGGACAAAGAAAATTCATGTCACATAAAACTCAAATTTTACTAAATAAAATAATTTTCACATTAAAATAATGTTCACCTAAGTAATTATGAAAAAATTTCAAATATAGATTTAATTTTCATCACGACTATGAATACCAAAATACCCGTTACCTGATTTTAGGGATACAAAGACAAAAACCTTTACTATATATTTTTTTGTGTGTATGTAAATGGATTTCATTAAAATTACAGCTACCATCTTTGATATTTAATAATGTTAATTGACATTTAAGATCTAATTTATTGTCAGTTATTAGTGATAGTTTCTTTGATTATAAATTTTTATTAAAACTGAGTTATATTCTTATTTATAAAAACGATAGCTTGCCAATGTATGTTAACTTATAAAATATTGCAGAGTTTAACTGAAAAAACTTTTAAGAGATTAAAAATCAGAGAAATAATAATAATCCTCATGGTATTACGAAATTGAAAGCGATAATATGGTAACACTACCTTTGTCTTCCGAGTTACGATTACAGAACATCAAGTTTTTTCTGTCGCCATTCTTTTTCAAATTTTGCACGCTAAGGCAACAGATAGTTTTCTTTATTACTTAGTTTTTGTAGTTATATTTCTGAAAAATCTCAAAGTAAGTATCGCGTGAGGATTAAAATTCATTTTCATTGAATTATGGGGCAGTTATGTCAGAATTGCACGTGTGTTTTGAAAGCCGGGTCTTACGAACTTTTATTTCCACAACAGTTATAATTCATATTAAAAAATCCACTATCGTATGTTCCACTTCAATAAGATTTCATTAGATATCTGTTGGACATCTTATAACTGTTTGATTCACATTATTCTTATTTTGAACTTGAGTTTAATAATATCTAAACTTTACATTCATCAGGTAGGTACCGTCTTCGTTTTGTGCTCATACAATTTTAGTCGTCATGAAATAGATATTTTTAGGATATTTATGTGATAATAAATATTACCTAAACTAGATTTAATAATTTGAGTTATTTGCATTCCAGATAATGGATGATGACTGGGATGACTCTTGTGATATGGTGAGTACAACGCCAAATTGCCAATTTCTTAAATATTCCTATTTGTATGATGTAGCAATGGATATTTCAATAACTTCAAAGTTTAATTATTTGATATAAATACATTGAAATAATCCTAAATTAGTTTTCCTTTATATTAGAGCTATTGTTAGTGCTATTCATGCAAATTATGTTTGAAATATATTACATTTTGCTCTGATTAAAATATTAAATTAGTGTTGCTAAAGCACCATAATTGTGTATATTTCAGCACTTGAATATTTTGAGATAAATGATACCAATCTTATCATCTTTTTTATAGTGAATAATAGTAATTATAGTCTTATGGCTGTCTACCTCTGCAATTACCTATATAATGTATCACTTTGCCTTTACATATTATTAGAAACTAAAAAGTAGACTAACCATTACAATTGCAAGTAGATAAATTATATTATGGAAAAGTTTTTATTGTTTATAGTAAATAAACATTACAGAAGACTTTATAGGGGTAATAAATGTGCAACTTTTATTATGTACCTCCACTAAGTTTCAATTTACCATATTTCACTAGCCATGTGTAAGTAAATAAATCATTGAAGTGGAATACAAGGGTATAGTTTGTGATGGTATATAATAATTATTTTAATATTTAGACAAATTTTCTTTAGGTGGTGCCTCCCGTTGTACCAGCACGCAATCACTACAATGATGTGGACGAGGGTCACAGTGTATCAGCAATGGGAAGAGGCTTCACAACTTTCATAGATGATCAAGATGGAGGATGTAAGTCTTTTTCTTAATTTTAAATAAACCTTGAACAAATGAAGAAATTTAAATTTTAAGTATATTTGGAATTTTGGTTATGTGCATTTAATTTAGATTTGGAGTTATTTGCAAGAATATAAATTATTTCATAGATATATGTATTTGTTTTTCACTTTTCAGATTTTCCTAAAGAAAGTAATGGCTTTGGTGATAGGCGCGGACGCGGCGGTAGAGGAGGTCGCGGTGGACGCGGAGGAAGGGGTGGGAACCGAGATCGAGGAGACTACGAAAATGGCGACGGTAATTCTTTAAATTTTGTAATGACCACTTTATAATATAAATTTTGTAATGCCCACTTTATAATTTGAAATTTGGCTAAAATAAACACTGTATACAAACTGGGATACAAACTCATAGGATCAAACAAGAACCCCATACATCAAGTACAATAGACCATAATGAACTCTTTGTTTTGCTCATATATACAATATAAACAAATTAATTTAACAAGTAAAGGACTAAAAAGTTGTTATATGTAAGGACTACATATTGACTACAAATTGAAAGGTTACAAACTACAGAGATGAAAAAAAATATGCCATGCACTTGAATAAGTGTTTAGTTTTTATAAAATCTTTTTGTTTATATATTGGTTCCTAAGTGTTAAGTGATAAATTTGAGATAAGTGGTACACCATTAAGTGATTACTTTAAAAAGTGCCTTTGAATAGTGTCCCTTAGTGGTATGTCAATTTTTAAACAACACTGTAGAGCTACAAAAAAGTATTTGTAACAAGTTACATTATACATTAATAAGTACCTATTTCCCTTTTTTATAGTTATGGGACCCAATCTAGATTATTATATAGTAAATGCACTGAAGAAGTCTGTAATTAAAAGGTTAAACTATATTTAAATGCAATAAAGTATGGTAATTTGAACTGAATAAACACTTATTAATAGACACACAATCTTATCTTATTTTACTGCAATAGATGCAGGATTGCTGCATTGTAAAGACTACTTAACCGAAACTGCTGTTGTTCATAGGAGGACATTACAATGGTGACAGAGAAGACAGAGGTGAGAGGGGCCGTGGGCGAGGCAGAGGCAGAGGAGGCAGTCGCGGCGGTCGGGCAGGCGGACAAGACCCCCCACCCGAGGGTGATGGAGAAGTCAAGAAGCCAGAGCCTGTCACCTACATACCACCCGATCCCACTGATAATGAAGACGAGATGTTCGGAAGTTCGATTAGTTCTGGGATTAACTTTGACAAATTCGATCATATCGCAGTAAAGGTATGTTTTGATACATGTTTAAAAAATATACAACATAATATTTTTAATTTCTTATTTGGATAAAAATGTTCTCCACACTATTTAAAAAGTTTTATATAAATAGGATTTATTCAGTTTTAATATTATTTGTATAAGGTTACCGGCGAGAATCCACCCAGGGCAATTGATAGCTTTGAAAGAGCCAACCTAAGGAAGTTTGTTGTGGACAATGTTTTGAAATCTGGATATAAAAAACCCACGCCGATACAAAAACATGCCATACCAATCATTATGAGCGGACGGGACTTGATGGGATGCGCACAAACAGGATCAGGGAAAACTGTAAGTAAATTTTCCTACCTCTACCTTTATGGTTATACACATTGATTTTTCCTTCTATTAATTATAATATAATAATTAGGCGACACAATATCTTTATAAATTGTAGCCTATGTTTTATTCTAGTTGGGGCAACAGTAAAAAATCTGAAAGCTAAAAATTACTTTGTATTTCAGGCTGCATTTCTCGTTCCTATCATCAACACGTTGCTTCAAGATAATCGGGAACTAATTGTAGGAGAAAATGGTTGTGCTCAGCCACAGGTATGTATCAGTACATAATTTTATAGGAACACTAAATGTTTCAGTATTCAAAAGCACAATTGACAATTAAAAGTATTTTTTCTCATAAATAATCATTTGTTTTAAATTAAAGTTTATATTATAAAAGTTGTGAAATATAATAAATATTTAGTTAATAATATAATAAATTAATGGTATATAAAGACAGAAAATTACAGAATATAATTAAAAAATATTAGTACTTATATTTCCACATCTGATTAAACAATACTTATTATACTTAGTGTTAAAGTGCAATGAACTGTGGTCCAATATATTATTATAGTGGTACTTAGTGATGTTTAACCGATTTATTTCGCAGGTCGTCATAGTTTCACCTACACGCGAGTTGACCCTACAAATATTTAATGAGGCGAGGAAATTTTCGTTCGGGTCCGTACTAAAAGTGGCTACTGCATATGGCGGTACTGCTGTCCGACACCAGAGCGACCAAATCGCTGTAAGAAAATTCAGAAATACTGTGATTTTTTGAAAACAGTCCTTCTCATGTAAAAAATGAGATCTATAACTTAGTTAAATTTTGGATTATAGTATGAAATTTGTTACAAGTGCATTTAGTTCCAAGAATATACACCAATAATAATGAACAATATGTCAGATACTATGATATGTTTTAAAACAGTACCCTTAGCACAATTTCCCACACTGTAGATTTAACTTTTGAAGGATTTAAACTCTTCTGGTTGTGCCAAATGTACAAAAAATTACTATGCTTTTATGCTTATATCGGGGGGGCGGGGGGCCGCCAGGTCAATAGTACTTTTGTATAAAAACAAAATTAAAGACAATTAATATTTTAATGTAATACTGTAACATACACCTACATACATGATAAAAAACCGAAGTAAGGGGGTGAAATATTTTTTTATAAGGAGGTTTGAATTGCCAAACATTTTTTATATATATTGTGAAAATGCATATATAATATTAACTTGCAGAGAGGCTGTCATATTCTGGTGGCCACTCCGGGTCGACTGCATGATTTTGTGGACCGAAATCGTATCTCGTTTGAGAGCATTCGCTTTGTAGTGCTAGATGAGGCAGACCGAATGCTTGATATGGGTTTTATGCCGTCTATTGAGAAAATGATGCAGCATCCTACTATGGTGCAAGGTGTAAGTAATTTATGTGTTATCGCGAAATGAGTTCTTAGTACATTCACTAACTTTTTATTTATAAGCAAATCTGATTGAGGTTGTCTGGTATGGTTAACTATACCATTATAAACCTGAAGAGAAGGTTGTTGAATGTTTAAGCTCAGGATCCATGTATGCTTTTCTATGTTAGACTTCATAGATATGTATTTATCTATGAAGTCTATGTATATTATAACATTTCACTTCTATCGTTGAGTATCTATGATTGCATATGAATAAAAAATTTGAAAATGGGGAAAGTTGTACCTATTCGACTCTCGATAGGATGTGCACAAGTATTTAAATATTTCATGGGTTTACGTTTTCTACTCTGAAATAAGTATACATCATTGTTGTATAGCTACTATTAATTACCTAGTCTAATAACGTGCTTATTTAAATGGTTGTAAATGTTACTTTACCAATAAAAATTTAATAAGAATATATCGCTTCTTGTGATTGAAATTATTTTTGAACAGCTATTAAAATGACTTTTCTAGACCGACCGTCAAACTCTGATGTTTTCGGCAACGTTCCCTGAAGATATCCAACACTTGGCTGGCCGTTTTCTCAACAACTATCTATTCGTGGCTGTGGGTATTGTGGGTGGGGCTAGTTCGGACGTCGAACAAATCTTTTATGAGGTCTCCAAATATGAGAAAAAGACTAAACTGCAAGAACTTATTGCGGAGAATGGTATGTCATTGAATCCAAATCGATACAGCAATGATAACATAAAAAAGTATTTTCTTGCTTATATAAGTTAAATTTAAAAAGCCATCCTTCATTTGTTTTGTATTATAGAAAACTCAAATTTTCAGCCAACAAACGCGTGCTGGTATTTGTGGAGACGAAGCGTAACGCGGACTTCATTGCTTCATTGCTATCAGAGCAGCAGATGCTGACCACCTCGATTCACGGAGACAGGCTTCAACGCGAGAGAGAAGAAGCTCTTCAGAACTTCAAGAGTGGACGACACATCATACTCGTTGCCACTGCCGTCGCTGCTAGGGGACTGGGTATGGTATTAACTTTGTTAAGAAAATTCAACTCAAGTTCACATTTGCATGTTTGTATATCTATCGAGCAAAAACCACTGAATCGATTTTAGTAAAAATTTTTGTTCATATATCTTTCACGTCATAATAATATGTATAATAACCTATGTACACGGGTCTCAACGAGTTTATATATAAAAGATTGAAAGTTTTATTTATCAATTAAAATTACTCACTGACAGTTTTTTTTTATAATTGCTTTCCCATTTAGATATAAAGAATGTGGACATAGTTGTTAACTATGACCTGCCAAAGAGTATCGACGAGTACGTGCATCGTATTGGGCGGACTGGACGAGTCGGGAACCGGGGGAAAGCTGTCTCCTTCTATGACGCTGAGCAGGTACTTCATGTTTGTCCTCTTCTCTATTTAAATGATCGCACATACTACGCAAATGATATTTCATAACATAGTATCAAAATTATCTCGTGATTGACCTCGTTTGCATCAAAGCTCGTATGACATTGTGAAAATTTCATCTGTCCAAATCACGACTTATATAATAGCGGAAAGAGGGACAGGGAAGTCTCAGTAATGGAGTTCCCATTCCAGTTCAGTCAGGAAACATAAAAATCGATAATTTTTTTAGAATTGATAATAAATAGTATTTGCAATGAATACTCGCATCATTAATCTGGAAGCATAAAGTTAAAAAATTAAAGGTCTTTTAAATTAAATCTTTGAATTTGCCAATTTAACTCCTGAAATCTGGTTCTAGGATGTTGCTTTGGCTGCCGATTTGGCCAAAATCCTGCGTCAGGCTGACCAAGAGGTGCCAGACTTCCTTCAAGGCGGCGGAACTGCCACATACAGCAGTAACAAGTATGGAGGCAGTGATATCAGAGTAAGTAATTTCAATATATATCTGTCTCATTGTCAGGTGTATGATTGTATTTAATATGAAAGGTCTTGTTTATTTTAACAGGGTATTCAAATGTATGTATGTGCTATGCACACCTTTAAAAATGTTGGGTATGTTATATATATTGACAAAATTTATTACTGCATTTTGGTAAGAATTTAATTACGTTCTCTGAAGTAGCAGAAATGTACTTCATCATTTATAAATTACTAAACTAGATTTTTTTTTATATTTGTGCCATGAAATTTCCTCGCGTTAGTATTTGAAGATGAAATCTCTTTGATGGTGTTATAGTTAGACTACATACTTTAGTTTAAAACTCCCTCTAATTACAAAACGATCAGGATATCATATTTTTAAAAATTCCCAGAAGGTTTTTTTTAATAATGTTCTTATTTTTGCGAACAGAGGACAGTTGATTGTGAGGTACATATAACTACAAAAAATCGTTTACTTTTGTTAAACTTATATTCATTGTCTGCATGATTAGCAATAATTAACGCATTTTTAATCTAATAATTTCGTTCTTAAGAGAATTATAGTGCTTTGTAGCTTATAGAAATGTATCTAAAGTAGCTGAACTAACGTGCCCTTAAATTTGAGTACACACGTGCGTAAGATGTAATTTTATTTGATAACATTTGCTCGATCTCGAAGTACGAACGTGTGTACCATGAAAGTCTCAATACGAATGCTTGAATCCAAACAAAACTTGCTCGAGATGGATTTGGAATTGACGAAAATTAGCACGAATATCTTTATATATATAATTCTTCTGTGAGTGTGTAGTCTGAACTTCTCTCAAATGACTGGACCGATTTTGATGAAATTTTTTGTGTGTGTTCAAGGGGATCTGGGAATGGTTTAGATTCACAATTTTGTCCGCTGGACAATTGGCTTTTTTTAATTAATTTTTAATTTATTAGTAGTTGTTGATTTTGGAATGTTTTACATTGGATCCGACAGACGGCGCTACCATCTCAGTGTCAAATTTTAAATAATATTCGAATAATGAATTGAAAATTGAAATCACATGTATGGCAAAACAACGTTTGCCGGATCAGCTAGTATATTTATAATTCAGTTAGCTCAGTACCAGTTAGACTATAGTGCAATTATACGACCGAGCAGAATGACAATATTATGACAGTAGCTCCAACTAGTGAGCTATTTAGAAAACTATTATAATTTACATTGTTTGGTTTATATTCGTTCTAATATGATCATGTTCTGACGTGTGTACTCACAGAATGAATGTTGTCTTAGATGTGTAGTTGCAGATTGAATTGATTGGAATAAGCAAATATTTTACATAGGTAATAATTTGAAAGAAAATTTCAAATTTAATATTTTTTCTGGTTGTTCAGCCGTTCTGGAGCTTAACTGAGACGAAAGAACAGCAATTAATTTTTAAATATATAAAGAAATCTAAAAAGAACACATTCCGTATCGCCCTAACAATTAAAATGTGCTTTTGACATATCCATATATAAAAATGGGAAATGCCAATCCCTAAGCTTTGTACAGACGTAATTAAATTCTTGTGTGGACACCAGTTACGTCAAAATTAAATTGTGGCTTTTGCAATTCTTTGAGTACTTTGACCGGTTACAATACTAAAATCGTTAATGTCTAAATTGAAATAAGACTCCAATGTGGTCGTTTGTAGCAAAAAATTTGTTTAAGAAGCTGTACAAACAGGAATTTTATTATTACATGTTAACTTATTGGTGACTTTGGGGTATGAGTCACTAGGGTTGCGGAGGGACCTTTCTTATCATTGTAAGGGGGCCAAGAAAATTGTCCGGAGTTGCTACAAGCTTTACTCCGGCTGTATGTACCGGACTACTTAAAGAATTCAATATTTGTCTATGGAATTCGCGAACTGTGCCCATCCGCCTAAGTAACTTACGATACCTCGAATTGCTGGTTAATAATTTATTGCATATGCACCAAACAGTCATATATTTGTGACAGGCTTGTTACAGAATGAGTGAAGCCTGCAAGGAGATTTTATTTGTAAGTTTAGGTTAAGGTGTAAGTTTGTTTTCAGAAGCTTATAAAAATAAAGACGACTGAGGAGCTCTTGAACTTTAAGTTGCATTAAACATCTATTATAAGATGTACTAACCTATAAAATTCATCAAATCTGTTTTGTGTCACTATTTATAACTGTTTATAGAAAAACATTACTGTTACTTTCAGAACTTCAACAATGCAGTTTCAGCCGACCCAGGCCAGGAGCCAGAAGAAGAATGGTAGAGTGCGATTTTTACAACTGTTTATCGGTGTCTGTGTAACCTTTAAATTGACAGTTATTTTTTCTAGTGTTTATAAAAGTTTCTTTATTTCCCCAAACAATACGGTAATGTCGAAAATTCTCGAATCAGCCCAGTTTAAATCGAACTTACAAATAGTGCATAAATTTATTGAAGACTGCAACAAATTGTGACAAGTATTGTTAGTTTAAGCTCTAGTTAGGTTCACCGACATACCATTACTAACTAAACTAAATTCCTTTAAATATTTGTTGTACTTACCTGTTTTTGTTATTAAGTCATTTAAGTTTTTACTATATTATAGTAGCTTTATATGATGTTGTGTTGCTCATTGGATGTTTATACTCGAGCTTGAGGCTCCAAATTTAGTGTTGTAAAGGGTGTTATAATACTCGAAGACCACTCAAGTATTGTTTTGAAAAGTTCTGTATTAAGACTCGTAAATTTGAAGCACCTTAGTTCATTGAGAATTTATAAAAATTCTTTTTGAACATGATTACAGGTACATCGAAATTTTATTGTCAAAATTTTTATATTTTAAGTTTTTACATTTGAGTGGCCTTTAGTAAACCCGTTAGCGTGTTATTGTTTCAAATAGATGTTTATGTAAAACAAAGTGAAACTTACTCTTCACATTTAAATAAAAATTTCATTACATTTACGTAATCTCAAGGAATGCCTATTAATTCTAACATTTGTACAAATGTAACAAATCATAGGTTTACGTTAGACTGTGATGATTATTATAAGTAGAGTAGTCGAGCACCTAAGGTGTATTGTGACAAATACAACCAAAAACAGGGTTTACTTTCCCACTATGACTGTTCCCCGCGAATAAAGTCATATTTCCCATATAAAGATAGGTACAAAGATATTTGTGTACGTTACGTTAAGATAAAGGTAAGAAATTAATTTTAAGCTTTGCTGATTGGAACTTAATAAAAGTACAAATAATAAACTGTTTTATTTCTATTTTTTACGGGTTAACATTAATGTATTATTCTTGATGGCGCCTTAACCTTGGAGAACCTTACTTCTAAAATCTTATATTAATATTTAATCGATTTTGATATAGATCAAGCAAATTAATATTTTAGCATTCCCAATTAATTTCTTCACTTGCATGTTTAGATAAAATTTTACAGACCTTCGCACAATTAAAATTTGCTATCTAATTGGATCAGTGCGTCAGCCTTCATCTTGAAGATATAAACATTTTATGCTAATAACTGCCATTCACAACAAAAATAATAATGAAAACTTAAATTTCAGTTCGTGTCATTGTAGAATTCAGTAAAACGGAAATTTGTAATTTATGACCTAAACCAACTAAATTTTAATAATCATTTTGTTCAGTAAACAAACAGTTAATATAATATAATAATGAATACTAAAAAAATATATCACAGATATTTAAATTAATCTTAATTACAAGGACAACTGCACTCGTGTACGATCAACAATTTCCTTATGTAGTAGGCCCCACATTTCAATGTGGTTCATATTGCATGCGCCCAGCAGGCGAGAACAAATTTTTGATTAAGTCAATGATAGCTAATTTAGAAGGTGCTTACATTATTTTTTTATTCTAGAGTCGTACCTAAGCATTGTAGTCATACTTTATCGACAGTTCTTGAGAATTTCTACAGCCAAGAATAACTTAGAAACCTCATAAATTATGTAGGAGGTCAATCATTTACAAATATACAAACATTACAAGTAATAAACTAATATCAGTTGAATTTCGTTTCGTTTGTCACACAGTAATCTTACAAAGACACACGATAGCGTAATTCATCGTATTCTTATATTTAAATTACATAATTACTACACAATAAACATAACAACTTAAAGATATATTTACATCTCACACGCTTGTTGGCCGTACTTTTTTAATTCTTAAGTACTATTATTCTTCGTTCATTTAAACCTGCGTTTATTTTATGCTGATATTCTTAAGTATTTAATCTGAAACAAAATTTGTAAATTAAATTATTCTTGTTATGAAACAGTTTTTGTGTTGCTCAAAAGATTGCTGAACCGTGCTGTCTGCTAAGTATAATTATCAGATCTACATAGACCCGTGAGTTCTTTAGATGCGTTTGACTAAATTAACTTGCGATTATCACTTAATTTTTAATCACAATGATTGTCTATAGTTTTATGTAATTAATAGATTCAGGTGTTAATTTGCTTGTAGATTGGTCTATTAGGGTTTTGTATTATAACTTTTAATTTTGACTTATATGACAAATGGCATTATAAAACGCATCCGCCGAAACATTGCTAACTGATTGATTTATATACCATACCGGAATTAATAGGTTGATAATGCGCACTTGATCTTCTCCAGTAGTAGTATTGTACAAATCTGAAATAATATAAGATTATATTTAAAACAAGACCTATAAGTGTGCTCTAGCCTCTAATACTTAGAACAAAATCATTTCAATGGTAGACGGACGCGTGTTGGTTTTCACATCTAAACAAATACACTTGAATAAATTTGTACAATAGTACAACTATTACAGACAACAATTAGTTTCTTCCATTATAATTTTAATTATACTCCCGAATTAAACGTTTCAAAAACTTACCCCAACATTACTATACAGGCCAAAGCAAAAATGCTGCTTAGTATATAAATGGTGCCGGGCAATGTTGTCAGGGTCGCCGCATATAAAGAGTTGTAGAGTAATGGCGCCAAAAGTGGTGCGAAGCCTTCAAACCCACACATCAACGCGAATATTTTTGCAACATCTTCACATGGCAGGATTTTACTTATGTAAGAACGTGTTAAGGTGCTTGCTAGTCCCTTAAAAACTGATATCAGAGAACCTAAAATATTTAATATTTATTTAGAATTATTGGAAATACTACCTGTGTGTAAAAGCTGCGTCGAGTCTCATGACGTTACGCATTGACGGGGTTATGTCAAAAAATATATAAAGATAAACTCACCTAAATACATATACCATGAAGAAGCAGCACAAATCTTCAAAATATAGTCCACTATAGTGGTAAGAATCGCAAATATCGCAAAGGAAATATCTCCAATTCGTAAGATTTTCTGAACAACCATTATTCCGAAGAATCCTCCAAAGAATGATAACGATGTACTTAGAGCTGAGTATTTGGTGTAGTCTTGTAATGACCAATGCAATTGTGTTCTTGTGAATAAATATTCTAGAGAACTGGTACCATACATCATGATTACCAATAGGAATTTCGTTATTGTAATTAATATAATTTGCATTCTCTTGTTATCAGGACGACGTTTAAAACTCTCTCGAAACATGTCTTTTACTAATAAAAAGTCTAACACTCTCCATGATCCGCCCTGAAATATGAAATATAGTTTGAAATGTCTAGGAAAGAAAATGCGTATTTTCGCGAATCATATCTAATCACAACTTATAAATTTAACATCAAATAAAATAACTTAGTTTACCGATTTCAACCTGGCATAATATTATCTTAATGAAAGGTCTCTGTAAATCAGTTTCTTTCCTAATTCATACGCATACCACGCAAAACCCACCAAGTTACATGCATGGAGAGTAATAGTTACTAAGCATAAAAATATAACGAATTTCACCTGTAAGGCACCATTTAAGGACTCCCGTATATAAACATTAGTGAATGCATACGCGAGCACGTTTAGAGTAGACGTCAAAAGGAGGAGATACACGTTTCCAATGGACAGTATTAAGTAAGAACTTAACATGGAACCAATAACACTGCCCGATGATGCAGTGGCGTCCACCATTGTCATCCTAAAATAACAAAAATCATGCCTAACTGAATTGTTCAGGTTTGCACTCGTAATTCCTTGATTCATAGATAAATATTTTACACGCCGATATTTCATAACAGCTTAGTATTTTAATGGTAGAAAAATGTCTTTTTTATTTAAACTGCCAAACCAAATAACAAACTTAATAGGCAAATCAACGTTACCTTAAAGATGTGTTCTCCTTGCTACTGGTATCACTGACATAGCAATATGCCCCCGTGAACAGAACCACGTAACCGCCGGTCAATGAAAATGGAATCACCGTCAATATATACCACCAGGGACCCAGATTATCCATCACACCAAATATAACCAGCAGCATACTCGTGATTGCTGAACCTGAATGAATTGATATTTATTAACTAAAACTGTATGACCATTGGTAAAATGATAAAAAATAGTGATAGGTTCGACTCTATTGCGACATATGGCGTGCGTTCAAATATTGGCTAATTGATTTTTTTCAACGAAGCTTTTAAGAACAGCTTTCAAGTATGATGAAAGTACTTGGTATTTCAACCTACCATTATCACAAACTTGCTCATAAATGTTGATCAAACAAACAAATCATTGTGTTAGAAAACTGATACAAATCGAAGCCAGTATATGTACTTAAAATGCTGATGTCTGCTTTATCTCTTATCAATATATCAACCCAACAAACTTATAGATTTCTAACTTGCAAGGTGACTTGATCACTTTGAGTATTGATGTATAATGTATTACTACTCGTAGTAATAATAGATAACTAAATGACTCACTTAAAGCGGATTTTTTTAGAATATAGCATTACTTAAAAAAATATAGTTTTAATTCACATAAGTTGGCAGAAAACAGAAAAAAATCAAACAAACTGAGATCCATTAATGGTATGTTCAAAATGTAACGATGTGCAATTTTTATATAAATTTTTAAGGAATACATACATAAGAACACTTATATCGTGCTACTTGTAGTTTTTGACAGGAGTTGAAACAGAATACAGTTTTTTTTAATATTATAAGAAAAGGTTAACTTTGTTTAGCAAGTGTCTCATTATTCAATAATACTCTAATTATTGAAAACGTAGTAAAGAGATCAAGAAAATGGATATTGTAGAAGTTTGTTTTCAAATTGACTTAGTGTTTAGAGCACATTAATAGTAAACATAATATGCCCACCTAAAAGTGACCACACCATAAGAGGCTTCCTGCCATACGTGTCGGACCACGCACCCAGAAAGAACGAAATGAAAGCTGGTACAACTGCTTCTAATACCATTTTTACAGTTGATACAAACGTGGCGTATCTTTGAACATCCGCCTCCAAGTGGCTGGTGTCATTGTTTCTCACCGGCGACAGAAATGGCCGGCATTCCTGTTCCGGGATATTTAGTGCGTGGACGCAGGATCGGTATAAAATTATATTTCCTAATGCAGCACCTAAAAAATTATAATCAAAATCATGCTGTTACTGTTGTAACTCTAAATTACTAATTCAATTCCTTGAAAACCACATAAGTAGTTTTCTACCTAGTTCAGCCATAAGTTTTGTTAAAAATGAAAATTATTTTTTAAATGAAGTAATGTAATTTTATAAATATTTATACCTACATATATATTAAATCAGCAAAAAATAAAATAAAATATCCTACTCAAAATGGCCACCTATAGATTTTATACAATTCTTTAATCTGTTTGGCCACGAATCTATACCTGTTACCTACGAGGGTAACCACCCTTTGCTTACGTCGCTTTTTCTCCAAAGTTTTTAAGAGACTCAATGTCACCGTGTCTATTAAAGCATTCCTTTTAAAAATTACCAGAAATAATGAAGTCTAATAGATTGAGGTCTGGGTTAGATGAGTGAGAGGCTCAGATTAAGTTCGATGATGAGAGGTTTAGGTAGTTCGTGCTTTGTGTGCAGTCTTGCTAGAAAATCCACGGTATATTTTCGACGAAGTGTGACTTTGACAGCATTAAAAGCCTAAGTTCTAAGGTAAAGTTCTAAGGGCACGCGGCCGCCCCGATCTTTTCTGGTCTCGAAAAAGGAACTTGTTGTTATCTGTTGATAGTACGATAGACAAACATACGGCTGATACCATTCTTTTAAATGGGATTACTATTCATTCTTTTTGTAAAATGACGCAATGTTTTCCAAATTCAAAATATTAATAGAGTTGGAAAAGATTAGCTTTTTTGTAACAGATTTATGGCCAGACTAATTAGTTATCAGCTACTTTAATTTCATATATAAAATATTTTATAAATCTTAATAAGCCAAAGTGATTTTATTTCCGCAAGCCATGACCACCCGGTCAAGCTTCTCACTAGGGAAAGCATAGGTTTAATAAGAATAGATTGAGTTAAATAATAATAAATTAGGTACAAAGTTTCACTGGACAAATTCATATGACGTGAATGGATCCTGTTTGATATGCATGCGTAACAATCTAAATGTTAAAATCATTGTGTAATAATATTTCTCCTCCATCTACCTGAGCGGTCGCATTTTGTACAGGCGATAAAAGGTCCCTTTCAATAATAAAATTAATAAGGTCCTAAGACTTCAAAAAAAACAGTATGAATTGGTTTTTGTTATTATTGTAACGCGCAAATGTGAAATCATAGCCACAACGCCTACACTAACAGACTTAGAATAATAAGGAAAGCCAACAGATGTGACCTGAAACAAAGAGTAAACAAACTTACCGCTTAGTGATACTGCGACCATATTCAAAAACAGTGGCAACTCTATAGTGTTGCTCACCGCCCTCTTCGGCAAATTCACATTCACATCCAATTCTTCATCTTCGCTAGACATTTTTACTTCTTTGCCTAAAACTTTATTACATTAATCACCACCAAACAACAGAATCGCGAACATTATAACATTTTTCCACTGTCTAATCTGTACAATTGCGCTCCGTGAGTCATTTTGTAACAATCATTGGTCGACGATGACTGTTCATACAAGTACGTTCGCAGTCATTATCGCAAAGAATAATCATCGAACAGATGGGGCTCAAGATAACGCGATAATTTTGTGACGTGGAAATCATTGTCCAATCCGATAAATAGCTCTGAACTATATTTACCATCATAATTTGACTCTAAGGCTAACTTATCTCTGGATATGACAACATTACGAGTATAAATTTAACTATTAGGCTAAAGGACACCGATATCCAATGCCTTAATAAATTAAAAAAAATAACCATAAAAGTATACTAGAAAAAAGCTCCCATTAGGTTTTTATAACAGTTTTACCTGCGCCTTATAAAAGCGTGGGGCTGCGATAGATATAACTGAACCAGTGGAGTTGCTGTGAATACTTATTCTGTATATCGTTGAGTCTGGTCGAGGTTCGGACAAGAAATCCTGTTGACCTATCAAAAAAAAATCAAGCGACGCAATTGAAGGTTTTGTTTTATACAATAAATTCGAACTTCTTGTACTTTTATTTTTCAAGCATTTAAATCTTGTTCACAGAATGGAAATATGCTAATAAATACATATATTTAAATTTTATTTCTACGTGTAAGTTTTATTATTCTTTTTCTCTAAGGTAAAGTATGAGTTTGGTATTGCTTGTAGTTAGACAACCGTTAAATTTGTTCGCGCCAAATATAACTGTATATCACTTATCATTTAATTTAAATAAGTGTATCTAATTTGAAGGTGTGGCTCACTGGATGAAATAGTCTTATGCGGACAAAAACTTAAAATTGTTGATTTTTTTTAATTAAGTATGTTAATTTTTTCCCGCATCAAAAAAAATAATGCTATATATGTCTGATATTAATTATACACTATATAAGTATTCTGAACTTGCTTCGATAAAAAAGGATAAATTTAACAAAAGGACTACTAAGTATTTCACGACATTTGTTTTATTTCTGTCAACGGAAGCGATAAACATTAAAGTGGACTTTAATACGGACTCGCCATCATTTTGTAAATTATTTCTATCGACTTTTAGTTGAGATTATTTATTTTTGTTGTATTAACAAAATAATACAAAATGAATAAAAACGTACCTTGTATACGTAGTACTTATTTAAACAACGACTACAATCACCACTTCCGGTTAACCAAGAAAAACATTTAGAATATACAATTTAAATTTAAAACAAGAAAATTTACGTTCGTTTGAGATTACGTACAGATAACAATAAAACTTTTACTTAGTATTTTCTAGTATATTTTCCTTGAGGTGCCTTAAGACGTATTAAGATATTCATATAGTTCATTAAGTAATAAGGCTTAGAAATAACAAAACCTTCCGGTTAACGTAACGGCTTAGAGAAGATTTATTTAAGCCTTTTAAACTAAGCCTTCCTACATATTCTGCCTACGTATTCTTTTCAATAACAACATAAATATCTTATTCTTTATATCTGTAGAAGTCACTGAAAATAATAATTTGTATAAAAGGTTCTTAATTCCAACATGCGTAATGTTGTATAACCAGAGTTCTTAGTGGATTAGCGCCAATATAATAATGCTTTTGGAACCTATGCCTGAGAAAATATACTTCATTTTGATACTATCTCATTCAAAATGCAAAAATAAAATATGTATATGAAAAATGGTCTACCATAACACGATGAAACATTAGGCAATATATACATTAATATATTGTCAAACATTAGACAACCTGTTTTGAAAAATTTTATGTTTTTAAAAGCTTAAATTATTATAATTTTGCCATTTTGATATTTGCCAGTTTGTCTCTTTATAGAGAGATTGAGCCTTTTGATCCAGGAAATTAGTAAAGTTGAGTTTTTCTTAGACTTTATCTTATGGTACCGCCTACATTCGAAGCCGATCTACCTCTATATCTGACTACTCTAATTTTGGATGCTGCGCTTCTGAAGGATAATTTAGAGGTTTAACTAAACCATTGCCAAAGATTATTTAACCAAGACATATGTCCTCCTGATAGAAGGACACCTGGCCGGATGGCCTTCCATGGAGTGACGCAATCCCTAACCGAATTATTCCAGGTTTCTTTACTTTATCGTCATAAGCACCTCATTGTCCTTTTGCATTCTATCTAGCACGGTTGTATTTAGTATACGGTCGGGCCAAGATATTTTAAAGCATACCTTTGCAAACAGAGTACAAACGACTCTAGTTTTTTTGAACTCATAATATCGTACTAGCCTATGTGGTACATTTAGACGTTCTCACAGTTTTTCAGTTTTCTAAAGGATCTTCGTCACCCTTCACTGTGTCTATATATCGAATTTTTAAGACACGTTCTGAAGCCTGTTCACTGACGGATATAGACGGCCGCTTAATTGTCGTGCATTTAGAGGGTGGGTCATGCAGAAGTATACAAAAATTTTCGATTCAGTATGTCGCTTTCGTTCCATACAGTTCTGTAACGTTCCATATTGTTTACGGTACTAACAAATTTAATTAAATATTTGCGTCTATTCATTGATAGCTAAATTTGTAAATGCCGATTTCTATTTGTTGTATTATTGCTCTAATTACAAAGCAATGTTACCTTGTTACATTTGTTGGTAGTGAAGATAGTATTTTATTTTTATTAATTTAAATCTGTAGATAACAAAATAAAAATAATGCGACATTAAAAAATACTAACGTATATAAATGTGAATTTATTGGTTTAATCTCTGAGCTTAGTGAATCAATTTTGGCGACAGATAATTTTATTATACAAACCGATTAGTAAATATGAATATATACCCCGACGAATTAGTATAAGAGAAAATAGAGTCCAAAAACGGGAACAATAAAAATAATGGTTGAATACATAAAATCATTTATTAATAAAAAATCACAATATAAGAGCACCGTTATTCTTAACCAAAATCTTAAACTACACCTCAAAAAACCTGTTTTAGTTCAAATAAGTGCAACTACACGCTATTTTATAAATGAGGATAAATCTGTTCATTAAGACATAGTTAAAACAGTGTATGAGTGGTTTAGATTTTATTAATATGGAGTTTTAGGTCAACATCCACTAAATATATATTAAAGCACATAAATATATAATATATAAATATATTATATATATAAATAAAATCACTTGGTATAAAGATTACATGTAACATTTGAGACATTTGACATTTTAAAACACTGTAAAAGGTATCACTATAGGTCATTGACCTTACGATATTACATCGGCGTATCGCTAACAATTCTAAATACAAAATGTAAATTAACAAATAAGGTAAGTACAAATTCCATCGAAACTTAAATACTTGGATTTATCCAAATTCGATTTTTGAATCCAATGCTAAGTTGCGAGAGCCCGTTACGTCACAAATACTTTGGTACATTACAAATAAGATCTTTACGATTATAACTTGCTGTGAATACACTGAGATTCTGAACCGTCAGACCCTGTCCTATAAATGTTGCATATTCTATTAATTTATGTTAATTAATTTAAATGAGCAATTAACGTGGTCTCCATTTTGGCTCGTGTTGGTATGACCTTCTAAACTTGCAATTGAAAAATTTCATTTTGTTTGTGAATATACGATTTCTCTTTTGATCTATGTACTTTATTCAATAAATCCAAGTTTTTAGTTTACAAAGTAAAATAGTTGTTAGTAACGTAAAAATTACATTAACGCGAGTTTCTTATTATTTACGATAGTGTGTCAATTTTGAGACAGATTGAGATCGTGTATATAATATATAGGATAATTTATCCTAAAAACATTGATCCGGCATATTTATATATATATATATATATATGAAACATCCGCTACAAAACAATTGTATTTTTTTAGAATCTGATCATAAGACAATTCTAATCAGAAAACATATACACTCTGGTCAAACTGCCTAAAGCTTTCTAAATTGAGTAATAATTCTCAAAGAACATTTATTCGTTTGTCAAATTTTGATATGTCACATTTGCCGCCTTCCATCGTAAGTATTGCACGATTCTGAAAAAAAAAACACAATAATTATTTAAACAATTAAGTGGCCGTGGATTTCATTTAAGCATTTGATTGGAAGCATTACCCTAACGGCCATGATTCCGATATCAATTATTCAGCTCGATTCAACGATGACTCACAACATGGTGTATTTGGAACATTAATTCATAACAAAGGTTTATTAATTATTATAACAGACTTCAAATATCCCAAAAATTCACTAATAATATGATTAATTTTGAACACAATTATATAAAAAATTATGTGTATTTTAGAAATGTATTATCAATGACATCGACCTTTTGACCGCTTCAAGATAAATCAGAAACATTAATATTAAATTAATAGTAAATTTATTCGTTTAATTACGCAATTTACAAAATATTTAAAATCTATAGAGATCAAATTGTAGTAAGGTTGAATTCCAAGTTATAACTAATGTATGGTACAAAAGGGTTATTTCATAGACAACTCAAAGTAAGGCACTTAAACTTATGTTCTATAATCTTAACCCTTCAACAAAAAGGGAATCACGGAAGCCCATAGGTATAACACCACGCAAAATAGCAAGGAAATATAAGGAGCTATATAAAAATATTTTTCATACACAATTTGACGCTTAAAATGTCAAACATAACGCTTATAGGACAAAATAAATACCTAAGGCGTTTCATGAAGAGCTCATCTGCGTCTACGGAGATATATTCACTATTGCGCATATGGTCGCACCAACGAAAACAGGTATAAAAGGTCGGTTTGGTCACGGTTGCTAGTTCAAGCTAGGCTCATTATATTACTCTTGAAAAACTATTAAGTGTTAACTCAGTTACACTAGACATTGGCACTGGCCTTACATACTCCATTGTGATCTTCATTGAAGATCTAGAGAATTATATAATGAGATTTAAATGCTTATATCTTAAGCCTTATAAATAAAATATATAAAATATAAATCATATTTATTTTTATCTTCTATGAATATGTTTATTTGATATTTACTCGACTTGGTACTATCTCAACTATAAATTGATTTATATATAATAATCAGTACGTTCTTATTTGTACGCATTTTTGTTGCGATATCAGCGAACCAACGGAAATAAAAAAAAACCTTGGCGAATTAATAACTTTACAATTCCATGCCAAAGTTATTAAATGTGAAAGTCTGTGTTGTTTCACGGCTAAGGCTGACAGCTCGGGTCAATTACCCAAATACACGGGAAATTAAATTAACTGGCAACCTTCACCTCCTCATTGCCATCTATAAATACACAGATCAAAAAGAACTGTCGTCCACCTCGGCTAAATATAGAACAAAGGACGACACGCAAGTAGACATTGCAAGCAATGCAAAAAATATTGCACGTGCTTGTAAATTGAGCGCGTTTTCGTATCGATATCGGAACAAAGCAAAACACAAACAATTCGTAGGTTCTTAAGAAAATTCTCTTTAATATCTTAATATATGAAAGGTTCCAACTAAGTACAGGTATGACTATGAAACCCACATTAAAAGGAGTTGAGATTTTCAAATATGCGTGGAGACGTCGCGAAACTAGTTTATTTCTATGTAAGGATATATCAACACGAATTGAATTTCACATGGAATATTTTAAGCAAACAAGTCGTAAATTTCACAACATCAAGTCTCAGGTGCGTTTGAATAAGACCGATAAGGTGTTTAATTAAACTTAGATTTTAAAGAACAAGGAATTATGGTAGCATAATCTACGTTTGGAGAAAATTTAATTTTAGCGTCTATCATAGAAATACGTAGAAAATCCTTATAAACTTACCCCAGAAAAGTCACGCAGATTCCAGCGATGCATGTGCACAATATATAAATGGCTCCAGGGAATGATGATATAGTGTACGCGTATAATGAATTATAGATAGCCGGTGAAATGAGCGGTGCCACTCCTTCTATGGCGCACATCAAAGCAAACACCTTTGCTATATCCTGTGGTGGCAGTATCTTTGTTATCATAGAGCGAATAAGCGGTGATGATAAATCCCGGAATAGTGATATTCCAGCAGCTGGAACAAAACATACAAATGTTTTCTTTATTATCAATAGATTTTAGTTATTCCAGCGCCTTAGGAGATCCATGATCCCGCAGACCAAGGCGCCATGATTGCTATGGATTTGGGTTCAATCATATTTTTTGAGTTAGGAGGTGAGTAATTATACTTCATCATTCATGTTCTTGATGAAATCAGAACACGAAATGGCACATGAATGTAAATAATTGAATTACACTTAATAACGTTTAAATATGTCTGAAATTAATTTAGTTGTTTTTATATCTTTTTTATTAAGTTTGTATAAAAGCTGCGCTCGGCGGATCCGTCCTACCTTTTTTGTTACATATGTATATACTTACTGTAATTTATTTATAAGTTGTTTCGTAAACATATATAATGTTTGAGATCATAATTAAAAAAAAACAAAACTGAATTTAAACTTTATCAAATTGCCTAAGGCCCTTCACGCATTTAAGTACACACAGGCGTCTCGGAAGCTAGTTGCTGCAACGTATTCGTCACGTGCTCACATTGAGGAGAAATTGGCCAATCATTTCGATTATGAGGTGTTTTCTTAGTATTGTTTTAATTCTAATTATGTTATTCACAAGCGTAGGCAATAAGTGAAGAAATTCATTCACAGTAGCGTAATATGCGATACATGGATCGCCTAAAATATAATAATTTGAAGCTAAATTAACATATCGCCACCGGGCATTTTGTAGCAAAGTCAAAAGAAGATGTTTAATTCAATAATAATAACGATTCAATGTGGCTCACAACCCAAGGTTGCATCTGTGCCTTTAATCAAGTTTGAACGCCAGCCTGCTGCGCTTAAGCAACAATTTTAGGTCTAAAACATACCGGTTTCAAATAAGTCTTGATTACGCAAATATAAATCCATTGGCGCGGGAATTATACGCCCCAACTATATCATCGCAAATATCTATTATTAGTATTGTTTTATGAGAAATTCAAACTGCTATACCAAATCAAACCTAATTAATGGAGCAATAAGTAATTGTAATTTGCAGCGCCCTAAACCGTGGCAATATAAAACAATTTTGTTCATATTTTCGATTAAGATTAACCCAAATAAAATAAATAATTTTGTCTCTAGATCTTCCTTTAAGTGATTCAAGGTCAATGAATACCAACGTATATTTGTAATTGTGTAATTTTCTTAGTGTTTTTCATTTAATCAGGTTTTGTTCTCCGAATAATTTTCTTAATCATTAACAGGAGTTTGTGGGGGAGTGACTTTGTCATGGTTACTTCAAATTGACTTAAGACTGCGTACAGAAAGAACAAAAGATAACGAGGTTTAACATATTTTAAATACATTTTTACAGATAATATTAAATTATTTCTTATTGTTATTTTCATAGTTACAACCTTCTTTTTAATTGAACTCAATAAAACCGAAATATTTTCGACGTGTAATTTTTTTAAAATACTTTTTTTTCGTTGATTTAAACCGCATTTTGACATCTTATAAAAATTTAGAAGGATTTTTAGAAAAGAACAAAGGCATTTGTGGTCACAAAGTTTAGATATATATATTATTTATATCTCTATAAAATCCTTTGCAACATTATAAATGCCAAAGGTTTGAGCATTCACACTTCAATCGAGAGAACTGGTTTCAGTTAGATTGACCTTGGACAAGATTAAACATTTTTAATTAATTCTACATATCATCCAGAGACACATTTCAAATATAATTTTATGTATTTTTCCTTTGTTCATAAAAGATGTTATATATCACCTGTTCGGTTCGACCTATCTCTTTTCAACACAACGTAAACCCAATTGGGCAGAAAGAGAAGTACAGATTCTTAGTTCAAAATCGTCTATTTTTATACGAATCTATTTGCATCTCCAGTCCCGACCTCTTACTTAAGCATGAAATATATAAAGAAATATTTTGAAAGCTATTGAACCTAGATTTAAGTTTGAATGACGCTATGGAAAAGGCGTCTTAGGATGCTGCTATTTCAGTAGAAGACCCATCACAGTTCAAAAAATAACGTACAATAATTCAAGATCTGATGTCATACAAAATATTAAGATAATTTCTACTCTATAAGCGACTTACCTTTCTGTCAAACAATAAATACAACTTACCTAAATACATATGCCAAGTCGTGAATGCAAATGCTTGGATAACATATTCAGCTGCCGATGACAAAAAGGCGACAATCGAAAACGACAGATCGGACACTTTGAACATCCGTTGTATGAGAACAACACCAAAGAAGGAACCGAAGAACGCAATAGTCGTATGCGCCGCCGAATAAATTGTATACTGTTGTATGGCCCAGTGCAATTTCTGCCTCGCGTACAGATAGCCCAAGCTCATAGTCCCATACATAATAAAGATGGACATACTATTTGCTACGGTCAGCAGTAAAATTTGAGCCCTGATGTAATTTGGACGCTTTTTAAAACACTGGGCTATCATTTCCTTTATTAACTTGATGTCCAATACCGATCTAATGCCTCCCTGAAATATCATCCCTTTATAGACTAGTAGTATGTGATTATATTGTTATATTATTAATAACTATGTGATATCAATTCGACAAAAAGGAGGTTATCTATATTAACATTCTAATATGTATTTAGGGAAACAATAAAGAAATTTGGCTCATTCGTTTTTGAGATTATAAATGTCAAGTTTGTAACAATTTCAATTTGTAATAAAAGAACAAATAATACCTTTTTGGCGCCCGGCAATGATTCGTCGAGGCAGCAATTAGTGAAAACATAGGCGGTTGCACAAAGGAAAGCCGTAATCAAGAGCAAATACACATTTCCAACTGCTCTTAACAAGTATGAACTTGCTAGGGAACCTATTACGCTGCCTCCAGAGACAGACGCCTCTACTATTGTCATTCTAAAAAAAAGATAGTTACGCATAGATCATAGGCCTAAAATAGTGAAACTACCCCTTATAGTTTCGTATCAATTAAATAATGTTAGGCCTAAAACAAATTTTAAAAAATTGAAAAGGCTTTACTGATATGCACAACTGTATGTATTGTTTAAATTAATTACCTAAGGGACCGTTTTTCCTTGGAAGTGATATCGCTCAAATAACAAAATGCACCAGTGAACAATGATGTGAATCCACCAGACACAGACATTGGAATAACTGTGACTATAAACCACCATGGCCCCAGATCTTCCATCATACTGTATATTACAGTCAATCCACTACTTACCGACATACCTGAAATGGGTTTTGTATTTTAATTGATACAATATGCCTTTGCGAATGATGTTGAAACTAGTTTATGTTACTCTTTCAATTATTTTATTTAATAAGAAATGGTGACCATAAATTATGTACGAAGGTACACAAAAAGAACTTAGACAGGGCTCCTAGGAGGAGTAAAATATCATGATTTATTCATGATTAATAATATGAAATGTGTTACACATAAGTAATATTTTTGTTATAAAAGGGTGGAACTAAAACCTACCTAGTAAAGGCCAAACAATTAAGGGTTTTCTCCCATATGTGTCAGACCATACACCAAGAAATAAAGATAATAGAGCTGGTGCAAGGGACTCTATTATTGTTCTAACCATTGATACAAAAGCTGCATATTTTTGCACTTCTTCCTCTAATTCCTGAGATCCATTGTTTTTTACAGGTGATAAGAATACTTGGCATTCAGTTTCATTGTGACCGCATGAGTGTAAACAGGTTCGATACAATAAAATATTGCTTATTGCTGCACCTAAAACATTTTTATAGTATTAAGGCTGCATGTTTAACTTAGATAAAAATGTACATAAAAGCATACCTTATCTTTTGTAGTAATACATAACTAAGAAAACAAAGCTTATGATATTTCAGATAAAAGATATAACTTACCAGATAATGATACGGACAATATAGTAAAAAAAAGGGGAAATTCCATAGTCACTCTATAAGGGTTGCTGGGGACTTGATTTGAATCATTTACGGTTGGATTACTTTCAGATACACTTTCATTTTCTTGAACCATTTTGAAAATATTTCAAATTCGTTTTTTTAGTTTCACAGAATCACAAAAATAGAGAATTTATATGATGGTAAGTATAAAAAATTAAATACACATTTTTTATTTGTTTCGCGCAATTGACCAAACGACTGATAACTGAGACACAATCGCTTGCGTTTGGATTGTGACTTAAAATAAGTCATGTCCAGTTTTCTCTTTCCCGTCATTGTTTATGTAAATATTTATAAAATAACATTAAATACCTAATCAGTTCGCGCTGTGATATCATTTTAGCGAAGCAAAAGGCAAAGCTCAGGTGACAGGTCACAGCGTATGGCGCAAACTACAGTCTACAGTCTATCACGGTTCAGTGTCAATTGCATGGTCAAACATGAACTATTCTGTGCATCACGGAAAATAATTGGATGATTTGAAAATTTGCTTTTCCTTCATTCGGCATTGGAGAAACTGTTTAGAAATATCACAAACAACAAACAGTAACACTGAAACACTTGAGCACTTCATTAAATCTATTCAACAGGTCTATTCAGAAATTCGTAAACATTTTCAATATTTCCTGCAAGTAAAATGTTGCGCTAAAACGTACATACATTGGTGGTGATTCTGATGTACACACTCTAAACTAAAAATCTCTAAATTTACACCTGTCAAACAGTTTTAGAGAGCGTAACCTATTCTGTACATCTCTAAATTGATAGCAATAAGGTTTAAATTGTCAATGTAGAAACATATAGAATAGGTTACACACGTTTGACAGGTTAAATCGAAATATAGATATTTTTAGTTTTAGAGGTATACATGAGAATCGCCACCCTTATTATTTAATATGCATGTATAACGAAATAAGGAATATAGATTATATTACATTCGGAAGATATATATTTTGCCTATAATTCGCTATTTAAAAAAATGTGTTTGAACCGAAGCAATTCACTTTAACTATATCCATACTATAATCAGAAAACATCAGGCGGTTCTTTGATAAGTCATTTTAATGCAAAGTTCTCCTTGGGAAAACAAACTGTTTTTTATTCATTTCAAGGAAAAATGTTTTTCTTATTTTGTTTTGTTTTTCAACCTTATATTTCCTAAATTTTTTAGGATAGGAAAGGCTTACATTTGTGGAATATTAATACTAGTGTCTAATAATGATAACTAAAAAAAGACAATTAGAAACCCTTAAACAAATATTATTGTTATAGTACCTATTACGATCTGAATTTGTAAACGACTTATTTTTAATTATCTAACAAAATAACGCTATAGGTGAACCATAATACTTGCAAAAATGAAAGAGTTCATGTCCGATATCACCTCATTACACATAAGGTATTTTACTTTCAATAAAAAACACTCTTATTATACAAATTTATGATTTATTTAAGAGATATAATGGATAAACAGAATAGTATTTAAGTTTCATTTAGAAATATTTTTGTATTATTGATTTTTAAGTTTATTGAATTTTCTTTCTAAAATTTAGCCAAGCCCAGCCCAGCTCGCCCAGATGGTCATCTCACAACAGGATACACAAAATATTGCTGACCTCATTTCCTCGCCGCCGAAAACAGAATATTATAACGCCATTAAAGAGCCTCTAATATCGCTATATGAAGAATCCAACAGTGCTCAAACAAAGAAGTTGCTTTCGCAAGTAGAGCTTGGTGATCAGAAACCCAGCCAGCTGATGTGGCAAATGCAACAACTAAACAAAGATAAATTTCCATAAAGTACCAACAAAATGATGTGGCTTGAGCATTTACCACCACAAATTCGTTCCGTGCCATCAGCGAAGCATTTAAAATCAAGACAACGCTTGACGACCTGACTTTGCTCGCGGACAAAATGATGGAAGTCCACACGCCGGCACAACACATCGCGTCCGTGGCAACGCCTTTCGCCACTACACCATCGCCACCACGACCTCCAGCGTACCAGCAACAAACCACAATCAATACTCTCATAGGCGAAACAAGGCGATTATCTTTAGAAGTTGCTGAGCTACGAGCACAACCTCGCGACAACTACCGCAATAATCGTTTTCGCCACCGTTTCCATATACCAATCGCAGCGAAAACCGGCGAGAGACGGAAGAACGAAGCCGTAAAGGATCTCCAATGCCGTATTGCTACTACCATCATCGCTACGGTATGGACGCAAAGAAATGCGCACCACCATGTACCTTCAAGGCCATAAACCAGTCGGAAAACTAAAAGTAACGCTTGCTGCGGCGGGATCTGGCGTTACTGAACCTTCACACTGCCTCTTCGTTACCGACAAGGTAACGAAAAGGCAGTTTTCGTCAAAGACATTTTTGGTCGACACAGGAGCCAATATCTCCGTGCTACCAAAGAGAAAGGGCTCTCGCGAAAAACCTCTGCCATTTCAATTATACGCCGCCAACAATACCGTTATTCCAACATACGGAGAAAGGACGCTGCAACTCGATCTCAACCTCCGAAGACCATATACATGGAAATTCGTCGTAGCAGATGTGTCTAAACCAATTTTGGGAGCAGATTTCCTACAGTACCACCATCTCATTGTTGACGTTAAACACAGAAGATTGATCGACGGGAAAACACAGCTGGTAACAAACGCAAAACTCAGTACTGCAAACATACCCACAGTTCGCAGTATAGATATGCAGCAAAATTACCACAGCTTACTCGCAGGGTTATGCATACCAAGCAAAAGCCCTTGGGCATCACCTCTTCACATCGTGCCAAAGAAGAATGGAGACCTACGTGTATGTGGCGACTACAGAAGGCTCAACGCTATTACCAAGCCTGACCGATACCCATACCACGTATTCGTGATTTCACATACCAACTCGCAGGGAAGAAAATTTTCTCCACCCTCGACCTCAACCGTGCATTCGGTGCAATTGCCAGTCAGCGAGCAAGATGTGGAGAAAACCGCCATTATCACACCATTTGGCCTTTTCGAGTTTCCTCAACTCCTCAACCAATAATTTATACCTATCAAATAATTTATTAGATTTAATTTTGGAAACTTAGTAATATATACAATAAATTACGCTTGTTTGATGGATCGATTTAGAATGAATGATTGAATTTTAGTTTAGAGAATTTACGTCAAAATCGACAACACTATAGTTTACTCTGCTACTAAATAACGTCTTTAGTCTGTGGACTTACTGTAGAGAACGCGATATTTAAAGCTTTTTGGTTAAAACATTGGAGGTATACGTTTTCTATAAATTGCTCAAATTGTTGATGATAAGTATTCAAACAACATTATCGAAATAAAATTAACATAGGTAAGTGTAAAATTCCTTAGAAATGAGAAAAGTTTTCACAAGATTTGCGAAAGTAGTGCAATGATTTTGATGAGTCGCCTACTGTCATTACATCCGCCGTTAGAGAAAATGACTCTGTAAAAAAAATTGGATTAATTTCATGCATCTTATATCTTTAGTGTCGATACGTATAATTTGTATTACAATGTTTTTTAGAATGTAACCCAGGCCTTAAAATTATCACGACCTATTTTTAGATCCACTTTCGTTTTGCCGTACGAGCAGCCGGTGTTTTCTACTAGTAGATTTTTTTGTAAAAACGTTCCATCTCGTTTCTTCCGATTTTAGAAAAGAATCCACAATGGCAGTTAATGTATACTCAACCAATGTTACATCGGAAAATTTATCGCGTCACGATATGCTGGCGTGGGTGAATGATGCTCTACAGTCGAATTTTAGCAAAATCGAGGAACTCTGTACTGGGGCTGCATATTGCCAATTCATGGACATGTTATTTCCTGGCAGTGTACCCATGAAACGCATTAAGTTTAAGACAAACTTGGAACATGAATATATACAGAACTTCAAAATATTGCAGGCAGCTTTCAAAAAAATGTCTGTTGACAAGGTAAATATTACTTTTATTTTAGTGTCTTTATATTATATTAATCCGAGTAATGTTGATATTTAACGTTACAAAAATAAAAAAATATAATATGTTATATTATAATCTCTATAAAATTAGTGGGCCAGGGTTTACAAAAAAATTATATACTATAGGGATATGTTATTTTACATGGTGCAACTTCTAAACTGTTATAGGTAATACCAGTGGACAAGCTGATTAAGGGGAGATTTCAAGACAATTTTGAGTTTTTACAATGGTTTAAAAAGTTTTTTGATGCTAATTATGATGGGAGAGAATATGATGCGTTTGAGGCTCGTGGCGGGATAATGATTGGGTCTGGAACTTGTGACAGTGGCCTTCCGCTCTGTAGTGCTGTGCCGCCACGCACCCGCCGAGTGGCCCCTCCACATCAATCGGGCAGTACGCATCAATAGCTCTTCTCAACTACATGCTTAGATGCATTTTTGACTTCACATTCTCCCGAATGTTGAAATGTAATGCATCTAGGTATTTCATGTACACACCCACACCCTCCAAAGTCCACTCTCAACATTTCAATCCCACTTACTTTTATGTTCAATTTTCGTTTTGTAGATAGTACCCATTGACAGACTGGTGAAGGGTCGATTCCAAGATAACTTTGAGTTCTTGCAATGGTTCAAGAAATTTTATGATGCCAACTACAGTGGTATGCCTTATGACGCGATGGCGCAGCGTGAAGGGCTACCAATGGGCCACGGATCAGCGGGCGCGGCGCCCCGGCAGATGCCGTCTGTAAAGAAGCCGGCTGCGCCCATTGCTAAAGTCGCTGCTAGACCCCAATCCAGTACTATTTCTTTTCTTTACATTATGATTTTTTCTATTTCATATTGCTGGTTGGAGTAATTTTTATATATTTATTTTTATCTATTATCTATACTATTAGAAAAGAACCATTGCTTGTTTTGGGTAATTGATATGTTTGACTTATATATTTTACTGTTTTAGTCAATTGTTTATTTTATTGCCATGAATTCATTTACCTTATATTTCCATTTTCCTACATCCTCTAAACATCTTTACATTATTAATTTGTTATTGTATTTTAATTATAATATCATTTTGCCTTGCTTAATAATTAGCTGTTAATAATATGTTATCTGATTTGTACTGAATTTAGCGGCTTTTTACTCTAATGAAATAGTTTCAAGTTTACATTGAGCTTTATTAAAGCTTTGTTTTAAATTTTTATAATGTGTCATTATTTTTTTATCAGTTATGAAGTCAAACACTCCTGCAGTAAGATCACCACCATCCAATTTAAGGCTAAATCAAAATGCAAAGGGGGATTCTAAGATTATTGAAGAACTCAATCTTCAGGTAAATTACATTTTTTACTAGAACAAAATAGTATGTTCTGTAGTTATTAGCAAAAATCTATTTTTTCTTGTATTTCATTAATTTTCAAGCCCTAAATATGAGAGATAAACTTTTTTTGTCAATGACAATGACTCTTGCAATTACTGCATTCAGGTTCAGGAACTAAAAGCAACATTGGAAGGTCTGGAGAAAGAGAGAGATTTTTACTTTGGAAAGCTGCGGGAAGTTGAATTAATTTGTCAGGAAATGGAGGGACAGCATAATGAAGACCTTGTTAAGAGTGTTTTGGATATTTTATATGCAACTGCGGTAAGAAAAACATTAAGTTTTCTTTCTGTATCGACACCTGTGTATCAAGGGAAGACCTGGCTTCTCAAACATAGGTGATACCTAGCTCAGAAGCCAGGGATTCTATTGTGTGGTGTAATTGCTTATTGTTAATAAAAGCATGAAATAATTTAAGAAATAATAAATTTTGAATAAGAATACTGTAGATGTATCTGGTCTAGGGATAGTGGTACCTGAATTGGAGTTACAGCTCCTACATCATATCATAATGAGATGTACAATCCTTCACTTAGTTCTGCACAAACCTCTTTTAAATATTATTTTTTAGATTATCTTCAAATAATAATATTTATTATTATTAAATATATTAATAGGAAATAAAATCATAACACTTAATTGACGTTTCTTCATGTAACTCATATTTCAGGACGGATTCGCGCCACCAGAAGACTTGGACGGTGACAACCCTCATCCACCAGAGGAGGATGAATATTGAAGGTGGCGTTCATCCATGCTCACTGTACATGAAATATATCAAAATTTAATAGCTTCACTGTCGACAGCACTCTGTGCTTAGTATTTCACAGCCAATAAGTCGTAACCCTTAGACATTGCAAATGATTTGTTACATTCTGTGTATTGCTTAAGAATGTTAACCAGTAATTTAAATTGTCATAAATACCCGTTATTCATAAAAATTGGAATTAAATTTTGTGATATGCGGCTAGTTTCCAGTGAATTAGTCAACAAAAATTTAGTTTGAATAAAATAACTGTTAACCAAACGACCCGTTACTAAATTATTCGACCTTGAAGCTTGACTTTATAAATTATATATTTTTATAGGCGTGAATTTAATTATTATAATTCTATAATTTTAATTATATACAACTGTTTTATGATAACAGTAATCCATGAGAACTGGTACTAAGAACCGTGAGTTTATTCTTTAAACTGAATACATGTGAATGTAACATCTCACAAGCAAATATATTATAGTAGTATAATGGTAAAGCAGTGGCCCAAAATGGCCAATAAAGTTCCTATTCTCAATCACTATCACGCCTACTAAATAACCGTTGAAAATTCTATAATCTATAATACTGTTATGGCTGTGGTAACTAAGTGCTGATTATCCCATATTTTTCATTTCGGTTTCGGTTTAGTGACATCACTCTTAGTTCAAAGCTTACGCTTTATACTTCAGTTGTCGGTTAAGTTAAAAATTGTCTACAGTATTTTAATGCTTCTGTAAATACTCATCCTGTCGAAGTGAAATTATTGTCGTAATCATACTTGCTATTAATATTCGATTTTTAAATCCAATTGTCTTGTACCCTCTTTTCTACATTTTGCCAATAAGTTGTGCTCGAACAATTTCAACTTGAAATTAAGTATTAATGTTCATAGCCTCAATACATGGGTAAGTAGTAGTTTTCAATACAACATGACTAACGAAAATACAATATTTGTCTTATATCAGACATTAGTGAGTGCAATAAATTATTTGTCGCCTTGCAATTATTGCTAAATGTACCCATTTCTACTGAAGCTCTACCCTTATATGATCTGGTGCAGATAGATGACTGGTATTCATTTTTGGGCCACTGGCTGTAAACGTGCATTTAATAGGTTGTTATGATATGGAAGAGATTTAATGTTAATTGTTACATTGGTTCGGCTGAATGTACTTGGTAACTTCATAAATTAATATGTTTTTTATTGGGATTTATTAATTGGTTGCCTATTAAAATAAAACTTATACGGGAAGCCTATATGACGGAACTATGTATATTGAACTATGTTGTATTCTTTATATCCCAGTATAACAAGTAATTATTTTAAGTATTTTTTTTATATTGGTTAATTGAGTAGATCTAGATCTGAATAATGATCGAGATAAACGTATTGGAACGTTGTGATTAATAATCGAAATTAGGATTTAAAGTTGTAGGGCCTTATTTTACACTGGAGTTTGCACCAAGATAGATTAACAAAATATACATTTAATCTTTATTTTAATAATCCTTAGGTGTGATGTTTTAACTCACGAACGACTTGTTGGCCTGTTTTTTTTTGCCTATGACAACTTATATCTAAAATATTAATTATTACAGTATGCCAACTGGGACTTGACATTGTGAAATCCTTAAAATAAAATATCTGCATTTAAACAATGTTTGTTTTATTTAAATCCTAAACGATAACCATACTGTTTCTTAAATCTATAATATAAAAGTAGTCTACCTAGATAATCCAGAAATAGCCATTGAGGTCATTATCTGCACACTTGTCTTATACTCTTAAATCATGGTTATTCGACGTGATTTATAGGTGGGACCAAGGTACCACTAGCATATTCATAACCATTCCTAAAATCTGTATTAATTATTTGAGAGACAGCTTATTATTAATTATACAATATTGTCATTTTATTAAATAATACATTAATATATTTTCACACAACACAAAATCTGGACCGATTAAAAAAAATATTGCATCAATTAAATTTATTGACGTATACGTGTGTAAATTTAATTTTCATCATATCTTTCCCAAGATCCCTCTAAAAAAAAAAAAAAATATAACCCAAGGTGTGAAAAAATCTATCATCGCTTGCGCTGCTTTCCGTTTCCTTACTTTAAATGTTTATCATGCTTCCTTCCATATCTCGTTGGCAATTGCGTATTATTCTTTTCACTCGGTTTGTGTAGGTCCACCTTTGGCACGCGTATGTAATTGATGGCAGTAAGCAAGAGTCCAAAACTTTTTTTTATCGGTAGTGGACTTTAAACACCTCTTTGTATTTCCTCTATCTCTGCTAGCAATTATTGTTGTTTGTTGTACTTCAGAAATACAATTTTCAGAGGTGCGAAAAATATTTGCTATCTAGATAGATAAAATCACCAACGTAATCTGGTGATTTGTCATTTAAATATAGATATTTAATCGAGTTAGTCATTATTTTTGTTTTATCTTGGTTAATTTCAAAACCCACAGGTTTTAGATTTGAAGCAGAAAAACATTTGGTTCACATCGTATGCATTTTCAGAGAACAGTGCAATGTTGTCAGCAAAGCGTCCCTTTTATGTAGATATAAGATAGACTACAGAAAGATAGATATTAAAATACAGTGATTTGTTTTGATAAAATGTCTAATTAAAAGTAATTGAATCGAGATCACTAACCAATAGAGCCTTTATGTTCTGACTTAAAACAATGTTACCACAACGGGAAAACTGATTCCTTTTTTAGAGCTATCGGATAAAATTATTCCCCTTTCAATTCTCTCAGAAGTTCAAGAAATTGGTTCTATAGTAATTTATTTTTCGCGAAGTAGTTTATTTTTATGGTGTTAAAAAATTATAGCAGTTGCACACAAGGCAGGAAGTTGGACACCAAAAGTTGCTGCGCGTATATTGATAGCAGCGGCAGATATACGAACCTTTCTATGAGAAATGGACTATCTGACAATAATAATAAAAATAATTATTTAATTCAAACTAATAATTCCTAAAGATTCAACAAAACGAATTGTTTAACGCTTCAGCATTATAATATTAGCATAGTCACCTCTTACAACAATAATACACAATTAATATATTATTATAATTATTATTGTGTATTATTGTGTATCATTGCAATGAATTGAACTATGATTAATTAATTATAAAAGTAGTTTTGTACCTATTTTCCATAATGGAGTTAAATTAGAAAAGTAAAGAAAATGAAATAACTTTTTAACTCATAATCATCTTAATAGTAAAAAAAAGGAAGTAAAAGTTTGAAATTATAATTCAGGGGTCCATAGTATAAATTCCACTAGACCAATTTACTAGCAATAACTAGATACTCCGCGAAAATACCCTCAAAAACACTCGGCGAATGTTTAGCCTCGACACCGAAGCATCCACAGGATGTTGGTTCTACGAACTGGCATCCTCTACAACCTTTTAAATTGTTTTTTTTTTAAAAAAAAACTTTAAAGTAACATGCACAAGCATTACTTCCGAAGCTGTCTTTGAGAATTTTACAAATCTAAATTCAAGATAATGAATGAATTAGATGTCATAACATTACAATACATAATTTTTAATAAATTATCGTAAATTGAGTACATGCATTTAGTCTAATATCGTACCTAACACATTACTATATTTGTACCTACATTAAGTTTTGGCATATTCCGAGGTAATCTTAACTAAATGTCAAAGTGTATCGTTTTTATATTTCGCTTTTCTTGGTCTTAAACTTTTTCCTGAAAAACTGTCACTAAGTTGAGATAGATTTTGTTTTGAAGCTTCAACACCTTCGTTACGTTGTTTGGATCTCGTCCTGCTTGATATGTTGAGGCTGTCGCTGGTATCAAGTGAGCTATTTATTTTCACGGCATTTGAATTAGTTTTTGAGCTCTTACCTCTTCCTTTGGCTTTAGTTATTTTGCCTTTAGCAGTGAAATCTTCGCATCCAGAACAATTGTTTGAATTTTTTGACATTTTACTCTGTTTACTGCTTGAAACTTGTTTGGCTTGAGTAGGTTGCTTATTTTTAGTAATTAAAGCAGTGGTTTTTTTCTTTTTTGTCACCGGCTTCTCAGCTTCAAACTGATTTTCATTTTGCTTTTGTTCAGTCACAACTCTCGGCGCAATTTCTTTTATCGTATTTTCCGGTGCAAGAGATTCCTCGATTTTAGACGTAGTGTTAATTTTTTTCTTAGAATTAACCATTTTGTTTTTTAAATCTTGCACGGTTAAAATCTTTCCATTATTTCTACTAACTTGTGTCCTGCCATTTAAAATTGATACAGTCACATCTTTTAAATGATCTGTAAAAGAGATTCTCCATTATATCTTAAACTTGTTTGTGACAGTAAAAATTTTACTACAAGTAAAAAACCAAGCTTTACATTATAAATAAATAAGAATTATAAAACAAACATTGTACATTAACATTTAGTCCCACAGTGCTCATACATTATACAAAAGCTGTAGTCTATTTTCATTGATTATTGTGTTAACTGCCTGCCAAAACAAAAAAATTTGCCTCATTCATACAGACCTCCAAGCAATGGCAAGCCTCTTATTGTAGGCTTAATACATACCTCTATTTGCAGTGGGTCGTGCTATTTTCCAGATAGGGATATTTTCTGTTTCCATTTCACTCTCTATATCAGTTTCCCAAAATGATTTAATGCAATTTGATCCTAAAAAATAATTTATTTTTAAGTTTTATGTATAATATAATGTTCTATTATATTAAATGTTTTCAAGTCTTAAATGTACAATTGAAAATAAATGTATTGTAGGTTATGATTTTAACAAAAACTTATATAGGAGTCACTGTGTGTGTACAACATTTTAATGTAACTATTTTATTTTAAAAAAATGTCAACAATTAACAAATCATTAGTATGCAAACCATTTATGACAATCGAAAACTAATGCTAGGCAATTGTGTGACAGAATCGCGATTATCTAAAATGTTCTAAAAAGTAATAAAATTTCCTCTTATATAATTTCTTAAACTTACATAAAATTAAAAAAATTTGAAAATTGATCCTAATTCTTTCTATAATAATTGATCTTATTAATATGAAGAGGTATTGACAATTTTTCCTTAATTTTAATTATTACAATAATTATAAAATTATTTTAATTATCAGATGTTGAAATATTTACTCATAGTACCTCAGGCAGAGTTCTTTGCTAAAAAATAGGATTTTGTTTAAACATTGGTCAATAATACTTACTTTGAAATATGGCCTTGGAACCACAATTCTGAGAAAGACCGTTGCATGTTTGTTTTAAAGAGCTTTCAAATTCACAATTTTCACCAGTGTTGATGTTATTTTCTTTAGGATTTATATCAAAGACTTCTCCAGTGAGGGTTTCATCGGTGAATGTATCACTTACATCACTATCAAATGTACCTTTTGGAATGGAATTTGGTTTGTTTACATTACAGGCTGTGCCATTAATTTGTTCAGCAGGTACTATTTTGTGAATTAAATCTAATACATTATCTTCTTCATCAGAAACAGTTCTATTTAGACAAGACTGTTTTGTCACAAGCTTTCTAGCTTTATTCCGTTCTTTATTGTCAAGTTTAGTTTGGGGACTTGGCCCAGCAGTATCAGACAACCCTTTAGAGCTAAACAAATCATTTTTCTGGGTGAATAATTTTCTTTTTGAAAAACTTGATTTTAATGAAACTTCAGTTAATTTTGACTCATCATTTTGAAATTCTTTAGGTTCTTCAATTATGTTTTGTATTGGTAATGAGCTTAGTTCAGATTGAGAAATAATTTTGTGTTTCACAGCAATACTCTTTTGTTTTGCTTTAGGCATTAAAGGCTTTTTAAAAGTTCCTTGTAGAGAATTTTGTTCATCATTTAAGGAATTAATTACTTCATTTTGCGATTTGGGACTAGCAAGTTTAATTCTTTTTGCATTATTGATGCATTGATGATCTAGGGATCTTTTTCTATTTTCACTATCAGAAAATATTTCTTCATTTTCACTGCAATGGCTTGCTTCAGTTACTGATACTTTTGGTATATCACATGAACTTTTCTCCCTTTCTGTTGTATTACTGAATCTTTGTGACGGAAACATATATTCATTACTAAATAAATCTTTCAAAGTTCTCCCTTCCTGGCATGTTTGGGTGGAGTCAGCTTTGACTACTTCAGCTAAAGTTTTCGTCGTTTTATGATTAATGTGTGGCTTCCTTAATAAGGAGGTATTTTTAAGAGATCCAGGCTGATCAAATTCGTTGCTGCTTTCAGGTGACTCACTACTTTCTCTATCTGAATTATTTGTACATTGTATGTGTCTTCCTAAATTATTTCGGTGACTTCTTAACAGAGTTTTCTGCCTATTTTTTTCATACCTTTTTCTTAGTTTGAGTTTTAGTTTTCTGCACACAACTTCCTTAATCATTTGTAATTCATGTGTGTTGAATGTTTCAAACTTGAGAGCATTTGTGATGTCAACAACACTTTTAGTGGTACCTAAAAAAATTTTTTAACTTAAATAGGTGAAGTCAAACCCTTCATATAAAAAGTATGAAATTAATATATTTCAACACTATACTCACTCACGCTACAAAACGACATTGGAGATCTACTCCTACCATCAACTACAGATCTTTGAGAACTTGTGTATTGTCCAGGATGAAATCGTGGAGGTCTGTCACTTTTTAAAGATAATGGCGAGAATGCTCGATCACGGTAAATGCTCCGGACATTTGATTGTGGGAGATCCATCATGTAGCGATTTGAAGTTGTGTTTATGTGATCCCTAGTCGTGATCATTTTTGATGTAGTATTTCTACTAAAACCACCCACAGAAATTTCCTGAAATTATCAATACACTCATAACTTCTTAAAATTTCTACACACATTATGAAAACTAATGTTTTGTATAAACTTCAATCGATATAGCTTCGATTAAAAAACAAAACACCGTTTACACCAATACGAAATTACTAAAACATGTAAACAGTACAAACCCCAATTCCAGTATGTAATGTCAGCATATTTTCGTTTTCGTCGTCCGACATTATTGTATTTTCTTAACGATTTAGCATAATATTTTGATCTAGCAGTTTGCGTCCATACAATTTAAACGTATTTTTCAAATTTGAAATATCCAAACACAAATAACAAACTGTCACTCACTTAAACCACAGATAATTAATATCTAGAGATACAAGCTACCAGCCGCAGCCGTTCAACAGTTGATTGGGATTGATTAGGTAAGTTAGATATAACGAACCATAGCATGAATATTTAAATTTGTTTCTAATAGACCCAAAAATAGTATCAAGTAACATTTTTAATGTGTATAAATTAAAAATAAATGGATAAGTTAAGTCAAATACTTTTATAATAAAATTGTGTTAGAAAAATCTCGACTATGGGGTACCTAGGTTTTTCGTGAGGTGGCAGCACTAAATGGCACACGTCCCTACGTACACTACGTCCCGCAATTTTTAAATCTGTAATATCTACGAAAATATTCACTTAAATCATACGGTGTAAGGGGCAATATTCAAGGTATTTAATTGGTTAAGGATTAATGCTGTATTGGTAAAAATCGCTTCGAAAATTAGCCATTATTTGTCGTAAAAAGTAAATGACAAAAAAAAGTTATTGTGGGTTATCCATAAGAGATAGACATATACCATCACGGACTTTTCTGTAGACCTTTTCAATGTGTACAATACTTAGTACATTATTTTGATAACCCTCGTAGGGTTCAGCCTGCGTTTGCAATGTAAGCGGAAGAAATTTAATTATTTACGACATCACATTAGAAACCTCAAAAATACAACAGTACTTCTCTATTATTTAATGGATGTTATTATACATATAAATCTTCCTCTTGAATCACCCTATCTATTAAAAAAAACCGCATCAAAATCCGTTGCGTAGTTTCAAAGATTTAAGCATACAAATGGACCGAGAAATCAGCATAGCCGTGATCCTAGATCTTAGAGTTACGACGGCATTTTTGAAAGTATAAGCAAGAACCGCGCTGCCGGTCAGGAAGTCACCTATAAATTAAAGATAAGGCCCCCCTTAAATGTACGACAGAATTCTGGTATGGCAATACCTACTTGTGAAAAGTTATAAGTTTTGCATTTACTTTTGCGATCTGAAGAATCAGCTCCCTGTGGCAAGGGAGCTCCCCTACACAGCTTCGGTTTTACGTTTACTTGGAAGTTTTTGGTCTTTTCCTATTTTGTCTATACTGCAGACTCGTTTCCCCCCCATTTTATAATAATTAAAAAACTATCAAATGGTCTTTCACTGAGTTGAACGCTTTCAGCTAATGTCGAGGTTACGAGGTAGCCCTATGTGGCTTAGAGCTATTACATATATTATTTATGAATTTAGAAATATGATCAAAATATTTATAATCAAGAGAACAGTTACGCAAAGCCATTATCATTATGTATCGTTTGAGCAAGCTAACGTCTTTTTCGTAGTATTGAACTTAGATAGGGAGATTGAGAAAATAATTTTTGATCATGTTGATGCACAATTGTTACATAGTAATAAATAAATGTTACATGGTATATCTATATTTTTTATATAGTATAATAAATTAATTTATTTTTTTTAAAGCCATTTATTATTACCATAAATAAATTTATCTGAATAGAAAATGGGAGCATAATTGTAAAAGGTAATTGAATCATATTAACAAAAGTATATTTAGAAACATATTAAATATTTTACTTTACTATAAAGTACAAAAAATTGTGTAGTGTAACAGAAATTGTATCAATTTAATTCTAAATTTGCCTTAATTTCAAAGGAACATGATTTTGAGTCCAGTGATTGTCTGAATAGTTGTGAATGTTGCCAGTTTACATCACCCTGTCCTCCACTAAGATTTGCTGTTATTATAACCTCTTTAAATTGCTTAGTATATTCTGAAGTTTTTTCTGTAAAACAATATATACCAATTATTGTATTCAGTTCTATACAACCAATATCAGTTCTCACATAACAACTTTTAACAGTCCCTCACAAAACTAAATGACTATTATTAATATAGCTTTATTGCTATTCAAAAAATAATATAAAACATAAAATTTATAATACAAAGAAACATTTTGAACTATCAACAAATAAGAATAATTTTTCACCTTATTTAAATAAATACAATTAAATGCAATTTATTTGGATCATGAAAAAAATAAGGAAATAAAAATTGCAACTTGCAACTGGAGAAAAAAATTACCATTAAAAACAGCAACACTTGAAGTATTGTTATCAAATTGCAATCGCCACTCAATGTTGCCGTTTTCAAAAATAGCCGAAGTTGCTCGAACAGCGAGTGATGTAAAAATTACGCCACCTTTTGCGGATAGTTTCCAAGAAATCCTTCCAGACGTTTCGCCTTCTAAAATCCAATCAAAACAAAAAAAATAACTCCTTTAATGTTTTGCAATAATTTCGTCGAAAATTAATAATGGCTACACATATCAATTGGACTATTTAAAATTTTTAATACCTTCCATACCTTTTTTTTCCAAGTTAGTACATTTAAATTATGTTTGTCAATTAATAGGTAAGGAAGCCCATATAATTTACATTATAAATTATTTAGAATATATCAACTTCTAACTATAAGAATGAAAACTTTAGAATAAAATTATTTGAAAAAATAAGAGACCATCATCGAAAAAATAAGTACAATATAAACCTTCTCTAGCGATGTAAACTTGCTGCCAATCTTTTTCCACATTTCTGAAGACATTTTCTCCTTCATACACGCCCGAGGCCCATCCATCTAGTGAGAATAGCTGCTCTTCATTCCTGCTAATCTGGTACTTATCTGGGCTACAGTAATATTGTATACTGACTGCCCCTGGCCGATCAAACTCAAATACATGCCCAAATTGTGAGCCCATTTCACCGCGTTGTGATCTCCATTCTTTAGAGCCGGATATTCGTCCTCGGGATTCGTAATCACTTGGTTTTCTGCAAATTTAACGATACGATACCAAATTTTGTTCTATGTTCAATCAACAAAATATATTATGAGGTAAAAAGTTTTACGTTTTATAAATATAAAAAAAAAAAAATAATATAATTTAAAGTTTAAATAAATAAAAATGGCATCACCTTTCCAACATCATCTGTGCAAGTTCGCGTATAGTACGTGTGGTTAGCCACTTCCGTCTAGCAGGCGAGACTTGCGCTAGTCTGTGCTCACGTAGCGTCAGCAATGTTGTTATCAATTCTTGCTCTGTGCATTGTTTTCGACGCAAAAGAACCTTTAAAAATAAGGTAATAAATATCAGAAGATTTCACTTTATTTTATTTGTTAATTAAGTTTTTAGTTACCTCTTTATGGTTAGTTGTATAACGCCAAGTAACGTCCTGTACATCGTAACAAGAGACAGCTATTACATATGAAAGTTTTTTGCCCCAGCCATGGCTATACATCAGCGGGGTGTCAAATGCCCCTTCACAAGGGTCTACATGCAGCCAGTTGTTTGACACATAATCATATACCTGGCAAATGGAATCAGTTTTCAATAAGAATAATTTAGCCGCAGTGAACCAAACAAACTCTAAAATAGTAAAAATTTTAATAGAAGATTTAAAAATAGCTGGTTTAAAATAAGTTTAAGAAAAAATTAAGATATACTTTATAATACACAGACAAATTTAAAAAATATCCATGACATTCCTTTAAAAAACTTTAACAACACATACCTCACACCAGACGTGATCTGTAGTATCATAGACATAGCGTGCGTCATAACCAAGTGCTCGGCAGAACATCGTGAAACAATTCGCCCACTCACCGCACCGACCGCGGCGTGTACGCAGTAACGCGCGTACATCATTATATCGAGGAAATCGTGTATATTCTTGGCATTTTGCACAACTATATACCTAATTAATTATTACTAAATTAGTATGAAGAAGCGAGCCATTTAAATAAAATTACTTATTAAGAGTTTTATAATTAGTTTTATCATTTATTAATATATATTAGATAAGTTCAACATAGGATTAATAGAGTAGAGAATATAATCAACTTAACTTACTACTTTTGGCAAGTAGTTTATAGAAAGAAATTTGTTAAAGAAGTTTTAAAATGTGCTTTAATTATGTATATATTCAACAAAACATCTACTGTAACTTAGTCATAAACTTCAAAATGCCTGAAATGTGCAAATATCAACGCACAATTTAATTGTTATATTAATTATAATATACTTTTTTGTGTAAATAAATCTAATTTATAACCACATTATTAAAAATTAATAATATTTTTACCTCAACATTACATGTTTCTGTCTCAGTTCTCAAAGTAGTGCTGTGATGAAATTTAGTAGGCCCTTCACACGACTTACATTGGGGTGCATCAACCCATGTAAAGTATTTGAATTTGAACCATCCTATTAGTTCCATTAATAATGCAATGTCATATGATAAGTCTTCTTTTGTTTCACCTGCAATTTTATATTTAGACTAAAATAGTGTTTTTCAGACTTAGTGCTTAAAATGAAACATAATAATATTGAACTAATAGTACACCTATTTAATATGGACTGTGAAATAATAACCAGCTCAAAATTATAAAAATGAAATACCTGTCTTTATTTGTTTCTGAATTTCTCTCATTCTTTTCAATGCTGTTAATTCTAATGTAACCATTGGTATCTCATCTCTTGCAGCTTGTTGTAATTCTTCATCCTCATAGTCCAAAACCCTATTGAATAAACTCTGTATTGTTAGTAATAGATTATTGGTGGTCATCTGTAAGTAACACTTTGATTATTGTATTTTATCTACATTGAAGAAATTATAATAAATTCAACTTCAAATGGATATTTTTTATGTTTATGTTAATATGTATGAAATTTAGCAGTTGAATTTACTAATGTTAAATGTAATTTTATTGCAAAAAATAAGATGATCAGTCTTTTTTAAACTTAATCAAAAACTTAAACCAAAGTAAATATTAATAATTAGTTAAAGTTATAATACCAAAACTTGAATAGGCGCCAATTTGTATTTATTAATGGGAATTTTTTTTTCAAATCTTGACAATGTTTTTGAGTCAGCACAAAAAGTAAGTTTTCTTTCAATTGCTGATTTTGCCATCATTAATTTATCAATGCTTGTATCTTTGGGGTAGATAAGTTGATTATGTGCCTGTAATAAGATAATGCAAAAATATAGTTTCACATTCTTGAAACTAAAAAAACTAAAGTCTGGAATAAGAAAACATTTGAACATAATTTTTTAACTATCAAAACTCATTAAAAACTTTATTAATATAATAATTATTAATATAATAATATTTAATTTATACATGGTTTAGGGGTGCATCAAGCCAAGTTGCTATGTTTTTGCAGTTTGTTATGTTTTTATATTATCTTACCCATTGGAAACCAATATATCTAAGATAGTCGTTTAACTCTTGAAATACGAGAACATTTTCCACTATTGCACTTTTAATATACCTTGTATCATGAGGATTATCTAAAATATGATTTATGTTTTGAAGAAGTTCGTTTAATATTTTTCGAAAATTATCAACATTCTTAACACTTTGCTCTACGACTGCTAGACGAGCCATATCCTCCATTTTTGTATAAATTACGGTAGCGATTAATGAAGTAATGAGTGGAACCTAAATGAATAGTTAAGAAGACTTAATCAGTGATGGATAAATGGTGAATTGTGTTTTACTGTTTAACTACATATTTATGAAACGAAATTTTGACGGAGTCATCATTCATCATCCTGCAATATACTACGATGCACAGACCACAGGTCAAATCACAGCTGACACTAGCAACTTGATAGCAGTGATGTTATTAATTTATAATTAGCTATTTATTATTGTTATTACATAATTCAATTTATATTTTGCAGCACATGTAATAGATATTGAGCTAAAATTATATGCTTAGTAACTAAAACTTTTGAAAAATCAAATACCACAAGCAATCATACGTGCAACATGTCATACGAGTTTATTTTTATATTTATTGGAAAATAAAAAAAATAAGAAAAAACATAAGAAAACACGGATTATATGTAGAAAAACAAACTTGATTGCCACGGCAAATATTTTGCAGAATATTTCATTCAATTTCAATTAGTTTTTTCAGAGTGACTTATTTAGAGAATTATTGTAAATATCGTGTTTAAATTCAAGGCACATAATTCATTTGCGAATTAAGCAAAAATATTACATATAAATGTTTCTAATTTTGAACATTTTTTTAAAATATTTCATTGAAGTATAAATTCCGTAATTTTAAGGCAAAATAAAATGTCCTCTGCTGTGAGATTTACTTTTTTGTGGAAAATTATGTTTGAGCGTTATAAAACGAGTCTAATACATTGAGAGAGATCCACAAGAGATCAACACTGCTTAATGAAAATACCAATGTCAAACCCTTTACGACCGTTCAGAAACAAGTTTGGGTTAAGGTAACCATGGTGATATTTAAGAGAATAAAAATTGATTTATTCTATTTTCGGTGATTTTATACCGTACGAGTGTTATAATGTCTATTGATTGCCTAGAACGTTTTTGAAATCATAGAAATAAAAATGAAAAAACACAAATTTACTGAAAATATTCTTTCTAGTGAAGGTGAATATTAATTGTTAATAATATTCATATTTTTTATTACTCTCACTTAGATATGGATGTAGTTTAGAAATGCCTATGGTCTCACAGCAAAAAATCATATTAAATCTGTTATAGATTGTATGCAAGGTTCCCGTAATTGGCTTTTGCACACACGATATGTCCGAGGAGAGTACGACAAATGCTCAGAATTGGCTGACAATTTGCAAAAAAATACATTTAATTCACATAGATTTGCATACTACGTAAAGGTAACGCTTTTTCTAAAATACTTTTACTATTAGTAATTAAATATTACTTGTTAATTTATAGTACCGAATTTATAGCTATCATCCTACTATTATAAAATATGTCAGAAATAATTATTTTTTCAGATAATTTTTGTGTTTGTTTTTTCTTTTTTCCTTGATAATGGCGTGTACGCCTGAGAGGGGTTTTCACAACGAAATTTGTTTTAATGTGAACCTTAATAAGTTATCTGTGTATATTGTGTAAACTGCTGGCGTTCCTTATTTAAATAAATAAATAAATACTAACATTATAACGTATCGAGATTTTAAAAGTAAAACTACTGGACGAATTTTTTACATGAAGTATTAAAATAATGGTTCCTAGCTTATGAATTATTTTGCACATCAATAGGCGCCTTTCTTATAAGTATGAGTTGAAAGATTTATATTTCAAAATATTTTTAAAAAACTGAGAATATAGTAGGAACGTATCTTTCTAACCATTACATCGATCCTTTGCCAGGCTTTAATCTTCTCTGATACGGGACGACTTCAAGAAGCTCTCGATGCGTTTCATATTTCTATAAAGATACAACCCCAAGATCCTGAAACTGTAAAACAAGTCGCAAACTGCCTGTAAGTACTTTAAAAAATTATTCCTGCGGACACCATAGATCAAAACTAGCTACTGATAGATAGAGGCTGTAGGCGAGTTCATCATAAACCACTGAAGGCTGAATGTCGCTTTTTTTTGCTTTCTTTATTTTTTTTTTCTTGTTATTTACCAAACACTTACTTGAAATCTCTATTTGATGCTTACTAAATATATATTTCGCAATTACATTGTTGCAGTTTTCGACAAGGACGTTACCAGCTTGCCCATGACGCATTCTTAGAAGCTGATAAATTAACAAAACATCCAGATCCTGAAATTTATTCGGGTTTAGGTATATACCTTTTTAAACATTTTTCCGCTCTGTAGCTTAATAACCCAGTGTCCTTGGATTTCATTTCTGGACTATAAAATAAAAAAAGTGTTTTTTTAGAATAGACACTTTAAATAAATACTCTACACTTTATTAAAAATTTGTCAACATGCAATTTTTTTAATTTTTTTTTAATACACACAATAATATTTTACAGCAATGTGTGCTGAAAATCTCGACGACATAGATCATGGTATAGAATGGGCTAAGGCTTCTATGCAGGCTGGAGGTGGTGAACGAGCTGGTGCTCTTTTAGCCAAGCTGCTTAAGAAAAATGGCAATGAAGATGCTGCGCTTGCGGTCTACGACGACGTATTAGCGTAAGAAAGTAAATTACAGCAGACATACCTCAACTGAACTCCATATTTGTGGCGAATAAGAAATCGTTGATTCCTGTGTTGGTTCCTCTTCTGTTCTGATTAGACGCTGAGTTTTGTAAAGTTGAAATATTCTGACATATATTCTTACTAGCTGACCCGGCAAACGTTGTTTTGCCAGTACATGTGATTTCTAGCAATCATTTTTTTAATTCAATATATATATAAGTGTGCGGGGATATGTTTATAATCGAAGGCCTATGAAACAATTAAAGTATACTTTATTTAGGTTAATGAATTAATCTATATCACGTTTGTCGGTTTACCATAGCAGTGCCATCTATTGATTACTTACTCAATCCAGTTGTGAATGTCAATTAATTATAGACAAATAATTTGCAATAAAATAAAATTGCGACTATAATTCAAGATCTAAGCTATCCTATCTCTTATGTTGGACCAGACTTCTCACGGTGTGCCAATTTAACTTAAAATCGTTTAAATAGTTTAGGAGTCCATCGCGGACAAATCGTGAGGAGATTTATATATATTAAGATAAGCTTTTAGCACCTTCATTCAAAAGTTTGTACTGGTATTTTAAATTGTTTTATGAAATATCCCCCAACCCCCTTTTTCAGGTTGAACTCATGCGGAGCTGATACACTCGCTGCAGCTGGAGCGTTGAGATTACGTTGTGGAGATCCACGACGAGCATTTCAATTACTTGGCGAAGCACTGTCTCAACAACCAACACAGCACGCGGCAGCTCTTGCATTAGCTGCTATGTTGTTGCAGCATAAAGATATTGATGCGTCCCTAGCAAGGTTGAAAGCAGCCTTAACAGCTCATCCTACATGTGTCGCGGCACATACTGATCTAGGACTTGCGTTGTTATCCAAGAAAAAATATATCGCGGTTAGTATTTCTTGTTGAATAGAAATTATGGCGGAATTCGAATTTCAAATAATAGATGTAGATGTAATTAATAGAATCAGGCGTTTTGCGGAGGTCCATAGTACAAAATCCCAATAGTATCGAACTGACTATGACACATCGAACGCTGTTCGTAGAGGCGATATCCTGATGATGCTCCGGTGTCGGAGCGAAACGTGCGTCAAGTGGTTGTGGGTTTTTCGCGGAGTATTGTTTGCATATTGGTACTTTGGGATTTTGTAGATGTAGATGTAGTTCCTAGTAAGGGGCAAGGATGTCGTTTTTCACATCAGTATTGCGTCTTTTACGTTCACATACAGTATTATTGATGGCGTTATCGTACAATTCCTAAACAATTTCCAGGCATTAACCTGTCTTCAGCGAGCGGTCTGGGCAGCCCCACTTAGTGCCCGAGCTGCTCACGATCTTGGACTGGTGCTTCTGATATGTAAGCGGCCAGCATCAGCGTTTAATAGACTTGCTGCTGCCGCTGCTTTGGAACCATCGCAACCTTATACTGTAATATTATATGTCTACTAGCTGATCCGGCAAACGTTGTTTTGCCATACATGTGATTTCAATTTTCAATTAATAAATAAAAAATAAGGGTTGATCGTAGAAGGGTGTGGTGGGAATTTAGGATTGTATGTATTTTTGTATGTTGTATCATAAAAAAATAGAAATTAAATTTTTTGTCCAAAAAATAAAAATTAGCGGTGAAATACCCTTAACATTTAGAGGGATGAAAAATAGATGTTGGCCGAATCTTAAACCTACTTAATACGCTCACACAGTTTCATGTGATTGAAGCCATTTCGGAGGAGTTCAAGTTCGAATTTTATATATGTATTAGATTTTATACTATAGTCGTTGAAATAAATATTAGTCTGTGATACCAACAAATTTCCTCGTAAAAAATGTTACAGGAACATAATAATTCATTTGTTCTGTTACTATTTTTTTTATTTTATAGGTTCTCCTCATTGCTATAGCTTTGGAGTACCTTGAAGACCAAAGGGCAGATACTGCTTATTCAAAAGCAGTATCCCTTGATCCTGAAGATGCTCTCATAAGGATAAATTACGCTGCAAGACACGCGCGGGCTGGAAGATTAATGGAGGCTGCCCAAGAAGCATTTTTAACTGGTCAATTATTAAAACGTGAAAATAATCTCCAGGTATGTGTAAGATAATGGGGTGAACTGCAGGGAGATTTTAGTAATTTTCATCAAGAGGATTCATCTGTTATATAATGCTTTATTATATATATATGCTTTTCAGCAACCCTAGTTACAGTCACTTTCTTTTTATACAAAAGGTCAGTCAAACGTTGAGCACTAGGATTTTAAAAAAATTGTCATGAGACGAACATTTTGCCATAAAATATTGCCTTAAAAGAACGAATATTCATACTCATTGAAATTACGACTTTGCAACTTACTCTCTGCAACGATAAGAAAATAATGAAAGCTATGACGCGTCTTGTGTAGCAATAATAATAAGTGCAGTATAAAAAATATTTTCCGGAAGGCTACCTTATATGCGGATATATACGCCATATGAATTACGGCGGCAAATCAGAATCCGTGAAAAACTCCAATATGAAAGTAATATTTATGCAAATAGATTATTTGACCGCAAACTTTTAATTATAATATATTCGAATATAACTATTTTTAATAACTGAAAACAGTTTTTTGACAAATTGTTAAAAATCACAGCACCATATCAAATAATCTCACATCACAACACTTTTCAGTTGGCTGGGTCTCTAGCCTTGCTGATATCAATGCTTCGGGAAGCAGGAGTCGAGTTCTCCCCGGATGTGTCGACGGCATCCGGGGAGAAAAATCCCCAAACAACTACCATTAGCTCTCCACATAATGAAGAATTTGCGGCTGATGAAGTTTAAATAGAAACAAAATTAAATTAGTTTGTGTTTTTTAGTAAAAAAAAATAAAACTTTTATTTCGTATGGATCACTGAAGCACCTACACAATAACTTAGTATTTTTATTACAGTGTTACTTTTTTATTAAGCACTGTAACCGATAACTACGTTGTATTTTCAATAACCTTTCAAATTTTTATAACACCCGTTTTAAATCATTGGGATTTAAAATAAAGACTGCATAGTGTGTATAAAACGTAATGTAATAATAACCAACACGAACTCTGTTTATTTTATGAAGTATTGGTCATGTTTCTTAAAAGAGAAATTATTTTATTTTGTTTTCTATCGAAAATGCCTTGTACTTTGGTAAGTTATTTCCTATTGAAATATGTGGTTATGTATGAAAAATCTTAATTTAACCGCATTTAACTTTAATTTAGGCCAATGATCAAACCGCCCAAGAACGTAAAGCGAGTCTTATTGTACTTCCACCAATAATATTGGGATATGATGAATTCTATGATAACGAATCAAAAGATAAATTTAGTAAAGAAAATGATAATCATGAAAAAACTAATAGTGAAGATCATAATCACAGTACTGAAAAGCATAATAAAGAAAAACACCATCATAGTAGCAACTCACACGAGGACAAAAGTCATGATACTCAAGAGCATCATCATCATAGCGAAAATGGCAATGATCATAACTCACAGGAAAAAAATGAGAACAATCATGTCGATGACATACATCATCATCATAGTAAGGAAAACGGTGTTAGGAAGCGATCCCATAAACTATCGCATAAGGTTAAATGTCATGCTGGTAGTGTTAAATCCAATAGAAAATCTTGCCCTTTTCAAGATAAAATATAAGTAATATATTCGTAAGGCATACTTTGTAGTTTGTAATAAATAATTTACGTTTCACTTAGATATAAAAATAAAATAAAAACAATTGTGTTATGCATTTCTGAGTATTCGGCAATCTAATTCGGTATATTCTTTGATACTATGCTAAACTTAATTGAATTCATGTGTTTAGCTGTTATCATAGACAATAAAGTATGAAAGATGATTTATTTGTATTTGTCATTGTCAACTATGCCACTTTGTAATTGGTTCGAAAGATTCACTTTGTTTTTTTAGGTAGTACTTTAAATTTCAAAATAGGAATACAATCTTATTTTTACTGTGGATGTTACTTGTTAGGTCTTGAATTTTGATTTATTTATTATTTTATTTTAGTGTTTCAAAACAAAAATTGACGAGATATAAAGAAATAATCAGTAGTATTATTTAGTTAACAAACAATATATTAATGCTTTTATAAACAGTTCTCTGCGTGATCCTTAAACTAATATTATGATGTTAGTTTTTTTTAACGAATAAGTGTTAAATTTAATTGACAAATTAACCCTTAAGCCGGCTTCGAATTTATTGTATATTCATCATGACTACTATTAAATGTAAGTACATATTTTACCTTTTATTTTAACTTGATTTACATCAAAAAAAGTAGTACACAATAAAAACTATTCTAACAAACCTTGAATGTTCTCTTTGCATGCTAACTGTAAATTGTGTAACAAACAATTTAGGTGGTTGTGTAAAATAACCTTGTCTTTATATTTGATAGCATATTTAAATTATTTAGAAAAGTGACTTCTGGTAACAGCTAGAATGTATGTATTATAGAAACTGTTTCTGATTATAATAATATATATTGTTTTGTACATGTCAATGGTAATATATAGGATTTTGGGACCATTGCATAACAAATATAACATATAAAGAACCAGAGTTGTAATTCCTCACACTAACCGCATCTTTACATTGGTACATCCAAAGAAACAACAGCTTTAAACTTATGAAATATTGTTCTGAATTTTTGTATATCACTTGCCATGTAATTTGTTTGTTTTATTAAATAATTCAGTTACAGTATTGCTTTCAAAATTAAACACTTTCAATTTAAAAGAAAGATACTATATTGTTGTTGTACAATTAAGAGACCGTTCTGCTACACAAATTTATTGTCAGAATATGTACAGTATATATACTTGCTTACATACATTTTGTTAATCGTTTTTGATAGAACGGAGTTGTTTGTCTAATATCAATTAGGTTGGGAAGACAATATTGTCCAATTGGCATGGAATCTAGCAATTTATAATTTTGTTAAGCATGTGGTGGTAATTTGACCTTAAAGTTTTTATAAGATACTTGGTTAGTCAATACTTGGAATAATTTTAGAAATAAAAAACCAAGTACATTATACTTTACATTATCCTGCAACACAAAATTTTTCCTTCAGATCCTTTCAGACATTGAAAGTTAATTCATACATGTAAAATATATTTATTCACAAAACAACCCTTAACCCTAACTAGAAGGATTTTCTTCAAATCGCGTGAAAGTTGTGTGCTCTAAAAAAAGTCAAGTAAAAATAACCAGAAACATTCAAACTTTCAGTGTATGAAATGTATCAACATCATAAACATTTTAGAATTGAGATCGGGGGCGAATATTGATCAAAGGTTGCAATGCGCTTGTGTGCGCGCACCCCTCTCACCAACAGGAGTTGCGCGTTAATGTGCGTGCCGACACCGTCCATGTGCGGAACATCTAAATCGTTCTCACATCTCTATTACAATCATAAATGTGCTTTTTATCTCACATAGTACTTATCTCACTCATCGCCGTTTTAATGTAGTTACGGTACGTTTTTTACATCATTTATGTTAGTAGGAACATACAAGTGCTACCGGCCGCGATGGCACCGCAAAAATCAATATAGTGCTCGCGTGTTGCACAAAGTGTCTTCAGTCAATGTGACTTATGCATACGCCGTGCAGTGATCGCCAGTATATTTGCATTTCAGTACCCGAGGGTCGCTAAGGGTCCTGATGTTTAATCACAAGTTACCGACTGACTTTCCAATGCAAACCCTCCGTAAGAAAACCAGCCCTTGCAAATGTGAGTTTTTGCTGTGTAAATGATTTTCCTATATTAACGATTGCGGTGTTTAGATAGAGCTCTGTGTACATTAAAGCATCCCCGGCTGTGATTTGTATATTTTGCCTATTTTTAATTTGGACTGCATGGTTCATTTTGACATTCACCTTGCTAACCGTGAGTCACTTGTGCTGTTTGCTAGTCCCATATCATAATTAGTGAACCCTGGTTTTGAACAGAGGGTGTTTTTGGGCCCAGCGGTGCAGAGCAGCAGCAAGCTACCTAACTTACTTTAGAATTTCGGAATAATGCAGGTGTGTCATTTCCAGCACCTCTTACGCCAATTCGGTGAGTATCGCGAACATTTTGCACTTCACGCTTATGGTAGTTAGTGATTTCCTTTTCTTTCAGTACAACAGTCCTTATTCTTAAATGATGAAGCGATATGGTATGTAATGTTTGAATAAAACGTCATATTCTTTTTATCATGAAATGTTATCGTCCAAGCAAACAACAATACATATCTATATATGCAGAGCTACAGTGTCTTTGTCTGCTAAATTAAAATATTTTTCAAGAAACATAAATTTGAGAGAGGAAAGTTTTTCAACTCGAAGAGATTTTAACTGTTTATATTATGAATAAAGTAATACGAAAATGTAGTGTTCTCATTCTATAGTACCTAAATAGAAAATTTCATCTTTGCTTTCACTGTTTCGTAATGATTGACATATTTACTATATGGTACGATATTTGATAAAACTGTGGAAGCGTTAATTACTGTCTTACTTGTATGATTAAATTTATTATAATTATCAATTTGTCCTTACTTGGTCAGTCACATTACATGAAGGTTCAAAGCGAGTCATAAGAGTACATACTTCAATTAAATTGAAAAATTTGGGAAACCGATCCTGTACTTATATAACTTTGAAACAACTTAACATGATTGAGTGTGTGATGTGTGTGTTTGAATTAAACACACAAAAATATGAATTTTAAGACTTACATTATTAAACGCTAGACGCCTGTAAAATTACGAGAAGAATGCGTAAATTATAATATTAATTGCAAATAAGTATTCCATTTTGTTTATTTGATATGTTCAGAAACCATCCGAATGAATACTATTAATAGTAATTATATGCTGATGGTCTTTATTTGTTTACAAATATTGATAACGATACCGTCAAAGGACACGATAAGATCCGACATGAATAATAGACCACCGTTGTTGTTAATTATACTGATATAAATCAATGCCTGTTTTTCAAACAGAGCCTATAATAATCCTAGTATAAAAAATGCTGAAAAATCTGCGAACAAATAGTAATTTTAAGGATTCAATGAATTCAATATATGAGATATCTTTTATAAATTGACTCGTAAGTGTAATATTGTACAATCTGGAGTGATATGAGGAGTAAAAGTTTGAATTCGAATGTTTAAGAAATTGTAACGCAAATTATTCTCGGAATCATACCAATGAAGGTTGTACTTACATTCTAACTAATGAAGACATTAAACTGGCGTCTTAAGTTAAATAAGACTTGCTTCTAAGGCTTCATTGCATACTACTTCGGTGTGGAGAAGGGTTATAAATATTCAAGGGTTCTGTTTCTATAATTAACTAATACTTGCCGAATTTGTACAGGAATAAGTATCCAGTTCTTACCTACAAAAAATAATGACTACGCAAATAATAGGTTGTATGAGTGTTCTTCTTTTCTCATCTGCTGGAAATAGTATTTCTAAGCTGTACTGTTAAATCTAAGTTTTCGTATAGTCTTATTTGTATATATTTATACTATACTATACTATAAATATTTAATATTTTTCCCATGGCAATCACAGATATATTTTGAATGCATGTTTATATTTTAAGATAAAGAAAATGTATTTTGTAATCCGCAACTATTGGGGTTCCAAAATTCTTACAAACTCACATTAAATAAATAAATTTTTCATCTGACCCGTCTGAGATGAAAGGGTGGTGATAGATGCTAGTCAAATAATAGTGTCAAACTAAATTGAGTAGGTGCGCCTAAATTTAAAGCAGGAAATTCAATTAAACTGCTCCTGATATTCATAGGGACCGAAATATGATCACACGTTCTTACCGTATACAAATTAATGTTGAAAAATATTTAAAGAGAATGGTCAACTTTAATAATAGTAATACTTTATTTTTCCTTCAAGTACCTCGAACAAGAAAGGTAATTCAAATGCGAAACATAGTTGAGAAATACGTTGTTATAATGAAAGGACGGAATTCAAAATAACCAATGATTTAAATGTTTTAAAGTTATTATCGTTTGATAGCTTGAGGACGCAATCATTGCGAAGAATATGTGAAATATTAATAATATTATAAACAGTTGGTCAGTTGTGGGAAGAATAAAATTGCTTGTTATAAAACAAAAGAAATCAGTGCAAACAAACGTAAAGAATTTGCTATAAATAGTCTAGACTTCAGGCAATGAATGTAATGTTACAAAATTCGGTCGCCAAGTAGTAGAATGTTGTAATGGAGATTCTGTGCCAAATCATCAATAAACTGTTTAATTTTTCTGCGACCCGATTTATTTTGAAGTTCTATAAATTTCGTTTATCGCGTATTGGTTATCTGCTAACTTATATGCTATATACAATAATTTCCAAGTGTACATCATTTCCGATCAACCAAGCTCTAAAACTAACTTTGCATTCGCTAATTTCTAATCGCTTACTTTCATTATCTATGCACCGTTCTATTAACAATCGAGTGATATAGTATGAGGACATTCATATAATATAACCTATAGTTTTTTATGCTCCTCTCACAGACAAGAACGAGCCGGGTCGATTTCTCGGGGAGGGTGTGGCTTTTCGCGCCAAATTAATAGGCGTTTTGGAGGTACCTGAGGCTCGAGGTGACAGGATGTGTCAGGAGGCACTTGCAGATCTCAAGATGGCGATACGAGCTGCTGGCGAACACAAGCAGAGGATACAGGTGCATGTAGCGATTGATGGTCTGCGGTTGCGGGATGATAAGACCGGGGTGAGTAGGTATCGAAATATATTGCAGGGCCATTTAGTAAGAATGATTTTCAAAATTTTGTTTTTCACGCAGCGTCGTCCCAAGTAAATAACGATGAAGATTATTTATTCTTTGTACTTTTTTCAATGTCCGTTCCAAAAGATACAAGGCTCATTTATGTCTTGTGTTATACATATGTGTGTATTTATATAATAAGAAATAAAAATGTTTCTTTCAAAGATATAGTAGTACTGATTATTCTGATTACTTCAAACAATTTATGTAGATTTTATGTTTAAATTATTGTGGTGTTTATAGTTATAAGTTTTTTAAAGTTAGTATATCTGGATCGAGTAAAATACTTATATTAGCAAATATAAAGTATATACGAGTATTATATTGCAAATGCATTATTGTACAAAAATATCCAACGCACGCACATCTCAATGTTTCACGAAGGTCAACTTGTTTTCCAGAAATAATTAAATTGTGTGCTATCTTTGAGTGTATTAAAAAGGCTTAAATTTTAAATATGCGTCATGAAACGTTGATAAGATAATATTTGTTTTTTTTTTAATAATATTTACATACTGTAAGTATATTTAATGTTCGTGTTTCATAGGTACGTGGTCAAGTCACTACGATCTATTTCAAAGGAAACATTAAGAATAAAATTATTAATTAATCAATTTACAAAACAAAATTAATCGTTATCTACCTACTAGTCAAATATTAACTATAAACCACTTGGAACAATTTAAATTCCTTCGCGGTGACCTCAGTAACGCGTTTCTCATACTCTGACAGCCTCTTCTGGTGAAAATCGTTGACCGCGTAATTGGTTCTTATATTTTGGGAACATAAAAAGTCACAAGGTGCCAGGTTTGGACTTTATGTTTTTACCTTAAACTTTTTAGCTTTTTCACCTTCAAATTCGTTTGTACCAGACAAACGACTCGTTTGACAGACGACAGACGTTTGGGAACTAGCATTGTCGTGATGCAAGATTCTACCTGTATACGGTTATTTTTACGGAGTTCGTCAATAATTCCCGGCAACAAAATGGTCGTGTATCAGTCATTATTCACTGTACAATGACTCTCTATAACAGTAGCCACGTGTTCAGTGTTGATTAAAAGAGGCAATCATCCGCTTAGATGCACAAATCACGCGCCGTTTTGATTGTCTTCTGCTCATCTTGAAAGACCGATACGCTCGATTGCTGCCTTGTTTTGGACTCGTAGCAATAAATCCACGTTTCGTCACCTGTTACTATATCCCACACCAAATTTCACGCTCATTTGTTGAATCTACCAATGACAATTACACAGATCTTTGAGCCTCGATCAAATTGTGTGGGACCCATCGCGAGCATAGCTTTCTTACACCCAAATGTTTGTATGATTGATTCTATTTGACTCATATATAAGGATGCTTGAATCTCATAATAGGTCACATGCCTGTCTGTTTCAATGATACGGCGCAAAGGATCGATGTTTTGGTTGTTAATAGCGGTAGACGTGCGCCTATTGCGTCGTGAGATTCGTCAGTGATATTGACAGGACCGCGAATTGAATTCTGCTAACCGGCTTTAAATTGTCGTCTTGTATGGTGCTTCATCTCTAAATGCTAAAATCGTAGTAACTTTTTAATTGACGCCCAAATGTAAAAACAATTTACAGTCACAAAGAAACTGCCTACAGCTAAAGAGTTTAATGTACTATATTAAAGCCTTTCATAGGTTTGGGATAGTTTACCAAATTATGTAGTTTACAATATTTGACCAAATTCATCGACCTAAATAGTGTTTTGTAGACAAATCTTTTCTATAAAAAGCTAAATAATATAAGGTCTACGCTTTATAAAACACGGACTACAGTTAGTTTAAAAAAATAGTTTGATTTACTACAAAAGTTTTTTTTTTATATACTAACTTAAACAATCCATATTTGATAAAGTTCCGTAGATATAAGCCATTATGGCTACATTAAGCATTTCTTTTAACATTACAGGACTCCCTATACCACCATCCAGTTCACAAGATCTCATTTATTGCGCAAGATATGACCGACTCTCGCGCATTTGGTTACATATACGGTTCGCCAGACACCGGTCATCGTTTCTTTGGTATTAAGACTGATAAAGCTGCTAGTCAGGTTGGTAAAGAGAGTAGCGTATCCTTAAGTACTTAGGAAGTATGCATACCAAAGATTACACATTTCATTAGAGCTGTGGAACTACTCTTATGTCCCCCAGATTATACCAGTCTCTTCGTTTTGACTCAATTCAACACAGGGTTTTACTGATCACCGCCCGAGACGAAATTAACTAAAAAGTATTAAAAAGAGCGTTCTCCCGAGCGTCCCTGAGTGCACAATGTGTGCACAGCCCCATAGACAAATAGGTGTTTTATTCAGATTTATGCGATGTTAGGTTAGAAAATCTCTAGAGTCTAGCCAAAATTCTCTGGCTGTGTCGAGCCACAGCATCAATACACCCATTGGCCGATAAAAAGGCTTGTCTTACTTGCTCATAGCAAAAGGACAAAAAACCAGATGTACAAATCAAACAGTATTCAACGTATGTAACTCTAAATTACTATTAAATGTTTTGTCCTTACTCTGCAAACAATTAAACGTGACAAGACATTTTAACTAATCAAGGCTTGTGATTACACAAATATGGTAGTCGTACAGCCAAAATAAGAGATAACTAGCTGTGTACCAAGCATGATCACATCGTGTTCACGAAAAGGATGCACTCAATTGACTGAATACTTTGCCAATTAAAACGGTCATTTCGAATAACTAACTCTGAAAATACTTGTACTGTCAGAACTGATTAAGCGAGTAAGTGTTTATTAATAAACTAAAAACTTTTTAACATGATTTTGGTATTTTTTAACTATGTACCTAAATATTCACGATACTAAATTGAAGAAAAAAAGAGATAATTAAATTGTAAATATAATGTTTTTTTCAGTTTGGGATAATAATTAAACGTGTCTCTCTCTGAATTATATGTTCTTTCTAATCACGTCAAAATGTCTATTTCATGATCGATTTATTTCTGACGTCAGAAACTTTCTGTTTAAGGCATAACGATTTAGTAATTTTTAATTTACCCACCCGCAGGTAGTTATAGCAATGAGGGACCTATTTCAAGTAGTATTTGAGTTGAAGAAGAAAGAAATTGAGATGGCGAAACAACAGCTCGAAGACAAAACACAAACCAGCAGTCTGTTAAAGCAAATGAGCCTTTCGGAAAATAAATCAAAGGTATTGTCAATCTTTACGTAGTTTTACGTTTCAACTCTAAATTCTATACCACAATATACTATATCCTAATTTATTTGTTGTATTGTACTTCATAATCTCTTTTCTCACTTTTAAGCTGTCTAATATGACTTTATTGTTTCATTTTGCAACACCGCCCTTCCATTTTAACTTTTACATAGATGTCAGGTTGTCTGGAAGAGATCGCTTGTTAGCGAGAAGGTCGCCTTTTTTATATACCAGTTTTTTAAGTTATTTTAATTGTTCCTTTTTTTATTCCTAATTATGGTGGATTATGATAAATTAATAAATAAATATTATTGTTGATGATGTTGAATTGATATTTGGGATTCGACTTTTGCATTACTGTGATCGTGATTTTTTTCTTACATACAGTACGACTTTAAATAGCGCAAATGAAACGTTATTTTCTTTTATGAGAAGTCAATATTTCCAATATTTGGTCATGGTGGATAACATCATAAAATGATGGACAAAAAGTTGTTAATCTAAACATGAATGATTGCAATAATTGACGGTACTTTTACTTTAAGAAAACTGATACGTTATACCTCTTGTAAAAAATGTATACAGCACAAAAATGGATGCAAATAATGTAATGTCTTGAGTATCTAACTCATTTTCCAAAACCACGTAAAGTGTTCAAATCTTAACTCATCATCATCATCATCATCAGCCTACATTCGTCCACTGCTGGACATAGGCCTCTCCCAAGGAACGCCACAACACTCGGTCCTCGGCCTTTCTCATCCAGCCACTACCGGCTACCTTCCTAAGGTCGTCGGTCCAGCGGGCAGGAGGGTGTCCCACTTAAATAGAAATCCCACTTCTTAACTCACTCAAATTGAAATCGGTTCTCAAAAATTTTAATTAATCTAATAATAATATAAGTTATCGAGAACAATGTTGTTTACACATACCGCTTTGAGAAACAATTAGCATCTGTAAACAATATCGTTGATAGAATTCTCGCAAATCAGTATTGTGATAATGCGCGAAAGGAAAGCTTTGTCGCGTTTCATACAAAAAATTCCGTGTACTAAAAACTACGTGCGTATACGTAACCCATGCGTGCAATGTATTGTGAGTCATAAACCGCTGTAAATTTATCTTTGAATTAGATACAGCTAGCCACTTTAAAGACGATAGATACATTATATATATAGACTGTGCTAATAAATTTTTGATAACATTACTTTAATTACGTTTTTTCATTTGTTTGTTATGTAAAACAATCTCTTCGTTCTATTTACAGAATTCGAGCACAGGCGAAAGTCTAGCCAAACCAGTGGAAGGTGCGGAGGGAGGTGTCGCAGAATTAGTCGATTTAGAACAGGAATTATGTTCTCTGCGAAGAGGCCTGTCGCAAGTGGAGGGTCTTACCCCCTCCAGTGACCCATTTGGAGACTCATTTATATCACCTCCACCGGTATTTATTCTTTATAAATTATCATCGTGTTGAGATCGAGTTATCTAAGTCGCTGATGTTCTAGCACATTCAAACTTATACAGGTATTCATGAACGTCAAATAAAATTGTAAAAAGTTTCTATTTACATTTACTATCAGGTCCCAAGCCATGGGTGCATACCTCTGTCACCTTTTTCAAACGCCACGTTTTTATTACAGACGGTAGGATCACCTGACCAAGCTCCGCCCAACCTTTTAGAGACGCATACAACTACTGCAGAGAATGTTGGCATAGTTTCCAGTGTCATTACACATACATTACCTTATTTTAGTTTAATTCTAAAGTCGTTGGAACACATTTCTCATACAGACCATTCTGGTATAACAGAAGTGTGAATTAAAAATATGTTTATTTTAACAATCTCCTTTCAAAGTCGTTCATAAATACTGCGCCCAATTTTGGCCCCCTTGGGAAAAAGAGGTTTTTTAACCAAAAAAAGTTTTGTTCCATATAGATCTTGGTTAAAATCAAATTGATGGGCAATTCCAGACATTCTCTCCCTCCCAACGGTTCACTCATGGAAAACTTTTGATTAAGCTTTCTACATTAAGCGAAATAGTCTAGAACGGGGAGGCAGTCACATTTTTAATTTTTAATAACTAAATGCAAACTGCTTTTAACTGCATATCTAGGCTGAAATATTTTTTTTTTGTTTAATAATACGATTCCGGTGTCGGGACGGCTTTTTCGCGGATTATTACTAATAAAATGATCTAATAAAATTGCATTCTTTTAAATATTATAATATTAACTGTAACTGTTCTGACAGTAGTTTATTGAAACCTAGCGTGATATCCAATTACCAAATAAAAGCGATTTAATTAATATGACTTTTTTCAAATTTCAGAAGGGACTACTCCCGCCTCCACCAGGCGCCGGTCGAGGTCGAATTACGCCTGGAAGAAGTTCTGCGAGTCCTAGCAAACCTCCTTTGTCTTTCGACGTCCCTGCCGGACATAGCCCGTCCTTGGGAACCGCGGGTCCCTCCATGGGAACTCCGGGCCCTTCCGTGGGGCTTCCGGGGCCAGTGCACAGCCTTGGGGGACAAGCTGGCTCTTTTGGATCAGAATTCGAACCAAAACCCTCACTAGTCGATAATGTTCCTGAACCATCGGTAAGTTTTTTACGAAGGAATAAAATATATATTTGTCTTTGGTAGTCTATGTCATAACAGTTATTGTTGTCTATTAATCACGTAAACTCTAAATTTTAATGGAATGAAAGTGGGAAAATTGATGTATGATATTTTCCTTTAAAAAAAAGCTGTGAACTTTATGTCGGGAAGGAAATAGTGTTTGTCTGGACACTAGAATTTTTAGTGATGGAAAGTAATAATGATAATCACTAATTTAAATAAAAACATTATTGATTATTTTATTTTATCTCGCTCGGTCTCAACGCTTGTCAAGAAAAACCTGGAAAAGTTCCAAATTCAACGCAATTTTTTTAAAAGAACACATGTTTAAATCAATATTTTCCAATTCAAAACAAAGCCCAAGTGGCAAAAAAACATTTGATACCGAAACCGTGGACGAAGTTTGACAAGCGTATGAACATATATAAATGTCTGCTAAATTATTTTGTGTCTATTATTCAGTGTTGAATGCTTGATGAAAAACTTCCGAAGACACCTGCACACCTTGCACTATTTGTATCCCTTGAGCTTATTATTTTATTTGTCGTTGTCTATGTACAGGTCGGTCATATTCGACCCACTCGGTTAGGTAAATGTCTTGTAAGCGTAAAATGAGAGCATGTCGGCCACCTGTGCGTAGCGTAGCTGCATGCCGTAGGCGAACAATGTGTCGTGGCCGTGGCAGTACTGATGAAGCGCAATAGAATCATGATGGGTGTTGCAGGTTGGCTCGTGCGCCGGCAGCCGCCCGGCCTCCTACGACGTATTCACCGAACTAGACCCTCTCGGCACCGGCCGGAGTAAACCTTACGTTGACAAAAAACTCTTCTTTCAGGAGCTCAAAAACCCACCAAAGAAAGTACTCAAAGACCTCGTCCCGACGACTTCCATACTAAACGAATTATTACCGGTGACAGAACCCAAGGACACCTACGGTCCCCCTACCACCATGACGTCCCTCTCGCGTCACTCGGGCGGATCCGTGTCCATAGTGAAAAACAATCAGAGTACGGGCTACACGGGCTTCTTCTCGAGCGATCCGTTCGCGGAAACCGATCCTTTTGATAATACCGACCCGTTCTCGGATACGTTCAAGGAAGACCCTTTTACGAGTATGCAAGAGTTTCCAAAGTCGAGTTTTTTGAGAGCCGAAGACTTGAAGAGCAAGATTAGCAAAGAGCCTCTAGATAAGGAGATCGCTCTAGAAAATGGAAAGAATGTGTTTAACGGTCCGCTACAAGTGTCCTTACCTCCCGAACCAGTTCCTAAATCGCCAAGACTTCAGAGGCAGGTAAGTTTTTAGATAGAAGAATCTGTTGCTATAAAACCTTAGAACACGAGGCACATGTAAGTTCTAATTATTGAAGGTTTCATATAACAGGAAGATTCAACCTGATGGCCGTCTAATATGTTTCACGTTCGTAAACAGATGACGGACACAAGCACTATCCGCCAGCGTCCGCAGCCCAGTTCCAAGGTGCCTGATAATGCATCTCCCCCCTCCACCCCTACCCCCCAAGAAGGTTCTGGAACCGGGTCTGCCCCCGCCCAGACCACCGCACGAGTATGAACCAGATGTGGAAGATATGGAAACCGGTCCACCCCTACCGAAACCGGTTCGCAAGAAAGAACCCGTGGTGAGTGTTTTACCAATTATTAATTATATTCTCTTAGCTTTATCTGTTTTTGTTTGTATCCTATGCCTTAAAAAATAAACTTTAAGGTTTAGTCAAAGTCTTTTTTATTCATATTGGATTGCATGATCGCTTATCTGAAAAGCTTTTCAAATATGTTGAAATGTAAAATTGCAGGCGGACCGCAGTATGAAGCCGCGTATGTCGTCACTAACGACCAATAGCAGCGAGGACGAATACCTTGCGCCGGCGCCGCCACCATTACCGGCCGCCAAACGATTTGACATCACGCTCAGTCAATTACTCACGCTCACTATGGACGAATTGGCCGTTAGGTATGTACCTCTTTACTTGTACTCCTCATTTGAGAATTTTCGTAATAGACAAGCATTGTTGAAACATATCTCTAAGTACAATATTATAAGTGCGGCCATGTTTTGCGTTGCCGGCTAGAAATTGACATAACGATCGACAAAAGTAGCTCCGCAGGTCGAACGACAAAATACATCATGGTGCCAACCAAGTGCTCATTGGTTTATGGAGAACTTTGTTTAATTTAAATTCTTGTTGCATTTTTCAGATTGCGTGTGCCGGCGACGACATTATCTTCAATGACGTTGCCTCAACTGACTGAATACCTTCGCTCTTATTTAGCGGCTGATGTCGAAAGGGCGGTGAGTTATAATGTTTTTATATACTTTTCTTAATATAAATTAATAAGGTTTCAAAAGATTTTGTTAAAATTTTGTACGAAATATCCTATTTCGGGGTTGTAAATAAGGATTTAGCTTATTAGATTAGCACCAATTGTCCTCTATTAAGAGGAACACATGACTGGAGATTCTGGCTGGGGATTTATTTTTCTGTTTTTTTTATCCTGAAATTTTATTTCAGCATATACATGTTGAGCCCTCACAAACCAAAGATAAAGAGAAGCTAACATCCATACCTCCTAGTACAACAATTCCTGAAAAGTCTAGTAACTTAACGTCAATTGTAACCGAGTTCAAACCACAATTCGAAGATAATTTCGCGCCTACGGACAATGCAGACACATTCGTTGCTAACTTCGAAGACTTTGACAAAAAGGCAAATCCAACATATGATAGATATGCAGCGTTTAGAGAAATACAAGAACAAGAGTTAAAAGTTAAATCAATTCTTGATCCAATAGAGCCCGCAACAAAGGAAGACGACAAGGAACTCGCACACATTCAAGAATTACTAAAGACTGAAGAGAAGGATACTAAGGAACTAGAGAAAAGTCCTTTAAAATCGTTGGACGAATTGACGCTGGATTCATTCAATATGTTCAGGAAGTCAGTCAGTCCAAAACCAGTTGACGCTAAAATAGAAGATATTAAGAATGTGATGATGAATTTACAGTTAGAAAAGGCAAGGCGTAGCGTGTCACCTCGAGAAGAGAAACAAGACGAGACGGATAAGTACGCTGCATTACGAGAAATCACTATAACAGAACCACACGATGACTACGAATCTATTCCCCCCGAAGCTCCTAAGGAACGAAAGAAGTCTGATGAAAAATCCGATGGCTTTGACAATTCAGATTTCTTCGACTGTATTGATAACAGCTCGTTATCGTTCACGCACGTAGAAGATGCTTTTAGGAAGAGTCCGGCCGTGAAAGAAAGGGAAGAAGAGAAGAAAATAGAAAAGAGTGAGACGCCGATAGATATTCTTCCGGTTAGTTTGCAGCCACCACAAAGACTTTCAGCTGGCTCTATTAGCGATGTAGCTAGTGGATCTTCACCCGATACTAAAGGTACTTAAGCCCCTCCTAAATATTAGAAGGTTTCATTATAAACTTATGTTATATTGTTATAAATTTAGCCCGCAGTTAGGAAAAAAAAAAAGTCGGTGTAAAGAAAAACACTTTGTTAACGGATGAAGTCTAACTAATTTATTATTTAATTTCATAATTTCGGCGTGCTTTACAGCGTGCGTAGTCACGGTAGATAATAAAAGAAAATTAATCCGTTAACAGTTTCTTAAAGAGAAATGTAATATGTGAAAAAGACAATATTATGTGTCGGTGTGATAAATTGGCAGAGCGGTGCGTGGAGAGTGGCGGGCTGCGGCGGTTGGCCTGGACCGAGGGCTGGTCTTCAGACTCCAGGGACTCGGAGCCCAGGAGGCGACGCAGGACGCATCGGGGACACACGGGTAACGCAGATAGAACCTCTTTTTTTAGGGACCTTTAGTCGTTGAAACTTTACAAAAGTTTTTTGTAAAGTACCGTAATTGAAAGGTGGTGAAACACCTGCTAATTACATTACCCTTACATTGGGACATCTGATAATAAAACATTTCTATATTTTACATTTAAAGAATAAATAACTCACTTTATCTTCAACTGTGTCATATCATGTAACAGTTCAAACGTCTTCATCTTCTCGCGATGCATCCCCATGGGAGGAAGAACGGTCCATCCGACACACCACACGACGAGACAGAGAGTCACGGTATTTAAACATATTATATATTTATCTAATTAATTTCAAGTTACTTTTAAATTATATTGTACCGTCCTTATTATTTTATAAGGCTTTGGTATGTGAATTGACTATTCTATCCTCAACACAGCCACAACTCATCTGGGTCCCGAGAGTGCTTAGACTCAGGCAGCGGACGTGAGAAGGAAAAGATAAGAGACAAAAGAGAGAGTAGAGATCAACGCGATTCAGGTAGTGGGAGAGGTCGAAGAGATTTAAGTAGAGAAAAAAGAGATAAACGTAGTCGGGACCGGGATAATTGGGATAGAGAAAGACCGTTCAGGGAAAGAGATTACAGAGATTCACGAAGCCGAGAAAGATCGAAGGATTACAGAGAAATGGAGAGACATAGGAAAACACGGCACTCGTATGATGACGAAGAGTGAGTGTAAATTATAGTACGAAATATATTTCGGTGTCCGCCTTCATTGTTGCATTCTTAATTAATAAATCTCTTTAAGTAATGAAAATTTTATATATTGATACTAGCTGATCCGACAAATGTTGCTTTGCCATAAAAGAGATTTCTAGCAATCATTTTTTAGTTCAATAAAAATAATTAACAGCTTTAAGTGTGCGGGGATATGTTTATAATCGAAAGCGTTTTAAACAATAAAAGTATGCTTTATTTAGGTTAATAAATTAATCTTTATACGACACGTTAGTCGGTTTATCATAGCAGTGCCATCTATTGATTCTTAAATTCTGAATCTTAAATTTTCAGCTACAGTGATGGCTGTGGATCAGGCAGATCATCTCCTAGAGATCGATGGCCAGAACAACGGCGGAGAAGAGATGGTAAATTATAAATGTATTAAAGTAATATCTAATAAAATCTCTAAACCTTCAGTATAATGAAGAATTTTCATTTAAATTTAATTTACTTTCAGTTTTTATACTTAAATATATATTTCAAGTTTTCCCAGAATAGGTGAGACGAAAAGTAAATAAGCAAATATTGTACAGTGGAGTCTGATAATCTGTTACTACAGATGTATGATAATGAAATGTTACAGAGTCATTCGATGGTTAACATATTTATTAAATAAACTTATGTAGTGGAATCGAATGATCTTTATTAATGCCTTACGTTACTATTTATACATACTTATTTTAGATGTGTGTGGTTACACATTACCACACACTTATACATTCAAAATGTATGACATCGAACAATGCTGATAAAATTTCAGATAGACATTATGGGTCCCTGGGCTGGAGAGAGACTAGACGTCGCAATGAGTTGAGGCAAGCCGAGGACCCTGGCGAAAGAAGGTTGCCAATTTTTTTTTCTCCATAGCATGCTTTATCCACTATACTGTTACGGTGACAATAAATCAGATATTCTAAAATAAATATCAAATTTTCTATTATCCTTAGTTTAAATACTCGTATTAAAGGTATGGGTCTACGCTGGGTTGGCCCGGTCGTCGCTCCGGCAGTCGCCGCGAATCGGACAGGGACCTTCGGGACTTAGGGCGTGAGCACACGGGACGGGACTCCCGAGAACATCGAGATTCGGGTCGCGACTCCGGGCGGGACTCGAGAGATCCACGGGATTCGGGACGAGATTCAGGCCGAGACTCCCGAGATCCCAGGGATTCGGGACGGGACTCTGGTACGTCGAATCGGGACTCGTTGCGAGATTCCCGGGACCCCCGCAGGAGGAGACGAGAAGAAGCCAGAGTCCGCCCCAACTATAGGTTCTCGAATGATTTCTCCCCTCGAGAAAAGGAACATTCGCCATTTGAAAATGATTATCAGGAATCGCCCGCTGTTATCAAGAAACGTGCGCCGTACTCAAGTTTGGAGGGCACTAGGTAAGTGCAAAATCCTTAATTACATAAAGATTAAAATTATTATATTTTACAACAACAAAGAGAACGCTTATTAACGAACAACACTGATATTCTTTGAATTTCGTTAACAAGCAACTGTATAATATAAAATCCATAAATAATTTGGCTTCTTATTAAGTAAGCTTTCAGAAAGCAAACATTTAACGTTTGTTTTCTTAAAATAAATATTTAACTATGTTATTATGGTATTAATTAAGTTTGATAAGTATAAAATTTTCATATTTTTATAAACTCTATGCTCACAAACAATGTTTTTTTTTTTAGGTTTGCTTTCGAGGAAGACACAACAGCCTCCCCCGTGAGTGGCAGTTCGGCTCGTGCCAGAGACGGTGACTCACCCGCTACACGTTTCCGATTCGATTCCGATTCAATTTCCCCTCGCTCGATGTTCGAGGATGATTTCACGTTGCCCCACGTGCCCCATATTCGCCCCCGCACTGCATCTATCGCCGAAGAGGAGGAAGGGGATATTCCCCCTCTGAGAACCAAACCGCCGCCACATAAAGACATCAAAAAGTCCGATTCCGTCAATATTTTCACGCGTGAGGTGGATCCGTTTGAGAACGACGCGTTTTTCGCCTGCACGGGGTCAGACAAGGTCGCAAAAAGGGAGAATTGGCCAGGGGACTTCGTCGGGTTCGAAAATATATGAAATTTATAGTCCGAACTTTATACCGAAATTCTTACTTTAACGTTGCTCTGGAGGGTGGAAATGTCACATGACGATGCCCAAAGATCCAACAGCGCGTGAATGGTGCACAAAGTGTCAGGCTGTTTTTTAAAAAATTCAAAAGACCAATTCTTAAAGTTCAAAACTGACGTAGTTATACTATGGACTTCCGCAAAGGAACGCCTGAATTTATAAATTAAAACCGTTTCACATTATTGCTCCCCAGAGAAAATTAAAGTTTATGGATTAATCTCTTTGAATTTTGAGGCACACCTTACTACGTGTGCTGTGGAGACTCGTTAGAAATCGCGATAAATTTATTATTCGAATCTCGAATCAAATTGAATACCATTTATTTCAATGTTATCCTTGATTCGAAAGTTTCATGCATCCACAGTGTCTTATGCCAATTTTTATTTTCGATCTTCAATAACAGAACTATGAGAATTTTGTACTTGACCATAGATTAACCAATAACAAACGATTGTCTGTTGTTAAACTGAATAACACTTTTTTTGAATTATAGGGCAAAATGTAATTTTATTAACGTCACTTAACTGCATGTTTCTTATTTTACATAATATGAATTGACATATGAAAAACATCAGAGGTGTCCTGTGATATAGTAAGAGTCACACTGTTTTTATAAGGTAGCACTTGTAAAACCTGTTTATTTACTTAGGGGATATATTAATCAACATTTTGGACGCCCGATTTCCTCGATTTGGGTTTTATCCCTGAGAAATATTTGTAATGTTTACATAAACATGATTTTTGACCTGCCATATAATGTTACCATGATAAAAAATAATTTGATAACTATACAAGTTTTTCATAAAACGTGGACTATCTTAGTCCTCTATTTATTGCTACGGTTCATGATCATAAAATATTTATTATTATACGTTTTATAGGCAGATATAGGAAGGGTATTAATTATGGAGGACATGTAATATCATGATTTAATTATTTGTGTAGTGGATTGGCGATTACATTATGTATATTTCATCTGCAATAATACGCTTTGAAAAATTATAATAGTTTAATTATAATTGTAGTATTATTGAATTGATTTTTGCCAGATTGCACTTTAATGTTAACTGTTAAGGCACAAAAGTGTGAATTCAAATAAATTTGTAAATATTTTGCTATTACGACGCTTTGTATATAGTTATATACTCATGTTTTTATTGTTTGAACTTCGAATTTATTGTCTTTGTATAATTTGCTAATTTCGGATCAGGTCGTAGACAATGCTCTTGTAAATTCACATCTGCACCTTTACCACGAACAAGCGAATCAACGTTATCAAATATGTATGGCATTCTCGTTTTCTTATTATCATACTAACCTAACATGATACTGTATGTGTTTGTCAATTTATTAGGTTCGTAATACTTAACAAAAGTATTATTTAGCATGTGATAAAGGTACAGTTCCCAATATACGCTCTTAAGAACTATTTGTTATGAATTGTATAGTGTCTTCAAATAACCGTGAGTCCATGAAATCAATCAATATTTAAAATTACCAAATTTAAGGCAAAACAAGTGTACAAAATTCCTTGATCCGTCAACATTTTTTGCGAAATATGTAATAAATTTCTTTGCCAATATTTAGGAAGAAATATTAATTCAAATTTAGTCTGTTATCGTATAAAAATACAATTAATTTTATGATATCGAATTTTTAATACTCTTCTCAATATATTTAGCAGTCGTGAGTTATTTATGGAATTTGTTTAAATAGTCTTATTCAGTTCTGTGATCATTAGAAACGTCAGCTTATTTTTAATCATCATTATAACCAATTAATGTAAAGTCACAAAACATTGTAATTATTTATTTCTGTGATATTTTTATTAGTATAAGATTTCGTATTGCGTGTTGTTTTTTTTTTCAAATAAACGTTTCAATTGTTTGATGGACATTCGGTAATTGTTTTTTTATGTTTTGACATTAACAAATCGTGTTAATTTTGTACAGTAATATATAATTTTACCCAATCATAAATGCTGAAAATAACTGATAAAGCCTGTGATCTGTATGGATTACCTTCCAAAACGTAAAACCAAATCGTAATACTAGGCCATTCTTATTATAATACTATAAGACCTCGAAAACAAATAAGCCATTCATTCATATAAAAAACAAAACTTACATTTAAATTTAAAAGTTACTAGTTTCTGTAATAAATTCGCTTTATATTAGAGCAATAATTATTGTCAAAGATCATCAAATAATTATATATAAGTATTTTTCAGTTATTCATACTGTATGTAGTATAATTAATTTATTAATGTTATATAAATTGAGCAATTGGGAGGCAAAGCTTGGACTTTTATTAGCTTATTTATACCCTAAAACTTTAGTTATTGTAATTTTAATTACACAGTACTAGCATTGAGTAATATTCTATATAATTTGTACTCACGGCTCAACTTAGCTCACTGAAACTGAATGTGCAGAGTACAGGGCTGAAGAAGAGAAGACGGATTTGAAAAGGCAGACCTTCATTTCTCGCTAATTAGACAAAAATACAGATGAAACCAGAATTCCAAATACAATTTCGCCAAAAGAAATTATTTTACAAAGTACCAGATAGTGCACAAATAATAAGTGCCTTAGAATTTTTTTATTTATTTTCTTGCTTTAATTATGATATAAAACAGAACTAATTCCTTGGAATAACATTGATTAAAATAATGCACTTCCGAGTCATGTTCAATTGACTGAGGCTATATATATTTCACTGTGTCAAGTCTTTAAAAGAGCTGGAAGACTGGGTTGATCCTCAGCCGCCTATCTATTGACTGAAGTGCTCGAAACCCCTCTCGTAGCTGATGCCTCATAGATGTTTAACTTCTCAGTGACGGGTTAGAATTTTTGGTCATTGGTAAAGTCTTAAACAATGGACAAACATATGACATCTATATAAAGTATATCTTTAAATTATTTATAAAAAAATATCGACGTATTACGAAAAGGCCGCCTCACGGTACGTTATTCCTGTTCTCTATGCCTTGTGTCACTGTCATTCGATTCAAACCTTATAATCTGTGTCCAGTGTCTTAGCCACAATATTATTTGACATATCTCAAGTCTGTCATAACGATTTCAAACAAATATAAAAATAATAACGTAACGTATTTTGCATCCATGAATGAAAGTATTAATTGTAGCAATGTAGGAAAAGAAAATATAATGTCAGACATCGAAGAAGAAAATATGCTATCATTACATTCTGGAATAGAGGTTTGTATTCTACTATTTTCGTAATTTAAGTTATTTATATAATTGCCCGCGCTTGTGCTCTAAGGAAGGTAAGGAAGGACGCCATAAACTTTATACACAGCATCTTTTGGGGTTTGGATCTTATACTTGAACATTATATTTGTTTAATGACTAGGTTTGCGATTCCCACAAAGATGAAAAATTATTTTAACTATTTTTAAGAATAAATCTTATATATTTTCAGTCCTACTGTGTAGGATAGTACTGTGTACTATCGTATTTTTTTAAAATTTCAGAAAGTTTCAGTTGGAGGGTTAAGCAGAAGATTAAACTCCAAAATGGTGATGTCTATGAATAAAATTCATACCCACTTGAATCGCTATAGACAGGATCCCTCACAACATGATAGAAATTATCGTTGTGAAAGAGAGCTATCTCCAATGTCATTACAAAGTGATTTTGGACCACAGAGATTTAATTTTAATTACCCAATTTCACACAGATCTGTTTTAGATAGCAGGAGTAAATCTCCACTGTCATTGCGTAGTGGCGGTGGGTATCTCTATTTAATATTTTATGTCATATTTAGAGCAATAATTAACATTTCAAAAATATTATAAACTTTGGAATTTATAGCATGTTGATCTAAAAAGTTTTTCATTCATTTCAGACAGTGTAAGGAGTGCAATTGAAATAGCAAATGCCCTTAAGTTTGAGTCATTCAATATGCATGAATTGCAGATGATTAAAAATATGGTTTGTAAAAAATTGAAACATCAATTAGGGAAAAGGTATGAAAAAAATAGAAAAAATTCTACATTACTCAAGGCAAATCATAATGAAATAAAAAATATACGAAGAAAAATTAACTCAAGTAGGGAAAGTAGTGAAGCTCCTTCAAGTAGCAATGAAGAAAGTGAACACTCAATTAAAACTACTACAATGACCAACGCTCCACATACAGATATGACATTACCTGTGCAAAAAAATATGTTATCTATTTCAAACAAAAACAATCACTCTGGGGGTATTATTAAACATGTGTTACATCAAGAAGAAAATACGCCAAAATATTTAAACCAACCCCCTGTATCAAAAACATTAAATGGAACAACTTTAAGCATGAGTAAAAAAATGTTTATAGAGAGAAATGAAATAATAGAAGAGGAAGCCAGTGAAAATGAAGATATCTTTACAGCTTGTGATGATGGAAAACAGTCGAGATCAACAAATCCTATCAAAGACATGGATACAGGCCTATTTAAAAAACCTGTAGAACCTAAAACAAAGGCCGCAGGAAAGACAATAAAAGAATTTAATATTTCAAAGGTAACAGAGCCACCTGTGATTGGATCAAATAAAAAAGACAATAAAGATACATCAAACCAAATGGATGTATCAAAAATAAATGAAAATTCAATGAAAACTAGTTTTTCAAAGAGAAAATTATTTACTCAAAAAGTTGATTTACTATGTGATAAAGTAGTGGGTGATTCTGCTGGAGCAAGTCCCCTGGCAAAATTTGAAAATAAAGAGAAGAATAAAGCTAGAAAACTTGTGACAACACAGTCTTGTCTAAACAGAAATGTTTCTGATGAAGAGGGCAATGTATTGGAATTAATTCACAAAATAGTGCCACCTGAACAAATTAATGCAACTTCAAGTAAAATAAACCAATGTTCTGATGAAACATTTATGAATGATGTCAGTGATACATTTACAGATGAAACCCTTAATAGCACAATTTTTAAAAATGACTCTAAAAAGGATAATACTCACAAAGGCAATGGCAGCCCTAAAGTTAAAGATTGCAGCATAATTTTGTATGATATTAATTCAAAAAATATACCTAAGAATGTTTTTCAAAGTAAGTGCTTTTATTACCAAGATGACTGAGTGTTTGATGAAAATTATTTTTATATGAAAATAATTAACTCAGCCAAGTACTAGAAAACACAGTATATGGCAAATGCATCATAATATTTTTTGTTTGTTTGCAAAAATTCTCATGAAATATTAAAAAAAATAACTAATATATATACATTTTGTTATGTGTTAAATGAAATCTATTCCAGTCCAGATATGTATGAAATGTCTATTTTTCAGGATCCAAATGTGTCAAATCATTTTGGGACACTGATATTGAAAGTGAAAAGGAATGTGAAACTGTAGTAGCTATGTCTGAATTATCTAAACCTTCTGGAATTAAAGGTATGTGTATTTTTTAAAAAATATTATATTGTTATATAATGTTTCATATTCAATACATACATGCAATTTCTACTGACTTGTTATTATATGGATAACAAAATTTATTATTAAATGACTTATCTAGATGATATAGTAGAGTAGTTCTATATAACAAATAAGAATTAATAACATATATTTCTGCTACTTACAGGTCAATTACATGATGTTACTACATCAACTGTTAATATAACAAAGCATCAAGCAAGCAAAATAGGTAAAGTTTTGTCAGTACAGGATTTGATAAATAAAAGGAATGCCAAGAAGAAAACACTGAACATCTCAAATGTAAAAGAGAAGCCTTCTAGAGGGAATGCTAAAAAAGCAAGCAGTAATATTCCACAAGAAAATAACAAAGACAATATAATTATAAAACAAAATAAATTGAAATGTATCACAACAACTAAAACAAAGAATGAAACTGCAAATCAGTCAGCTGTGAAAAAAAATGCTTTAAAAGTCAAACCAACTGGGTTTTCTAAAGAAAATTCACGTATTAATAGAGAACAACGTAAGAGAGCACAGATTTCCTGCAAAAACTGTTCTGGATGCCAAGAAAAGACAAAAACCACTAAAAATTCCAAACTTTACCCTAAAAATGGGAAAACAAAAGCCAGTAATGTAATTATAGGAAAAAACAAAAAACCTGCAAGGACAAGTCTTATGCTAAACCTTGATACTAGTGATAGTTTTAACATATCACAAAGGACAAGATCCAAACAACAAATCAAAGGTTTTGAATCTTCAAAGGAAAATATTTCTCAACTATCCAATAATTGTAATATTACACTGCTAAGCTTAAGACCTAGGAAAATGATAAGGAAAACTGACTCCACTGCCTTGAAAAAATCAAGATCAAGAAGACTTACTTCATCTTATTTATATAGTTAGTTATGCAGAAATTCACAATAAAAATATGTTTAAATAACGATATGTTATATGTCAAACAAATATCTCCTATAGCTAAGATAAATTCATACCTCCCTGGTGTACTAATATTATTATACAAGTAATTTTAAGATAATTGGTTAATTTTTTTTTTTATAAATAGAGATAGTTAATGCCAACATGTAATTTTATAAATCTTTAACATATGTATTTTACTTACTGGTTAAGTTCTTAAACTTAAAACTGTTTTTATATATTAAATATACATAGATTAGAGCATAATAAAAAAAATAATTACAATATGATGATGATTAATAGAACAATGCCTTTAAATTTTCTGACCTGTGTCGTGTTACACAATTTCCGATTAAAATTGTGTTAACAAAATGCAACATTAAAACAAGTTTGATTTAATAGTCTTCTACGCGACGTAGTCATAATATTAGTTAATAACGTTAAAAACATTTATCTCTATTTTATTAGAAAATATTCAAACATTTTGCAAAATCAACTTATCAAATCAAATTGTTTTTAAATTGCTGAATGGATATGCCTCGTTTGACGTCACATACAAGCATGTTCATTGTTATACACTGTGATTTTATCATTTTGCATACGTTTATCAGGTTGAAAATCGTCTTGATCAATATTATTTTTATCTGTATCTTTTTGACTTTGAACCTGGCTTTCTTCTTCAAATTGTTTGAGAAGTTCCGCCTTCTCATTCAAAATTATCTTCAATTAAGCAAGCCCATTTTAAAACAACACCTCTATTCTAATCAAAAGGTTTTACGTTCTATAAAATACGTATATTTGTAATTACTTCCTATTATTATTTAATATATCGGCATTCTTACATCAAAGTGATCTTCACACATTAAAACAATTATATGAAATAAAAATCTGTTGGGATCTCTTCGAGCTAACTCATATCATAATTGGTTTCTAAATCGACGAAGTGGATGTTAAAATTTATAAAACTATCTGTGGTCATGATGTATTAGCTATGCGTCGATCAGCTTACAATGTAGTTATTGACATTTGTCACTACTTTATTCAATGTGGCAAACAATCAAGATCTGACTTGTTTAGTGCTTGTACTTTTGTTATTCGTGATTTGTCAAATTATAAATGGTTCTAACAGCTGTTTTTATTTGATCTAACTAAAAGAGTCTACGTTTCTAAAAGGTATATTTTTTTAGTGTAGGTTATGCTAGATAGTATTAGTTTTTATATTAAACTTGAGAATGAAACAAAGGTAAGCATCAGATAATGTCTGATATGTGAGCCAAAGCTGATGTTCATGTAACTTGATTAAAGTGAATATTGTTATCAGGACGCGTCTTTTACAAAACGGGGATGATACAGTTAGTAACACAAACAGCGCTATGGACAACGAAATAAACTACAATGGGCATATTCAGTTGCATAGAATAAAGCCACAAGATCATTTCATTGAAGCACAGGTTCAAGAAGGAGACACCTTGCAAGCTATTGCCCTACGGTTTCATTGTTCTGTGAGTATTGCTTCAATGCACAAATTTGTCACTGAAACACTAGTTTAATTTTTTCACTAAATCTATATATAAATGTATAGTTGTATGATATAATTATTGTCTGCTTTTCTGTGACATTCCTTCTTTTTCTTGCAGATATCAGAATTAAAAAGAATTAATCATATCCATAAAGATAATGAAATTTTTGCAAGACATACAATCAAAGTACCTGTCACCCCTTATTCTGTTCTCACCGAAATAATACCAAATTCCAACACTCCTGAAATTCTTCCATCAACTTCTAAACATAACCCCACATTACTTACAATGGAAAATTTAATGGAGAATCCCGTGCAAAATAGGCTAGTAAAGAATGATAATGAAGGAAAAGATGATTTTGAAATAGATTGTAATGCTGTTGTATTAAACAGTACACTTGCTCCGTCTGTTGTTCCATATACAGACGTAGATCCAAATGATGCAGTATCTGAAGACACACAGCTATTACCAAATAAAGAGAGAGAACCAGTGGAGACTGTAGTAGTAAAACAGTTGACATCACAGGGAGCTGATTTTGGCTTGAAGTGGTTTCATCTTTTATGTTTTATCCTTTTACTAGGAGTTATTGCACCCATTGTATATGTGCTGTTCTTTTTAGATAAACATGAACATTCAGATATTCCACCGCTACATCCAACATGATTGGTAACACTTCTTTAAGATGGCAGAGCTTTAAACATATTTTATGGATATTTTTATAATTTTTTTTACTACTTTTAAGGAAATAATATGTGATTTTAAAATAAAATTTATTGTAATTAATTATAGTTCATTGTTTACTTTAGGGATTAATTATTGCAAAGAACTATTGACCCTCACAATATTTTTTATATTAACATAATATGGATAATGCATAAGACTCAAGTTTGTTTACATTCTTAACAAGTTTATGTTGTGTAACTTCTTACATAATGATATGATTTCTTTTTAATCCTTAACACACATAAGTCAATCTATTTTCTGAACTGTGTACAGTGTACACTGCTTTTATTATTAATTTAATAAAATAATTCAATAAATGAAATCAAAACAAATATTTATAAAATAAATTTATTATACTTCTATATTATTCTATCAGTTGATGTTACATGGTAGAATTAATAAAATCATTCTATTGCTTATTGACACAGCATGTAAAAAATTTATGATAAATGCTCAACATTATAAAAATTTATAAGAACATTACAACCCGTAGCAATTAATTAAGATTTCATACAACTATGATCTATGTAAAATATTCAGAATAGGTACATGATGAGCCTCAGTGTTGCCTGTTCAGGCACTTATATGACATCAATAGTTTCCACCACGCCCTCCTAGAGATGGGTTGCTTTCATGGACACTGTAAGAAAAAAAAAAACTAAGTAAAATTTAGGAAAAATTTTAAAGCTGACCACACAATAGCTGTAATATTTTACAAATGAAAAATACACTTTACATAATTGTTTTTAAACACATAACAAAGAGAATGAAAGTATTATGATAAAGCACCAAGAGAAAAGTTGATATGAAAGATATGTAGTGTTGCAATCTTCCTTGATGTGTATGCAGACACATTGTAAGGAGACTTGTGATTCCTTGTTATATCACATCAAACAACAAAATCACTAGTCTTCCATACCATGTGCAGCTCTCCTGTTAATCACGATCAACCTATAAACAATGTTATTTACAAAAAGTATATAACATAAGATAGGATAAGATTATTCACAAAGATCAAGATAATGATAAAAAAAATAATGTGACAGTAATTAGTGTATCACCCACGTAGTCAGAATGTAATGAATATAAAAAAAAAACTGTAGAAAGTGGTGTTATGGAAATCAGCATGTAAAGGATTACTAATTCAAGTCACAAGTACCAAAATTACATACTCTGTACTACGGTAAGACCAAAATACCCTCAAACTACTTAAAATGTCCAATATGTTACCTTAACCATTATGTGGATACATTCAAGCTGTACTTTTACTTAATCTTAGTTTTGTTTGGAGCCAAATCAGGGAATTCTTGGAACATTCTATTAAAACAAAGCCAGTTAATTTTGGTGATAAATTATACTTCTTGGTTTTGGCATAACAATAAGAAAAAAGCATCTGAAATTAATATGGGAAATCGATTGACAAGGCCATTTTCAAGAGGGACACAGATAAGTGTTGCCTCTAATGGCCTAATGGTCCTTGGTATCTTAAAAAATGTCTGTGGTTCATTTTGTACTGATATTAATGATTAAGCTAAATAACGTCCTAGCGATTTTTAGCTGGGGGTAACTTGAATTACAACCTTTTGAATTACATTGACATTTACTATTTTCAATTGAGACATATATAATCATGCCTATAACGGTAAAAACATGATTTTTGGTAATCTGTAACAAACTCCTTTGGACATTTCTGTATACTTTTCAATGTTTTTAGATAACTTCATACAATTTGTCAAATGTCAACGAGCGTATGAAGAATATACCAATGGCAATGCAAATTAGAAGGCTGAATACGTAAAATATGCGTGCGAACACGCACATTTTAGGTATTATTATCTCAGCTGCGTATGGAAGCAAAATGACTGTGTGGTCATGACATCTATCTAGGTCGGAATTAGAGACAAAGAGAATAAAACAAGAGAAAAATATTGTTCTTTGCCTCTTCAGTCTTAAGTTATTATGTATACACCTATCAGGTGAGCCTCCTGTTTCCGTTTCCCTCTATTTTATATAAAAAAAACACCCTAATTGATGTACAATACAGCTTAAAGAAGTATAAAACCTCTTTCATTGTTACTCTTAGTGATACTGATCCAATAAAATAAAAAGAAAAGCATTATTAAATAGTCACATGTATAGTTCTTTTAAAATATATTTCAAGGGAAAGATAAGTGGATAATAAATAACATGAAATGGAACCATAAAATAGAATGATTTGAAAAATGCTAAAGGAATTTCTGCATATAACTAATCGGGTTATAAATACTGTTACATAAAAAAGGTTTTTTTTCTTCAACTTTTTCATTATTTTGAATTAGGAAGATGTATATTAATGTAAACACTTTTTCGATTTTGCGCCATTTTTGTGATCATTTTCAAAATACAATATGGAGTGGGGTGTTAAAGAAAATAGTAATAATAAAAAGTGAATATGGAATCGTCGGTCACATTCCCGACACTTCCGTCTCCGTCGAAGACCAGAAAAGATCGAGGGCTTAAACAGCAGTTAGACCCAAAATTCGCAAGAAACCCAAAGTCGAAACAATACTATCACGAGAAATGAAAATACTCGTTAGGACTCTGTCGCGTGTAATAAAAGACATGAATCCCGGTGTTTTTTGTTGTAGATAAACAGGATATGCCCTAAACCAATCTTTGCAAGTAAAGGCATTGGATGGATCAAAACATTTTATACGCAAGTGAAAGGCACAGAAATATCCTTTCTTTCAGTGAAAAGATTTACAATCACTACAAAAAGCTAGCTCATATTTCTAAAGAGCTACTCAAGTAGTCGGGAAGGTAAAACGTGGAACCGCTTTCAATAATATAAAATGGAGTTTCCAACAGGACTGCACCTGGTCACAAGGTCAAACTCTCCAAACTAGCCTGGATTTATTAAGAGCTGAAACCTGGCTATCATATCGTCCAGACTTTTACCCTTTACATTAACAATATGGCACGGCGACATTGAATCTTTAGAGCAAGCAGTGAAGAACTTTCAAACGGATTAAAATAATAATATATATGTATAAAAGCCAAAACCCAAGTTGGTTTTACCAAGACAAATAAATATGTAGGGAGTAATTATTTTACATTACTACATTTTAAAATTTCATTTTTATTAATGGAGATAATTGATTTTTTGGAAAAGAAAAATATGTACCTCTGTTGCAGTAAGTACTGCGCCATCTGTATGCGATGCGGGGTCCCAGTGATGGTGATGACCCGATCAGTGGCTCCGGGCAATGGCTCCGCTATCTCGATGGAGGCGCCACTGTCCGCACGTATTTTACGTATACGCGAACCCGCCTTGCCGATTATCGCACCGGCCAGCTGAAATTGGATAATATAATACTGAATTCAAGTTCTATGTACCACAATATTTTTATATTATTACATTGGGTCCAAATATCAAAATGGCAATAATTAAAAATAAAAAATAAGCTCAAATCATAAATGAAATTGTATATTATTAATATATTTCAATGAAAACACATCAATCGAAAATTCAATGTTAATATAAGAGTGAGGAAATGAAAGTATTTTCTTTTTAATTACATACATTAGTAATTATTAAAAATAACTCACATCTTTAGGTATGGTGACTTGTGTGGTGGTCTCTTGTTGGCTGCTGTTACTGCTGAAGTTAGGGCTTCCCCTGTTAAAGCCACTGCCGCCGCTGAAACTCCCGCGCGGCGGTCCGAAATTTCCTCGAGGGCCTGATCCGTCATTGAAGGGTCTTTGCGGGGGTCCGTTTCGGGACATTGGTCCTCGGGGTGGGGGCCCCCTGTTTCCGGGTGGCATGCGAGGGCCTCGTGAAGGGGGCCCGCGGCTTGGGGGACCCCGACCATTATCCTGCCCGTTCCCGAATCCCCCGTATTCGTCCGCGTAGAAATCATCATAGTTGTGGGGATCGTAATTCTGCACCGCGCCACGAATGGGAACCTGGAATTTTCATTCACTAATTAAGGATTATATATTTCAAAGTTAAATTACAAACAGTGCCTCGCAAATTAATTTTCTTTATTTTTCGGAATCGATAAAGCATCTCGATAATCTCTAATCACGAACAACACAATTGAGTGTTGTCCAACAACATGAAAAAGTTATGAACTGAATAATGGAGTAAAGATTTCTATTTTTACTGCACGAAATTATCATTGAAGAAAATGTTAGGAAATGAATACAGTACTATCACTTGTCTGTAACTGGCGATACATAGATTATCTTAGTAAGTAAAACAAAGGGGAAATCGATCAGAAAACTCACCTGTCGTATCAGCTCAAGCACTTCACGTATCCCGGCCGCGATGGCATCTCTTCTGCCAACAAGCTGTACTACACGCTCTGTGCTTTGCGGCGCCGGACTTGAGAATATCTTTAGACGAGCGCCAGTTTTCTATACATTCAGATCAAGTTATCTCATTTATAACACTCAAACTATTAGAATGTTTTCATATTCATCGGTGTCTATAATATACAGATAAAATAAAAGTTTAAATCACCCGCCCTTTAGAAGATTTTAGCCGTAATAATTTAAAAAAAAATATTTACTTTGGGTGTCAGTGTGGATGGGAATAATAAAATAAATTGTTAAGTAAACTGTATTCTTTATCTCTTATATAACCGTAAAAAAGGTCGCCTTAAAGTATATTGAAGGTCGGCTAGACCTAATATTCTCGTGGAAAGGGAGCCAACCCTTTTATTCAGAATTAATATTATTATCAAACCAATTTACCCATGTGAATTGAAATAAACACCCCTTCATACAAACTATACAATTTCGGTTGCGTCCTGCTGAGTTCTTATGCCATAGAAATAATGCCAAGGCGAACTTTAAGAATTTTTTTTAGAAATTGACGTGCACGTATTTTAAAAAATCATTAACAATACATAACAGTTATATCTAAGATAGTAACAAGATATTAAGAAAAATCTTTAATTATTTTTCTAGAAGCCATAAATATTTGCAATTAATCGTATTGAATGATGTTTTTCATTTCAAATATCGCTTGCAGCTTTTAACCCTGAATAAATAATTGTACCCAACTAACCTTTGTTAAACAAACCGTTTAAAGAATTATTAGAGGCTCTATCACTATCTCTGACCTAAATCAAATCGTCGCATTGATTGATGTCTTTCCTAATGATTACATTTTCAACTATTTTAATTGTAGAGTGAAGTTTTCCTGGCGCAGAGCGCACGCGCGTTGAGATCGACCGCCGCACGTGGGCCACCCATGTCACGCACAAACACTAGATAACACACACTTGGCTAATACTTCAATATAAGAATCACCAACCTAATTCAATAAAATCACGTTTCATTTTATAACCGGCACTCGCGCATGACGTTCGTTCGTAGCACAAGCCCTACAAGAGACGACCATCTTCGCAGAAGGCTGAGTACGGAATGAGGCAGGGTGCTTCGTTTCGTGCAACACCTGACTACCCCTCCCCTCGGAAAGGTGCACTTGTAGGGCTCCCGCACGCGCCACGCCTACGCTCTAACGATACTTCAACTGTTTATGAAACTTTATTCGCGAAGACATGTTAAGCTCTGAAGCCCAGCGTTCTTTGAAGGCTAAATCAACATTTCCGTTTCGCTTTTCAATTTAAATACTAAAGTGCAATGAGAGCAATGTATTCGATATTTTTTTTAGCGAATGCTTATAATGTTATATTATTAATGTTATAAAATCGTGAGGGAATCTTTTGATAGTACTGATTTATGAGGCCTGTGGCAAAAAGATTTCATGTGACTTAGCGCTAAGTATCAAATGGCATCTAGCCAGCGGAGACAAAAGAATGGATCGTTTTGGGTCGATGTATGGGGTAGGATGGTACGAAGCCTTAGTAACGCGCGTTCCGATCGGAAACGGAAGCTCGCGTGCCCCACAGGTAATTGCCATTGTCACCACGGCTATAATTACCCCTGGACAACATATGCATTACTCAAATTACAGCTTGCGACAAATGTCATTGTTATTACATATCTATTTGGTATATATTTTTAGCGCAAACCAGTTTGGAGCCCAGCCAACTGGAAAATGGTATACAAGGGAATTGGTAGACATATTACTGTTAATTCATACTAGTAAATTGTTCTATGTAAAATACAATTCTGCAGGCGCAGAATGTGTATTCTGTAGCAGTGACGGGAATGATGTAACGTATTGAAATTTAAAATTATGACTGCGACGCATTCTTAAATATTTCCGATACTAATTGTTTCCACATCCGGCGTTTTATTAAGCTTGGATCTAGGATGTGAGGGAGGGAACAAAAGGTCACGTGCGCCGCGGTAACACGAACTCAGCGCCGGTACTTCCACCGGATAGAAACCCCTCACAACACGTGTTCCCACCCTTCTGACACAATCACTTACTTTAAAGTTCACAATATGCACAATTAATGAAGCCCTATTACCTCACTCGTACTATGCCACTGTATCGACCAAACACCTAAACCGTACTTACGTGCAAAACATCGAATAACTAGTCGATCGGTCACGTGAGCAGATTATAATAATTTGCGTTAACTCCCAGTTAACACCCTTAACGGCCTAGGGTAAAACATTCTGACGCATCAAGTTAGCATTAGTCATGTTTTTATTGTTGATATAATCGTGTAGTTACTATTTAGTAATCCGCATTATATATGTGTAAAGGCATTTCAATTTATTTATCCTTTATCCTGAAACATATGTACCATATTATTGGAGCACATTTTCTAACGTTATGTTTTTCTCAACAACTATAGATTTGTATGACTCTCGCGACTTGGGAACAGTACAATTTACCTGAAAAATTGTATACGGGATGCGTATTTATATGAAATGTAAGGGAAGGTCTAAGCATTGTGCAAGTAGGTAGGCGGTGGCCAGGTGCGCGAGCGGTTTTTGTGCGGCCTTCCGGCGCGGCTGCGGCATCACCTGCCGCGACAGCTGCCCATGCGCACGCGTCCTACCACGCCATCTCATAACATACTTTATACCTCTACTATGTTACCTAATGCTCATAACTGCCACACGCGATACAATTGTTTATGTATATAGAAATATATCAGTCTAATAAAAATGTATCAGTCGTCATCACACGTATAACATAATGCGAAGGACTACTTTAAGTAAAGAGTGCATCGAAACATTTTCTAATATAAACTTTATCCTGAAAAGTGTCAACAACGTTACAATAGCCTTTGTATGAAACCATCCTGAGTTCTCACAGATCCGAAAAAAGCACACGAGATTTTAAGCCTTCAGTTTATGAAGAAATCAAAAAGATATAACTGAAATCCTAGACAAACGAAATTTATCATAAACTCGACACGCAAGCACCAATAATAAAATAGACCCTGCTATACATGTGAAAGCGTAAAAATAACATTGCTTATGTAACGACAATTCCGACATCGAATCAAGGTCGGCAAGCTTCATAAACGGTATACCTGGAAAGGTAAAAGAGAATAATAAAAACAGCTGATCGATACAAAAACTTCAAACCTACAAGGAATCCATTCAAGACGATATTCCGAAACGAAGTAAATTGACATAGAGATTTACAGAATGAACATCTTTTTCTATTTACAAAAAAATTGAACAATACAACGTTCTGCGACCAATTAAACTGTGAGCTACGTAAATATGTCTCCCAAAACAAGTCCATCAAAAGTATTCGGGACACTGAAATTTATTAATGTAACAATGTACACGTGTAAACAAGACAGTAAGAATGTACTATTTGAAGGTCCTATGGTTCATCTTTATATATATAATTCTTCTGTGAGTGTGTATGTCACTGAACTTCTCTCAAACGACTGGACCGATTTTGATGAAATTTTTTGTGTGTGTTCAAGGGGATCTGGGAATGGTTTAGATTCACAATATTATATAAAATTCTCGTGTCACGGGGTTCGAACTTGAACTCCTCCGAAACGGCTTGACCGATTCTCATGAAACTTTGTGAGCGTATTGAGTAGGTCTGAGAATCGGCCAACATCTATTTTTCATCCCCCTAAATATTAAGGGTAGTCCACCCCTAAATTTATTTTTTTATTTTTTAGACAAAATTTTTAGTTTCTATTTTTTTATGATACAACATACAAAAATACATACAATCCTAAATTTTCACCCTTCTACGATCAACCCCTATTTTATATTTATTAATCGAAAATTGAAATCACATGTATGGCAAAACAACGTTTGCCGGATCAGCTAATATTCCTATAATATTCCAATACTGGACACTGCAACATTTGTTTCAGTTATCATTCGTAAAGTGCCAGTAATAGGCCTGCAAGCTTACCGATTTGAGTGGCCAAGTAAGTTATGAAATATGTTCGTGGCTGATGGAGTCTATGAAGTTCTAAAGCCATTTGAAAGTTTAGAGACAGTTAGTGCATCATTAGCCCGTATCCTCACCAACACCCTTGGAATTTTACGGCATGCAAACTCATACGTTAGAAAGTTTTAAGACTATCAAAATTTCTTTCAACCATAATTAACAGTACTTTATATAACAAATTTCTGTCGCACTTTCTGTAGAACTTCGAGTGGTGCATATAGACCGATTTATTTGTATGTATAAGTGGGTAAGTTATATCACTAGCTGATCCGGCAAACGTTGTTTTGCCATACATGTGATTTCTAGCAATAATCTTTTTAGTTCAATAAAAATAATTATCAGCTTTAGGTGTGTGGGGATATGTTTATAATCGAAAGTGTTTTAAGTATGCTTTATTTAAGTTAATACATTAATCTTTATATGACACGTTGGTCGGATTACCATAACCGTGCCATCTATTGATTAATTACTCAATCCAGTCGAAAAGTATCGAAATCTGTTAGAATCTCTTGGAGTTAACAGATAATTGTGACTGTCAATGAATTATAGACAAATTATTTGCAATAAAATAAAATTGCGACCATAATTAAAGATCTAAGCTATCCTGTTTATCCTATATCTCTTATGTAGGACCAGACTGCTCACGGTGTGCCAATTTAATTTAAAATCGATTTAGTAATTTAGGAGTCCATCGCGGACAAACATCGTGACGGGAGATTTCTATATATTAAGATTTAGTACTAAACCCATTTCTATTTTAATTTGGTATGGTACACAATTCATAACTTTACTTTCATGGCCATTTATATTAGCACAAATAAGTTTAAGTGTTTTGTCCAAAACTATTTTCATGCAGTTTATATGCGTACAACTATAATCTGCATGTACGCTAATTTTCTTTGATTAAATACGATTTCAATACCTCGGAATATACATTTAGAAAGCTCATAAGGCCGATATAGATACGTCGAAGACAACGCATCAAAATCAAGATCATAACTATTTTACTTAAATATTGAATGATTTAAGGCTATTATGGCCATAAGTTCTAACACAAAATGAGTTATACATAAACTGCATAGTGGCGAAGTGTGCGGCGAGCTTTAACTTTGTTTGTACACGATGACAAATTGGCCGGGCTTTTAAACTTGATTAAGTCGCGTGCACAATAGGATATCGATCACACAATGACTGTACTGCACATTATTTCCTACATAGTGGACTATGTATGCATAGACCGTGATTTCTTTTGACACCAGCAAGACTGTATTTAGTAAATTCCTAGCACGGCTTCCAAATTTCGTTGGCGCACAAACGTTTGAGCACAAGAGAGCCTTCTATCAATATATACACTTTAAAATGTTGCTAGTAACGTTTTGTTTTTCATTTTAAAACAGGAAGCATATGATGACGTAACGTAATTTCAATAAAAAGTAGGTAAATTCTAAAACATGGTACAGATAAGACGGGATTCAGGCGGCAGCTGCAACGACATCTGCCCTTCATCTGACAACACACCGGTGATGAATAGGGTTGCCTAAAATTGCACCGCGACGTTTCAATCATGAAACAAACGTCTATATTTTATGTATCGTTTCTTATTTTTACATCGGTTTCATCCCGAAGCGTAGTGGAAAAATCGAAATATTCGTGATACCTCTTCATACAACTTGAACTTTAAATATATCCTACTTTCTATAAAACCCCAATAGACAAATAAGTATACAAGCAATACTGTAACTTATTTGTCTAATACCATTTACCCAAGCCCTGTTCGATGAGTGAGACTCACTCAGTAGAGGCAATATCCTGATGATGCTCCGGTGTCGGAGCGTAACGTGCGTCGAGTGGTTGTGGGTTTTTCGCGGAGTATTGCTTGTATATTGGTCTATTGGGGTTTTGTACTAGAGACTTCCGAAAAGTAACGCCTGATTCTATTAATATCCTACTTTGTTTAACCGTCTTCAAGAGAATAAACAATTTATATTTTATAATATCAAGAAGTGAATTTCATTATACTTGTTTTAAAACTGTAAAAGTATGCCATCGATTAATTATAGAGTGGTAATGTCTACAATGAATATTTTGATTTAGATGCATCAAAATTTGGACAACCCTATCGTACTAAGCCCACGGAATTGAGTGTCGGTGAATTCCAGTAAAAAAATCTACTCGTGATTGCTTGCGAGTCGCGCCAAGAATGGCAGATGATCAATAAGACATCTGCTATACACCTTTAATTACTTTCGATAAGAATTATCATATTTTCACTTTGAATATAGTAATAGATATTTAAAAGGGAAAGCTCAATCTTATATTATGCGTTTGATATAAATAATTATTACCTAAACAAAAAACCCATATACGAAATATAATTTCATAGGATCATTGACAATCATTACCCTTAAAGATGTACAGACATTTTTCAAAGGCTATCACCTAAATAAAATTGACATTTGAATAAAAATATTAACATATGTAATTTAAACTCACCTCACGTAACTCCTTTATTTTGGAACCAGCTTTGCCGATCACACATCCAGCCCGACTTTGGTGTATTAGAAGGCGAATATCCAGTTCATCGCTGTTACCCCTTTGACTCTATTAATCATATTTGATAGACTTGTAAAGAAGGATTATTGAGCCAGACGATGGATGATAGCTTGATAATATTGTCTTTTATTAACATAACTATTGCTCATTTAAAGAAAAACACTTTGTTAACGGATTAAGTAAGGTATTTTTACAAAATTTAAGTATATTACATAATTTTAAGTTTTTCCGACGTTTCGCGTGCTTTACAGCGTGCGTGGTCACGGTAGACTGAAGACAAAAGGTGTTAATTGTCAAAATAAGTGTCACAGCTGCGGAGAGGTTGTGTTATCTATAAATAAATACATTGCCCCGGAGTTGGTATCGACCAACAACGTCGGAAAATTTTGAAAATCATGTAATATACTTCAATTATGTAAAAATACATAACTTAATCCGTTAACAAAGTGTTTTTCTTGAAATGATAGCTTGATTGTGATGCTCAGCATGCATTAACTTACGGAATCTACCAAGAATATTACTTTGATACTACTGTGCAAACTAATACGATATTAATATTATATTAAACAAAACTTACGTCAGCCAAATTGGGCAAGATCTCCTTCACGATATCCATAATGAGATCCAAATCCGCCGCCGTTATTGTGAGTACACTGAAAGACGAAAAACAACTACAGCAAACGCACCAAGCGCTCCTTCAGATAAAAGACAGCACAATAATTATGGAGTTTAAGAAATACGTTATCAACGGTCAGGGGATTCTATGGACATGTAGTGTGCCAATCGTAGCATCCGTGATTGTAGGACGACGGGATGACATACAAGGATCGTCCTTGAGGGGACAATTTCGACACTTCGGTCTCGAAAGGGGGAAAGGTGGTGCTTCCAGTGAGGTGGTGGTAAGGAAACGGGAGATAAGCGCCTAAACACCTGACTGTTGACGTAAAAAAGATCCAATTTGAGAGTAGTTTGGGGATTTACCGTTCGGGGCCGAGGCAATCGGGGACTGTTATAGAGGCTTTAAACTGCGTGGCGGGGCGGCGAGTGCGGGTTCAGCGGCGTCCGGCGGGGCGGGACCGACAACCAAGAGCGTTGTAGCGGCGCCCCACGCGTTTCCATCTTACCACCGCACACCATCACTGTACGAGACTGGCCTCACCACTGTCTAACAGCAGGGCAAGGCTAACTTTGCGTCGGAGAATGGACGTAATCAGTGAAATGCTATGGAACTTTTAAACAATGGTGTACGGTGATAGACAAGGGTGGAGGCGCGCAGAGCGTCGGGCTAACATGGGCTTCTCGGGGGCAGTAAAGACCTGTAACTGGCTGCCGGGGGATTATTCTGTATGGACCAGCCGCTTTCTTGTTCCAGGGCCCGATTGGACCAATAATCTTCTCGATAATTTATAGCTATGCAAAGACAAGTATTATAGAGATAAGAGATATAATTAGGTATTTGTGGAATGACTGTTTTATGTGGTATTCAGTCATGAGTGCTGTATTAACTTAAACACTAAAAACCTAGGTAAAGTACTCCATGTGGCTGTAGAATATTTATGAACCGTTTACAGTACAAACCTATATCTACAAACAAATTAAAATACATGTGTGACACAAACCTTATATTTATTTTAATACTGACCTGACTTCTTAGCTTTGATATGTTTGATCCCCCTTTCCCAATTATCGAGCCTGCCACCTGTTAAATTAGAAAATTCATATATCAAATTCATAGTCTGCATCTCTTTGAAGTCGATTGGAGATTTGAAGCAAGTTGGCAAATTTTTGTGAAAAGCTACCAGTACAAGCTATTTACATTTACAATTTTTGAATTAAAGTAACTCAAACGAAACACAAAAGTTTGGAGTTCGAAAATGATGTAAAAGGATTTAAATAGATATTTACTTATCAAATTTGTAATTAGGGATTGGTCTTTATCAAAGCTTATTGTCTCTATCGATTTCTGAGTTACAAAGGCCGGCTCATACCAAAACAGAGTTGGATTACAACCTACACCTACCTTATCCGTTAACAAAGTGTTTTTCTTTAAATGAGTAATAGTTATGTTAATAAAAGACAATATTATCAACCTACATTAGCACAAGAATAAATTTAAAGAACGCGTTCAAACTAAGCACGATACGGGTTTTTTATTTGAATATCTTATTATTTCCTCACCTTACTCGGTATAAGGAAGGTGATTTCCTCATCTGTATGCCGGTGACGTTTCTGCATCGGGCCATCATCTCCATACGCCTCACGTTTCATCTTGATTTTCTTTAAACCTAATGAATTAATAAAACATTTATTCCGGCCGAAATCAAAAGGTCACAATAAAAATTGGAGCGTAATTGTTTATTGTAGGCAATTTCAATGACGCGAGTGTAAGTATCGTGGGAAAATTGAGGATAACACAAAAGCTAAAATTATAATTTACTTCTCAAACGTATTCGAAAAACTGCCATGAAAAAATGTTGCAAATAAGATTCTGAATACTTTTGATAAGAGTCGTATAAATCGCATTCGCTTACTGAGAATTACGTAACCTACTTCGCAGTGATGTTTTTGGCAGCCAAAGAAATATTTTCACGTAAAACAAAAAGATTCTCTAGGGAAGCAACACTGGCGTGAAACTTATAGAATATTTACTTTTTGGTAACCTACAGGAGACATATAAATATGCTAATTTAAAAAAGTATGCTGTCATCCAATATCGTATGTATAGCCCAAATATAAAAAAATAACTACTCTACTGACAAGATTAGGAAGCATGGTTAAATAATAAAATTTCTTATAAAAGATACCTTCTTTATACATTTTAGACTCATAAAGGCTGTGACAAACCTTTCAAGTTTACTCTTAAAAACGAAGTCGGAGAAGTGTGACCGAAAAGTTCTTGCGTCCGTATAACTTTTCAATCCTAAGACTGTACTCTTACAATTTGTATTTCGTGTGAAATCAAATATATTTCGGTATACATTCCGTCTTGTGAGACAAAGATAGTTTTCTTATAAAAAAATATGCTATCTATTTTTATCTACTCTTTTCTGATGCAAACTGACTAGTATGCAGGGGTACGTTATATCGAGTTGCTCCCTAAAATGCTAATGCTACATTCTGGCGTGCAGGTGAACAAGGTCATCGACACTAATATTTGCGTTTACACTGTTATATGTGATACCCCTTTACTGTACAACTTATATTTTCTCATTATTTTTGATATCTCACGTATAATATACTGACGCTTTATGGAGTAAATACACAGATTTAATTTTTTTGAAATATTACCCCGCTTGAATCTCTGAACAGTGACTTAATTTTTGCAGCTATGTCTTTCCAGGCCACATTGATACATAAGATAATTGGAATACACCTTTTAAAAAAAGTGTTTTAATCTTACACGTTTAATTAAATTGAAAGTTGAAGTATATAAGGTATATATAAGAGACTAATCAAACGAGTGATTTGGAAGTCACAAAGATAAAACATATGTGTATGCAGGCAGGTGTTCGCACCACAAAGACCTACCCAGGGACCGTCTCACGCAAAAAACATAAAGGAAAAAACAACGCTCCAAATGTCACTAACAGCTGTCTCACCTGCCACCATTTCTTATAGGCGGGTTACGGATAAAGCCTTAGTATAGACTTGGCCTGTTCAGCAAAGAAATAGGACATTGATATAAACTTACCTCAAATGTTCCAATAGACGAACCTAGAAAAGAGAAATAATTAGAACGTGAGTCGTCATCACTAATACGATCATTATAGGGGTTTCGCGTAAGGAGCGTTCGATTAGGCGGTTGTCCACGAGTGAACTGACACCGGTCGGGCTCCGCACGGGCGTTAGTAGGGCCTCGCGAGACTTTAGGGCGCCAGTGCTGCACATGCGCGGTACCCTGTCGATAACCCTGCCTCTCAATGTGGCCCGGAAACGACGACTTGCTGAGACAACAACCAAGGCACTCGTCCTACCGTTACTGTGTATTCCCTTAAAATGTTTGTAAGATTCCTTTGAAGTTTTCATAAAAGAGTTTACGGTTAAATTCAAATTTCAAAGGCCCGGAGCACTTTCATGAACTTAACTAAGAATTTTATAATAAATACAAATATGTAAAAAATTTAGTTGAGTAATTAATATCTTTGGATCCAAAGATGGACACTCGTGTTTCGAATGCACCACCTGAGAGCTGAGAGGTATCCTCAAGCCACTAGGCCAATACTGCTTTACCTAATACATTTTAGTATAAATAATTCAGTTAATAACGTCACTTAACGTCATAACCAAAAGATAACAAGGCTAACGAAGCTGAGGTGTTCTAATTCAATTAAAAATTAAGTAAATATGAAAGGGTAACATGCAATGCTGTCGTTAAGCGATGTACCTATAAACATCACTTAATAAATTGACCATAGCAAGCATAATAGATGAACCGTTTGCGTTACATTTCATAACAATCGCCTACTTATTAAGATTAGAAAACGTGTTAAGATCCGTACTTGGTAATAATCCGGCTTTTTAAAGAATAATTAGAATGTACATAACATTCAAATTATTGTTTTCTTTTTCAATTTAGATCATCAATGCGAAACCAGAGATGGAAATGTATTACAAACAACGTAAGACTTCAGGAATAGTTCAGACAGTATGGATTATAGGCATTTTATGCTTCTGGACAAATCACCGCAAAATACTGAGATTATATTATCAATACTATTACCTACACACAAATCCTAATAGGTCCGTATCGTGCTGAATGGTTATCGTGTCAACGATCACTGATAAAAACTGAATCCCTCTGGGCCAACCGTTGGTAATAGTCCTCCCAAATTGCTTTCAAACTTTTGTTGTCACATCAATCAATACAACCAAATAATCATTACGATCAAATACATCAACCTCGATTTGTGTTTGGCCATACTAAATATGTAAACATATAAAAGCAAATATCTATTTGTCAATAGCTAATATTCGAATGAAGACAATCGTTCCCTAGGTTACGCGACACCAACAAAACCTATAGATACCTAACGATTGACTAATTTTAGGTTAAAAATTTCACTTTATGTCTTACGTCCCGTCGTATGTTTTCCGCCTATGCCCAGCAAAAGTCCTTTTGCCGACACCGAGTGCTAGTTTCATTAAAGCTTCAAAAAATATCGTAATCGCTATTTCATTTATTAATCAACTTTTACCTAGTGATGTCTTTTCAAATAATTCTGGGCCCAATAAAACTTAGAAATGGTCGAGACCACAACTCAAATGCAGATCATTTGATGACCTGATTGATGAAACAGAGTGAATTAAATATATTACAAATAGAGGGACCCAATATTTATAATGTTTATAAAGTTTAGATATTATTATTATATAATTAAACCAAAGTATTTATAGATTCCAAATATTAGTGTGAGATAGCAGCAGGTGATTCCACTGCAACATAAACATGAGAATTCGTCAGCTGACAAAGCAATCATGCGACGGTGACCCAATTAAGGTGGACATCCTTTTGAAAACTTCGTCGTATCTATTATAGGCTAAGTCGAACCGTAAGCTGTAATTTGTTCTTTGCGTCTTATTAAAATATTCAATATCCCGTGAGAAAGGCAACAACCAGCTAGCGACAGCCTTATAACTTTGTACTAATAACTGCTAATACATTGACTTAAAACACACGTATGTAGTCTAGTCTACGTGTGTCGATACCATTTTTCAAAACATAAATTTGAAAAAAAAATAATAATATCACTTATAATAGAATGAAAGATTAATTGTTAAAATATTGTAACGTTTTATTGAATAGTACGAACCTAACAAAAATGAAGTAAAAAGAAACGTTGCTCACATGATGATATATTATGAAACCGACTATTAACGAAATACATTTTAATACTGACTGTTAAAGAATAATTATTAAACTTGCTAAATAAAATAAAAATATGGTCCATTTTAGTATTCATGTAATTTGTTTACCAACGTCTAGAAGTATTGATGTCTCGTGACAAGTCTCCCCCAAAGGGAATTATTAATTCGAAAATTACAAAATGAACCCAATAAAAACAATTTACCAGCCTAGTTCTAATACTCGCACTAGTGACCATATATTATACTAGATAATATCTGTTAGATTTAATAAATTCAACGTTTTTGGAGCAATTTTTTTGTATTCCTTCAAAAAAAATGGATCTTACACGAGTTTTTCCTGTTACGGAAAACATAACAATTATCCTTTGAAGGCATTTATTTAATAGAGTTTCTAGGGTTTGCCCTAGCGACCTTTCAGAAAACAGTTATCTATTACATTTCCTCATGGGTCGGCGCCGCTTGAATATTTGATGATATATCGATCATAACTTTGCCCCGCTCCACCGGCTTCTTCGGTTTGAAAAGGCATGTTTCATCCAAAATTTTAACATTTCAAATAAGATTACAAGGTACATATACAAATAGTGCCGAAAGCAGGTGACGGCTGTCGGCAAAACAAAATCAATCTTTAAATCATATCTGTTATAACAATTTAAAAATCCGAATATGAAGATTATCTACATTCATAAGAGCAAAACATTATGATGATAAATAATAGCCCGTTCAAGTGAATGCTCCATAAAAGCATCTTATTTATTTAAAAAGGTAATAAAGGTAAGGGGTACTGAATATTGTCGCGTAAAGAAAATTGAGCCCCATGCAATTACGCGAAGTGCCTACTACTGAGTAACCTACCGGGTAACAAGTATCATTCGCGTGCACGTCTATAAAGGCAAAAAGAATTCAAAATGATGCTTTCAACCGTACAACGGATTGTCTCATCACTTATGAACAAGAAGTGGTGGTTATACGGTAAAAATAGTCGTGAATAGTAAGAATCGTTGGGACGTTTCGTGAGGGTAATTGGAAAGGCTTGAGGAGTCTTGGGCGTGCCGCACGCCATCGCAAAGTCGAAGAGACATCTTATATTTGCCTCTAGTAATTTCCACCGTCGCATATTAAAGCGCCAGTGTCCATGCCAGTCTCATGCATATATCATGAGCAGTTGCCTAGCAACCGTTTGTTGACAGTTACTGCGGGAAAGTAACCACAGGTCGACCCACCACTACAGATAATTATTACGTTCCACATTTCATGGGGGCTATTGATGCTTTTCTACCTACCACCCCATAGAAATGTGGTAACTATTAAACTCCCGTGTCTACCATAGAACCATAATGACCATGTGCTGTGTATTGCATGCATACTTGCCTTGTATTAATTTAGATATATATACAGTTATTATAAGCAATAATAAGGACGCATGCACGCTAACGGTTTGTGTCAAAGTAAAAACGTGTGTTCACATGGGGTGAAAATTGTTTACGATATATTGCAGTAAATACTTAACTAATAATCATCTTCATCTAAATTAACACAATTGCTCTAAAGCAGTAGCTATTTCGAATGTGAAAAATTTATAAATTTGTGTTTATATTTTATATTATTTACGTTTTGAAATTAAACTGCTTTAACAGATATATATATATACTATCTGTTAAAAAGTTGCACTTAAACTTGTCATTTTTATTAAACTTATAAAGCATTTGAAGAATAGTTTGCTTGTTTTCAACTACTAGTCAGGAACTATTTGGTTTAAATAAAAAAAAATATATGTGTAGTAATGCGCACAGTGTGTTAATGAAAAGCAAATTATTTAATATAATATAGCAGAAAACATCACTTTTCAAAGCTTTCATTTGTAAAAAAATTGTTTGTTATATACATTATAGTTCATATCCTATCTGAAATTGAGTTTAATATAATCATTGCTTAATAAATGTCCTAAATGTAAAATATATAAAAATGTTTCTTGACACATTTTTATATATTAGTTCCAAAATTTCAATATTTATCTTAAGTTACAAGTGTATTTTTGTACATTTTTCACACATTGCTACTGCTTTGTATTTAGCATTTACTCTTATTGTAGGGAAAGGATTCCTATGTCCTCATTTAAAAGTTTCAATAACTTTTATAACACATACATTAAATTAAAATTAAATGGAGCATCATTTTTATTTTGTGTCTTTATAGTTGTATGTATGACTATATTTTGATATATCCATCCGAAGGAACCATCACCTATTGAAATTAATGTTAGATTCTAAGAGAAAGTGTTCTTCCAAATATTGTAATGTAAATATACCAAAAGGAGAAACATTAATTCAAAAACATTATTTTTATACAGTAATAATTAAAGTTTTATGTAAAAGAAAAGAATAGAAAAGTGGTAAAACACAACTTGTCCATGGAAGTAGTTTACTAAAAACTATTCTTACATGCTTGCTTTTTCTTATGAAGTACATATATAGACAGTTATTATACATTACAGTTCTGAAACTGTCTGGGCAACCAGATAATTTTTTTAAATTTATTTTCTTAAAGTTCTGTGTAACTAAGACCATTTGAAAAAATCGGATTCATTTATATTGTTATAAAAATATATTACTCAAATAGATACTTCCGTGAGTAGCTAAATATTTCATATAAAGACAATTTTTATAAGAAATGAACAAATGCATTTCGAAGTAATCCAGAATGTTTACGTTAATTTTGCTTGACGCTTTGTAAATAATGGGACACACTAGGGTTTTAGCTTAAGTAACCTATAAGGTCAAAATATGTAGTGATTTTATTCACATTGGTTATTGAGATAACAGTGGACCTTATAATTAATATATGCTAATGAGAATAAATGTCCATAAAACGAAAATATTTTAAAATTATGTACTTTGTAAACCGGTAGAAATGAAATCGATAAAATGTATCATTGGTGATATTAACGTTCTATTTTATAAAATAAACGGATATTACTAACTTTATCTTACCTTTAATTCCAATAACTGTTGTGATTACGTTTAGGTATGATTTATTTTTATAATATTGTTTACCTACACTAATTGTAAAATTAAATCAATTCAATGACAAAACAATACAAATGGCGGCATTTTTGTTGCAACTTGTATGTTATTATTTATAGCAACTCTAGAGTCTATAGTCATTAACTCATTGTGTTTAGTTTATTAGTCAAAAAGAAACTGAATTTTTAATGAAAAATTTTAATATAATACAATTAATTTATTTATAATTATTTATTCGCACGTATCTTTGATCGTTATACTTATCTGAACGCATAAAAATTATATCAAACAAATCTTGAATACTTCGTGTTGTCTGCAATGACCGACAGAGAGTTGTCAAACTGTCCTAACATAAGTCAAAGTCAATTTTGATGGTTTAAGAAATGATTTTGATTTTGAAGAAGAAATACAGCAGAAAATAAAATTTGAATTGAGCTGTCTAGTCTACCAGAAAAATATTTTTTTGATAAAACTTTGTTCATAGTTTTAGTTTACAGAAAGTGCGAATAAAATTAATTAGTGGTTGCCGTCAAAAATAATATATTTTCGTAACATAAGCGATACCAACAGTGCTTTTTATGATATAAAAGGGTAGTATTGTCGGGAACAGAAATGAAAAATGAATGATAGCTCGGATACTATTCACTGGTCTGAGCCCCATTGCTCTAAAGATGCTCTGACTGATACTTATGGCTGGTTTTTACAATTTCTTCTTGCTGTATTAGCGTTTACGTGCTTAATAGGTAAGTTCTTTCAAGGTTTGAGGTGAAGGTTAATACTAACATGATTATGAAATTACATTATTTTCTCAAAACTCCCAACAACTAAACACTAGCTTTATTCTAAATTATTCTATAAAAGACATTTATTCACACACCTTGTATCTTAATCTTAAGTTTGAGGATTATTAATTACTTCTGAGTAGCCAGCTATTCAGATATGACACCTTCAGCTTTTTTACAATCACAATTAACTTTACCTCTTATTCTACTATGAATGTAATATAAAGATATGAACTCTTGGTTAATCTCATAAATTAAATATGTTAATACTGTTTTAGGTAAAAGGTTTTGTGAGCCAAAATATGCAAGAAGACCATGGCTTATTTGGTTCTATGACACATCAAAACAAGGTCTTGGTGCATTAATTATACATGCTGCTAATGTTTGGTTGTCACCATATCAGACAGGAAACCCTTGTACTTGGTAAGAATGAATAAATATGTATATATCTACAGCTACCAATGTAGGAAGAGAATATTGAGATATATAAAATTGTCATTTACCATGAAATGTCAATTTTGTAATATAATAACAATGAAGCTTGGATTAGTCAACATCTAATGAATTGACAATTTTAGTTGAACTATCATACAAGGAATAGGTTTTGGTTTGCAGTTCCCTAAGTGTAACTGCCCATTCCTGCCTGCTTGTTTGCTGTTTCAAAAAAAAACATATATATTTCTATCTGATTTGTACCTCTAAGTAAAAATCATAAAACTTTAAAGTTCAATTTGTAACTGTACTATTGTAACATAACATAATTGTATTCTCTTTCAAGGTATAATGTACTCATTAACTAATAAAAGTACTTTTTTTAGGTACATAGTCAATTTTATGTTAGATTCAACTCTTGGTCTATTAATAATATGGGCTGGAATAAGACTTGCTCAATACTATTCCAGAGTTTATGACATACCACTTATAAATTTTGGTGAATATGGTAAGTGTTCAAAATACTGACTGAATTAATGGCTATATCTAGATATAAATCATCAAAATCTTTAATAGTATCATTACCTTTATAGTTCTATTAGTTAGTTATGGCTTTTGATAAGTACAAAATACTACTTACTTTATTTGATAAGACTGAAAAATCCACTCATCATAAATCATAATATGCGTAATGAGATGAAGCCAATATTTATGTTATCCACAGCTTTACATCGTACAATTTGGGAACAATTAATAATGATTTTTAAGAGTGTCATGTAATTCTTTAAAGGTCTGCTACACTCTCACAAGTGCTCTAGTAGACATAAGACAGTCTGCATTGTCATCCAGTGAGCCCCCAGCTCGAAAAAGATTACATAATAAACAAACACACAGTAAATGTTGAAAAAATTCAGATACTCATGTTACAACCATATAGACTAAATTATGAAATTTTATAGGTAAACCTCCAATGTGTTCAGCGTGGTTATGCCAGTGCGTGCTATACGCAGCCCTTGCGACTTTTGCAAAGTCAATGCTGGCCTTAGTTCTTCAGCTTCCTCTAGTTCAGGCTGTTCTATCAACCCTCAGGCTGTCTCCTGTCTCAGATCCAAGATTAGAGTTGGCCGTTGTTATGCTAATTATACCATTCTTTGTTAATGTAAGTATGTGCTTAATATATCGATTTAGCTCTACTAATATTTTAGAAATCAATTTACTTCTTTGATCCACAAAGGTCTGTGTTTCAATGAATTATATTTGCTATTATAGGACTTGCTGAAATCCTAATAATAGGTATACATTGCGGAAAATTAGACTAAGTTCATAATTTTGTACAAACTAGATTTAAAAGTAATATTTCATAGATTTTTTTATATTAAAGATTTAGTTTAGTTGTCGATAAAAATTCAATTTAAAAAAATCGATACTGACTATAATTAGTCAGCACTAGATTCATATATATTTACTAATTATTTATAACAACTAAATAATTGTTTAAAATTATAAAAATTAAGCTTTTAAATATTGTAAGGAATGTTAAATAATAAAAAATATAGTTATGAAGATTGTAAAAATATCCTCTCTGGGTTTCCAATTCTCAGTTTTTATACTTGTTTCGAGAAAGTTCCACACCGGAAATGGGTCGAGCCTTGTTTTGTAATAAAATACTATGGATTTACTAGAATCTCTCCATACTAACCGTTATTTTGATCGAACACTATATACGTTCGGGAACCGTATCGTCACACATTATCGACTCCAGAGCAGGAGCTAAAGAAGAGGATACCCAGAGGGGAGAAACCATAGCGGAACACAATCCCAGCATTATAGTAAATGTGTATAATATTACTGTAAGGGTTGTTATGCACACAATTCGGCCTTTGTGATTTTAGTACATTATACTGTACAAAACTGCTAACAATATATTATAAATAATATAAATGTTCTAATATTTTTGATATTGAGCATCTTGTTTGTGTTGGATGAATTAAACAAATTGAACAAAAAACCAGCACAACTTGGTAAATGATATGTAATTTTCAATATCTGGTAGCTATGTAAATATTAAGTCTGCTTTGTTTTTTACAGATCTTAATATTTTGGGTGACAGACAATTTCCTTATGTACCACCCTCGAGGAGTTAGCTCCAAGTTAAAGACAAAGGTAAATATTATCTGTGCTCTAATATAAACTATGTATATAAAAATATAAGTGAGACTTAGTGGTTTAAATGTAGTTACTAGGAATATTATGAACATGATACAGATAAAAATAGATTTTTACCTATACACAATCATGAAAAAGGTAAATTACAATAACTAACAATTTGAAAATAGGCTTACAATTCTACATATGTAAATAAATTATACAAATTATTTAGTGCAGTATTGATAATGTTTAACAGGGATGTTGCGAACATTCGTATCCGCATCCGCAAATACGGAACATCCGCATTGATTTGGACATCTGCATCTGCATCCGCATCTGCATTAATCAATGCGGATATTCATGCGGATGCGAATATTATACAAGTAGCGACAAGAAAGAAATTGGGCGGGGCCGGTGATTGACGCGTGCCGGTCGCACGTGATAATAACCAATGGGAGCGAAGAAATTGGTGACAAGATTCGACGTGTTTGTTTGTTCTAGCTAGTCCATCATTTGTTTCTTGCAAGTGACTAAATATTACGTGTTTGTTTGCGCTGTGAAGTGAAAGTGAACTACAAAAATGTAAGAAAATTTCGACGCATTTCAATCACTCTACCATTGCCCAGAAACAACTGCAATCAATTCAGGCAGACTGAATCAACCGCACCTGAAAGTGTTTCAAGATTGTGTAACGCGATGGAACAGTACATTCTACATGCTCGAGCGTTTTTCAAAGGTAAAGGATGCTTTGAGTCTTTACATGAATGATAATGAAATTGAAAAAAAAACCCTATTCTACCAGAAGAATGGAAAAACATTGAAAGTTTTATTCAATTACTGGGTCCTTTTGAGGAAGCAACGCGTGAACTGAGCAGCTCTTGTGCTCATATTTCATCTGTGATATCGATAATACAAATGATTGAAAAAAAAGTTGATCACAAGAGTTCTATCCGATCCGTCAGGCTGTTACGACTTTGAAAAACGAACTTTCAACAAAGTTTTCCAGCTTGGGCGAAAACAATTTATATACCATCGCCACCTACTTAGATTCCCGCTATAAGCACAAATTTTTCACGCCGGTGACTGAAGAAAAGATTAAAGATGACATTTTAAAAATGATAAATAATGAGAATGACAATTTTGGATCTCTTAATACCAATACCAAAAGGGCTACAATAACTTATTGCACGGAAAATGATACGGAACAACTAGGGCCACAACTAGGGCCAGGGACTTCAGGTTTCAACAAAAAGTCATGCTTACAAAATGACCTGGCTAAGATTCGTCGAGTGAAGACGAGAATCAAGATGAGCCAGAAAATGGTAGCATTGAAGCTGTATTAAAAAAGGAGTTACTTGCTTACCGTACTAAAAAAAGAATAAATGTGAATGAAAATCCTTTAAACTGGTGGAGTGTACATCGAGGGGAATTTAAGGTATTATCGCCGATAGTACGAAGATTTTTATGTGCTCCACCGGGCAGTGTTCCTAGCGAACAACTATTCAGTAGCGCGGGTTTAATTTACGAACCTCTGCGTAACAGACTTGAACCAGAAAAGGCGGCAATACTACTCTTTATCAAGTATAATGCTCCTATTTTTAATTTTAATTACTACTATAGATACCAGTGGGTGAAGTTTAAAAAAATTATTACATTATACATTACTTTTAGTTAACATAAAAATAAGTACTTATGTTTGATTACAATAAAAATGTTAATAATTACGTTATCATTGTTTTAATTCTTCATTAATAGACTTTATTTACATATTATCTTAAACATTTAGTTGTAACAATTAAATTCTATTCTATATGTTTCATAACGCTGTTTGGGTTAGTAAATAAATAAATAAATAAACATCCGCATCCGCATCTGCATCCGCGGATGTGAGCTTGCAAAACTCCGCGTCCGCATCCGCATCCGCGGATGTGAAAAAATCGGCATCTGCAACATCCCTGATGTTTAAATAAAACAGCAAATGTAAACAGTGTTATCGGAGGTTAGTCATTATCTCCGGTTTATTATTATTGATTGTTTGCACAGTACTCAGTACTTGCGTACTGAATTTATAGTTTTACTTGTATTAATTAGCATAATCTGATATGCACGGTAATGGAACGATGATACGTCAACCTAGAGCACCGGTTATATACTAAAGTGAAGATATGCATAAAGTAATCGATTATAATAAAAAAATATTCATTATTGATTGTATTACCAATTTTTAGAAACTTTGATACTGACCTAATAGAATATTGGCTATGGGTTCTGGAGGGGAGAATGTTTGGAGCATTTGGTATATAAGTCGCGAATTAAACGTAAATCTTCTGTTATCTTCCGGTGTAGTATATGTTTATTTAATTGTATGATATCATAGGTACGATACCAGTCAATCAAGAAAGAGAAGAGCTGTTCCGATGAAGAAGAACACTCAGCAGACGAGAGGCTGCTCGGCGCCAGCGTATGACCCACCACCAAGCCCAGATTGTTACGGGCCTAAGTAGACAAAAGTTTACTTAAAACACGAATTAATTTGACAAGTGATTTATTAATAAATTTGATGTTAACTGTCACAAAGTGATGTGAAAAAGTCATTTTAAATCAGTCTGAAGATTTAATGATGATTTTATGAATACTCTCTTATGTTTAATATCAACTTACATTTACAATTTCAACAAGAGCATCATAAATGAAATGCAATAGATATCCCTAAACATATTCCGCTTTTATTATCTCGCGTTTAATAATTTCAAGTTGAACTATGACAACGATATTTTATCAAACGAAATTAGCTATTATGCTAGGAGTGTGGCATATGCACAGGAGCATAGGTTTATTACATGCCAAAGCTTTTTTGCATGAAATTGTTATATGACTACCGGATATAATGACAGTTATCTGATTAAGTCGTAAATATGAGTGCGGTTCGGGTTCGTATTCGACCAGGTCGCTAGACATATCTTTCGTGATTTTACTTTAAATGTGGTTAATTTTAATCCTAACTAATTTCCGCTATCTGTTTTCAAGACTGAGGCTTCGGTTTGCCTGAGAAATGGTCACTTATAAATCGCGTTCGTAATGTGATGGATACTTTTCAAAATGTAAGCTGAATTGTTGCAAAATTGCATAGAATTACTACAGCTGCGGCGCTCCGAATAAGTCAACACGATGTTATTAATAAAATATGGTTACAATTAATAATTCAGAAGGTACAGATTTTACAACATGAAAATATTTCACCAATCATAACTCATAAACATCAATGTACCTCATAAGAACTACATACCCTTGTAAATAAATAAACAAACACTTAATACATTAAAATATCCATGTAATACTAACTGAGCGGTTTTATTTTTTGCGTAAACAATGCCAATTTTCATTTTTCAGATGATTTGCAACATTCAGATAGGATTTTAAATTACTTTAGTGTTGGCCTTGATTGTTGAACATTCGTGATATTTAATATTGTCTTTTATTGACATAACTATTACTCATTTAAAGAAAAACACTTTATTGACGGTTAAATTTTTACAAAATTTAAAATAATGTAAAATATATTTAAATTTTGTAAAAATACATAGCTTAATCCGTTAATAAAGTGTTTTTAAATTCGTGATATTTTCCATAAGTACGATACCTTAGTTTAACGTCATTATAACTGGTTAGTCGCCATATCAAATATACCATTGTAAATATTGAATGCTTTAACGCGCGTCCCACTATTTATCAGAATATTAGTGAACTATTTTCATCGATATTAAATCAGATTAGATTATATTAATATACAGTGATACTTACAAAAAAAATAAAAATATTTTTTATATTTTTCGATTTTTGAAAACGTTCCTAAATACTTATAGCCCTGTAGTGCCATTTTTTACTGATGATATAATTGTAACATCGAATAAAGACTGGGAAAGTCGACCCGAAAATGGACTATGGTAAAGTGACGTTTAAATTACAACTTCCTGAAAAACATTCCATTTTTCAAAATTTTCGTAATGAGTCTAATATTTTTAATCATAAAGACTATGTGATTTATTATTTAAAATTGTATAAATCTATATAAACATATGCAGGTTAACGGATTGAATGGTCTATTTCCTGAATATCATACTTCTACGATTCTGTTTAATATAGTTTTAAAATGACACCAATTAAGTATGGAATCAGTTAAATGTATTTTTACATTTTTAATCTGAGACGGCGATTTTTAGACTATCATACATGAACATAGACAAGGATTTACTTTAGAGTTTGTACTAGAGTTGCTGAATTAATATATTTCCCAAGTACACATTGTGAGTGACTGGGTTTTTTGACATGTTTTTTGAATAGCAAACCAACGTGCCAAATTATACACATGTTTTGAAATTCGTTGTATGAAAGCAATTTATTTGTTTTTTTAAATTAAGTTCACTTTGAAAATGTCTATTGCAAATGAATATTTATCGTAACGTAATAGACATGCATCGTGTTGTTAGCCATGTTATATTATTTTGGACATAAACGTCACTAATTGAATCTAAAGTTAAGATTTAAAAACATACTTAGGGATCTGAGTCTATACTGCATATGAATTTTTAATCGAAACTGGTGATGTAAATAATAGATTTAAGGGAATTGTGAATACACTTATATATGAGTGTATTGCATTATATAAGTATAGATATATTGAAACATACGTGTGCAGTTGTTTATTGTTTATGCGAATAAATTCACGTCATGTAATATTGTCTTTTATTAACATAACTGTTAGTCATTTAAAGAAAAACAATTTATTAACCGTGATCACGCTGTAAAGTACGCGAAACGTCGGAAAAAATTTAAATAATGTAAATATATTGTGCAAAAGCACATAACTTAAATCCGTTAATAAAGTGTTTTTCTTTACGTCATGTATTCACTGTTGTTTTATTTAGCGGTAGTTTTCTTGACATCACACAAACAGAAAAACAGGAGTTACACACTCCTACAATGAGCGTTATATAAGTATTTATGGCTCCTTTCAGGTGCGTTTGGTTTTGAAAATTAAATAGTTATTTTTATTATAATTTTCATTTAATCGTATTTTTAATCTCTTTTTGCTTGTATGTTTATGTTTTGTGTTTGTTTTTTGTCCCGCTTTAATTATTCACTGTATTTGTGAAACGCATTTAAGAACGCATCTATATGTATATCTTTTTACTGTATGTGTGTAAAAAGTTTATGTGTTTGTTGTGTTTCTTGCAATAAATAAATAAATAGTATGCCATAGTAGGGCCGCTATTAATTTGGGTAACTCTTTTTAACCCTGCTGCAATTTGCCTGTATCAAACCTCTTTCGCTTTGGTATTTTGCCGTTGCTAAGCAACCTTCCATTATTTTTAATGACAACGAATTATTTGTTATTTTCATGTTCAATTATTTAGTTTTGTATGATTTATCTTATATGATATGAATTTAATGTTATAAGCTATGGAGGAAAGTGATTTACGAAAGTTATTGACGACCAAAAATGGGTGTCGGATTCCTAAGATGCTACCGATACCAGATGTGCAAAAGATGGAAAAGCTTCCGTTTGTGCCTTTGCCTCCATACAATCGGATTAAGGTATGTGTAATATTTAATAAGTCGTTATTAAAAAGTCGGGCGGGTGTCAGTGGAATAGGCTCTACAGAAACTTGAACAAAGCCAATGCTCGTATTCCTATATTTATAAGATACCTTCAACCAAATCCCTAGGTACAATAGACGCCAGAATAATAAAAGTTTAGTCATTTTAAAATTAATAACAATGATATCTATAACCATATTTTGTTCAACTAAAATGGTTACCTAAAAATTTCAGGATAAACAAGCAAAATATCGGAAAATTCTTCAGGAGAGCGCCACCTATAGAAAAATAAGGATTTCTCGGCCCCCGCTGGAGAGATGCGAATTGGACAACTTAGAACTCTCTCAAGATCGATATGTTGCAGTACTTAAACAGTGTGCCGACAAGATTCAACCGCCACCAATGCTTAAATCATGGGAGCGAAAAATTATTGGATTAATTCCTTCTAAGTTGCGAAACGCATTTCCCGCCATCACCGAAGAGCTGATCCAGGAAAGTAAACAATCGTGGAATGAGAATCTTCATGATTTAGCGGTAAAAACTGTGATTCGAGAAGTTCCAGGTGTTCCTAGAAAACGATACGAAGAACCGCTTTTCAAATTTAAAGGCGTGACGGAAAATTATGATAGAATGGTTAAGTTTCGGAAAAAGTTAAAAGACGGCTCCCTATTGTTACACCCGTTTATCAGACTGGTACTTGAATCGTCTGAAAAAACATTTCCTCCCCACATTATAAGTTTAGCGAAGTATCGCGCGCGAGGTCCCATGGATTTGGAAGAATTCCAAATGAAAGTTTTAGAAGAAATAAAACGTGCCGATTACCTCGTGTCTAGTACATGGTACTCAATACTGGTAACATGGCTTAAAAACCCACGCTGTTTGAAAGGCATGCGACCTAAACGGATACCGGTATTTGTTAAATGTGCTACGAAAATGATTTCGATGCAAATTCAAGAACTAATGCGTCGTTCTATCGACGCTATAATCACAGCATTAAAGGATCCTGATTCTGTGCCTATATTAAACCTGGATTTAGATTTTGATGGTGAATTCTTTTACGATCCGTCTATAGAAACGGTATATGAGGTGTTTCATAACATCGCAAATGCTATATCTCGTATATCACAACGCCTAATGCCTATTGAGCAATATTTAAAAATTCCATACAACTATGATGCATTACCCGTCCAATATAACGAATGGTTACACAAAAATGGACATGAGAGGTTACAAAAAGAACTGACGGCGGTTTATTCTCCATTAATGCAATACGTAGAAAGACTGAAGAAGGAATATAAAATGCTATATGGTGCTCCTGCCAGGGCAGCACTTCTGAAATTTATAAACGAAGCCAGTGAGTTTGAAGAATCTCGAGATAAAATCAAATATTTCCAAGGTATCGATTCTGAAATAACAGCTATTTTAGAAAACGAATACTTCAACTGCGCTGTTGTATGCCAATTACGTATGGTCGATGGTTTAAAAATGAAAGCAATGGAATTTATCAATGATATTATCGCTGGTATAGTAAAAAATCATATGGAAGAAAATGACTCAATTTGTAATGAATTTGAAATCATAGCCAGAAAAGCCCTAAAAGAACCTGAAAATGCAGCTGAATTAATTGAGCAAGGAGTATACATCTTGGAGGCAAAAACTGTTTTAGTTGAAGCTTTGAAGGAAAGAATATTAAGACAAATTAATATTATTTCTAACTTGTTGGAAATGACATCGTTAAGTCCAGAACACGTCGCGTCTAATACGAAAACAGTCAATTGGTTAACTGATATTAAACCGATATTTGAGAAGAATGCCGCCGCCTATGAATCATTTAAAGGTGAAATGGAAGACAATTTACAACGAAAAATTGCAAAGTTAAATAAAGAGGTGGTAGATATGGTACCGTACCTTCAACTTCTGGATAACATGGATGATATAAATCACACACTTGAATATTTAGAACATTTGCGGAAGCTTGTACATAGACTTGATGCTTGTGACAAATTGGTCACATGGATAAACAATGAGGAAAAAACATTCAAATTTCCCGTTACTCAATATCCAGACTTAGAGGAGTTAAAGGACTTCATTTTACCGTTTCATAGCTTAGTCCATCTCGTTCATCGATGGAAACGTAGTTACTACACATGGATGGATGGACCATTTGAATATTTAGATCACAACCAAATCGAACAAGACCATGATTTTTATTACAAAGAATTTTTAAAACTTTCTAAAAACTATAGAACTAAAATAAAGCAACAAATAGCCGAAGGAGTTGAAAAGAGGTTCCAAGGCCTTGTTGATGATCCTGACATTAATAACTTGCCAGCACCTATGAAATTATGCGCACAAGCAGTCGTAGAAATAAAAGATTGGAGGCCAAATGTGCAAATGGGCCATATCATGTGCAATCCCGCTTTAGTCCAGAGACATTGGGATGAAATGTCGTCTATTGCTGGATTTGATTTAACGCCAACAGCAGGTACCACGTTGAGAAAAATAATAAATTTCAATTTATGGGACGAAATTGATCAATATGAAATTGTAAGTGTTGCAGCGACTAAAGAATTGGCTCTAATTACTAGTTTGAACAAAATGATAGCTGAATGGACTGATATCTGTTTTAAAACAAGCCCTTATAAAGATACTGGTATCTTCATACTTTCTGGATTAGATGATATTCAAAGTGTCTTGGATGATCATATTGTTAAAACAGTTGGAATGCGAGGATCTGCTTTTGTAAAACCTTTTGAGGCACAAGTGAAAGCATGGTATGAGAAAATAATGCGGGTGAATTCAACGATTGATGAGTGGGGTAAAGTCCAAAGTCAATGGCTGTATTTGTTACCAATTTTTTCATCGAAAGATATAGTTGCCCAAATGCAAGAAGAAGGCGTTATGTTTGTAGAAGTTAATAACATATATCGGCGTTACATGGGGTCAGTTGACAAAGATCCGCATGTCCTTGATGTTGCTGGAGGCGCTGGAGTCTTAGAATCATTTAGAATAGCATCGGGTTTACTCGAAAAAATTAATGATGGCGTAAATAATTATCTTGAGAAGAAAAGATTATACTTCCCACGTTTCTTCTTTTTATCAAATGATGAAATGCTGGAAATTTTGTCGGAAACAAAAAATCCATTGAAAGTGCAACCACATTTGAAGAAATGTTTTGAAGGCATAAATAGATTGGTTTTCGATCCAGAGTTTAATATATCTGCCATGATATCTATGGAAGGTGAACAAATAGAATTTCTTGAAATGATTAGCGTTGCAGCAGCAAGAGGCTCGGTCGAGAAGTGGTTGTTACAAGTAGAGGATCAAATGCTAAGAGCCGTTAAATCAGAAACAGAATTATCATTTTACGACTATCCAAATATGGGTCGTGTAGAATGGATATTGTCGTGGGAGGGTATGGTTGTATTGGCAATATCTCAAATTTACTGGGCCGTTGATGTTCACGAGTGTTTAAATACTCACAAACTCAGCCAACTACAAGAATTTCACGTAGGTTTAACTAAACAACTTAATGAAACTGTTGCTGTTATTAGAAGGACTGATTTAACTAAACTGAGTAGCATAACTGTGAAGGCATTGATTGTAATTGATGTACACGCTAAAGATGTAATATTTGATTTGATAGGAAAAAATGTGACCGAAGTAACTGATTTTCAATGGTTAGCACAGCTTCGCTATTACTGGGAAGATGAAAGAGTTTTTGTTAAAATAATTAATGCTGTTGTTAATTATGCATATGAATACTTAGGAAATTCAGATCGCTTAGTTATAACGCCTTTAACGGATCGCTGTTATCGTACTTTAATAGGAGCTTATTATCTTCATTTAAACGGCGCTCCTGAAGGACCAGCAGGGACTGGTAAAACGGAAACCACAAAGGATTTAGCAAAAGCGTTGGCTGTGCAGTGTGTAGTATTTAATTGTTCTGATGGTTTAGATTATAAAGCTATGGGTAAATTTTTTAAAGGTTTAGCTTCTTGCGGCGCGTGGGTATGCTTTGATGAGTTTAATCGAATTGAAGTCGAGGTGTTATCAGTAATAGCTCAACAGATTTTATGCATTGTACAAGCAGTAAGGCAACACTTAGAAACGTTTGATTTTGAAGGTACTACATTGACATTAAATCCAGCTTGCTATGTATGTATTACAATGAACCCAGGTTACGCTGGTCGATCTGAACTTCCAGATAACTTAAAGGTATTGTTTAGAACAGTGGCAATGATGGTTCCTGATTATGCTATGATTGGTGAGATATCCTTGTATTCGTTTGGTTTTATTGATGCACGAAACTTATCAGTAAAAATTGTAACAACATATCGGCTTTGTTCGGAACAACTATCATCCCAAAATCATTATGACTACGGAATGCGTGCTGTTAAAACAGTTTTATCTGCGGCTGGTAATTTGAAAAGAAGTTTCCCTAATGAAAGTGAGAGTATTTTATTACTAAGATCAATTACAGATGTTAATTTGCCAAAGTTTTTATCATTTGATGTTCCTTTATTTGAAGGAATAATATCGGATTTGTTTCCAGGAATCTCTTTACCTAAACCAGATTATGAACATTTTTTAAACGCTTGTCATGATGTTTGTTCTAATAATAATTTGCAGCCCATGGAATGTGCTCTTGTTAAAATTATTCAAACTTATGAAATGATGATTGTAAGGCATGGATTTATGCTTGTTGGAGACCCATTTGCTGGGAAATCTATGACTTTAAAAGTCTTATCAGAAGCTTTGACTTTAATGGAGGAAAGAAACCAAGCAGGTGGTTGTGCTTGCACTTACAAAGTTTTGAATCCTAAAGCTGTAACAATGGGTCAGCTATATGGGGCGTTTGACCCTATTTCTTATGAATGGACAGATGGAATTGTAGCAACTATGTTTAGAAACTTTGCATCTGAAGATACTCCTGAACGAAAATGGATCGTATTTGACGGGCCTGTTGACGCAGTTTGGATCGAAAATATGAATACAGTTTTGGATGATAATAAAAAACTATGCCTTACATCAGGTGAAGTGATGGCGATGTCTAACGTAATGTCTATGATTTTCGAAGTAATGGATCTATCTCAAGCTTCACCTGCTACCGTATCTCGTTGTGGTATGATATATATGGAGTCGGCCTCATTAGGATTTATGCCTTTTTATAAGTCATGGTTAAACACTTTAAATACAATATGGCTAGAAGAAAATGAGGAATTTATTTTTACATTATGTGAATGGTTGTTTGATCCCTTAGTTTATTATGTCAGGCGACAGTGCATTCAATTAGTTACTGCTGGTGAAGTGAATTTGATTGTCAGCACCCTTCGACTTGTTGAAATGTTGATGGATAATGCTATTGAAGGGGAAGAGGACACCAAATACACAAGAACTTGGATTCTAGCTTCATTTATGACTGCAATAGTTTGGGGAATTGGTGGAATATTACATACGGACTCTCGTGAAAAGTTTGATGATTTAGTGAAAGATTATTTTAAAGGGGAATTTGGTATTCCCGCGTTCTTTGATAGACTTGATGTATCCATTCCTACTGAAGGCATGATTATAGATCACTACTATATGTACAAAAGTAAAGGTTGCTGGAAACCATGGCCTGAAGCTGTAAAATCGGCTCAAGTAAAAGAACAAATTAATTTGTTGCAAACTGTGATTCCAACACTTGAGACTGAAAAATACATTTATCTATTGAGACTTCATACAAAGTTTTTAAAGCCTATCCTACTTATTGGCCCAACTGGTACGGGAAAAAGCTTCTACGTTCAAAATTTTCTTATGAATTGTCTCGACATGGAAAAGTACACACCTGGCTTTATTACATTCACAACAACTACTTCAGCTAATCAAACACAGGACCTCGTACTATCGAAACTTGTTAAAAGAAGAAAGAATAACTATGGACCTGTGAAAGGAAAGCAAGCTATAATTTTTATAGATGACATGAATATGCCAGCAAAAGAAGTTTATGGTGCTCAACCCGCTATAGAACTATTAAGATTGTATTTTGATATTAAACATTGGTATGACTTAAAAACTACAGATAATCTATACGTATATGATACAACGTTCTATGGAGCTATTGGACCAGTGGGAGGAAGTAGACAGCTTATATATCCTAGAATGCTGAGACACTACAATATTTATTCCATTAACGAATTTTCAAAGGAAAGTATGTCGAAAATATTTACATCATTGTTACAACTAGGATGGAGAAGAAACGGTTTCGGACAAGATACACAACCTATTATAGTTAATATCATTGCAGCCACAATGGAAATATATGACCAAGCCACTGAAGGTCTCAGACCTACGCCTGCAAAATCTCACTATATATTTAATTTACGAGACTTTTCTAGGGTAATTCAAGGTTGTGCTTTATTACGAAAAGAGTCTGCAGATAGTAAAAAAACTTTCACAAGAGTATGGGTACATGAAATCTTGAGAGTATTCTATGATAGACTAGTTGATGAGCCAGACCGGACATGGTTTTTTAATATTTTAAAAAAAGCTACTAGAGATTTTATGAAAGACACATTTGAGTCTGCGTTAGATACTTACCAAGACGAAAAGGGTGATGTCACTCAAGAGAACATAAAGAATTTAATGTTTGGTTGTTATTTAGATACTGATAGTGTAGAGGGTGAACGAAGATATGATGAAATGCCATCTAAAGAAGTGGTCCTTAATGTGGCAATTCAAATGTTAGCTGAATATAATACGATGCATAAGGCTAAGATGAATATAGTCTTGTTTGATTACGCTTTGGAACATTTATCCAAAATTTGTAGACTACTCTCAATGCCCTCTGGCAATGCTTTGCTGGTCGGTGTTGGAGGTTCAGGTCGACAATCACTAACTCGCTTAGCAAGTACAGTTTTGGGGCAACAAACTTTTCAACCGGAAATTACAAAATCTTACAGTGTGAAAGATTGGCATGATGATCTCAAATTAGTTTTACGAGAATCAGGAGGTTTAAACAAAGATACAACTTTCCTATTCACTGAAAGTCAAATAAAAGAAGAAACGTTTATACAAAACTTAGATAGTTTGTTGAATTCAGGTGAAGTGCCTAACTTATATGGCTTAGATGAAAAGCAAGAAATTCTTGAACTAGTACGTCTAGCTGCACAGGGTGGTAATAGGAATTTGGATATAAGCCCTCTGCAAATATTTTCATTTTTTGTAGGGCGGTGTAAAGCAAAACTTCATATTGTTTTATGCTTCAGCCCAATCGGCAGTTCCTTCCGGACTAGATTGAGACTATATCCTTCTTTAGTTAATTGCTGTACAATTGATTGGTATGACAGTTGGCCTGAAGAAGCTTTAGAAATGGTTGCAAATCATTACATGGGTAAAGTAAATGTGCCTGACATTGTAAAGCAAGCCGCTGTCGTTGCTTGTAAACAATTTCATGTAGACGCACGTAAAGTCTCGACTGATTTCTATAATGAGTTTGGGCGTAAAACATATATAACATCAGCTTCATATTTGGATCTAATAAAATCATTCACTACATTAACGAATCGGAAACAAAGAGAATTACGGGCCGCCAAATTAAGATATACCAATGGGCTTGATAAACTTATGCAAGCAGCAGATGCAGTTGCAATAATGCAACGTGATTTGAATGCTTTAAAACCCCAACTTATTATAATGGCCGCAAAATCAACAAAGATGATGGAAGAAATTGCTGTAGAAACTGCAATTGCAGATAAAGCCGCGGCACAGGTAAGAGAAGATCAAAAAGTTGCAAATGTACAGGCAGCAGCAGCACAAGAACTAAAAAAAGACTGTGAAGCAGATCTAGCTCTAGCATTACCTATTTTAGAAGACGCTATTGCAGCTTTAAACACACTAAAGCCGGCTGATATTACTATCGTAAAATCTATGAAAAACCCTCCCGCTACTGTTAAGCTGGTAATGGCAGCAGTTTGTGTAATGAAAGGTTTACCTCCTGACAAAATACCTGATCCAGACAATCCCGGTAAAAAAATCTTCGATTACTGGGGACCAAGTAAGAGAATCTTAGGTGATATGAGTTTCTTAGATTCCTTGAGAAATTTTGATAAAGATAATATACCAGTCGCAACTATGCAAAAAATTAGAAAGGAATATCTGTCAAATAAGGATTTTAAACCACACATTATTGCAAAGGCGTCAACTGCCGCTGAAGGTCTTTGTAAATGGATAATTGCTATGGATATGTACGATGCGGTAGCAAAAGTGGTTGCGCCTAAAAAAGCAAAATTAGAAGCAGCTGAACGAGAGTTTGCACAGACTATGGCTATTTTAGAAGAAAAAAAGGCTACTGTCGCACGTTTGGAAGCTAAATTGGCTGAATTAAATGAGGCTTTAGAGGAAGCCAATTTAAAGAAGAAAGCGTTAGAAGATGAAGTACAATTATGTATAGACAAATTATATCGTGCTGAGAAATTGATTGGTGGGTTAGGTGGCGAAAGAGTCAGGTGGACAGCGGCTGCGGAAAATCTTCAAAAATTGTACGATAATTTGGCAGGAGATATATTAGTATCTTGCGGTATTATAGCTTATTTATCTCCGTATACACTCCCTGTTCGCACAGCAATAACTGAAGCATGGCGCAAGCTAGTAATTGATTTAAAAATGCCTCATTCAGATCAATTTGTATTTAAAGACATTTTGGGTACCGATATTAAAATACAAAATTGGTGTATTGCTGGGCTGCCTAGAGATTCATTTTCGATTGATAATGCTATTATACAAGACAATTCAATGAGGTGGTCCTTACTTGTGGATCCTCAGGGTCAGGCTAATAAATGGATAAAAACTATGGAAAAATCGAATGATCTACAAATTATGAAGTTTACAGATGGAAACTACATGAAAGTTATTGAAACCTGTTTAGAATATGGTAAACCGGCACTGATTGATTGTATACTTGAGGATGTAGAAGCTCCTTTAGATCCCGTTCTTCTAAAGAATACTTATATGCAAGCTGGCAAAGAGTTTATAGCGCTCGGTGATAATGTTATCGAATACCATCCGCATTTTCGGCTCTACATGACTACAAAACTAAGAAACCCACATTATTTACCAGAAGTGTTTAATAAAGTAACTCTTATCAACTTCGCTTTAACTAAAGACGGGTTGGAAGATCAACTTCTCGGTATCGTTGTTGCCAAAGAAAGACCCGACTTACAGGAAAAGCGGGAAAAATTGATTGTTCAAGGAGCTGCCAATCGAGCTGCGCTTAAGCAAGTTGAAGATGATATATTACGAACTTTACAGGAATCTAAAGGAGATATTTTAGAAGATGAAAGTGCTATAGAAGTTTTAGATTCTTCTAAATTGCTTGCAATCGACATTATGAAAAAACAGGAGGCTAGCTTAGAAACTGAAGAAATTATAGAAAAGTTTAGATTGGGATATAGACCTATAGCTTCGCATTCAGCCGTATTATATTACTGTGTTACTGAATTACCCAACGTGGATCCAATGTATCAATATTCATTAACTTGGTTCATTAATTTATATATTATATCTATTGAAAACGCCAATAAATCTAAGGATTTAGATAAACGATTGAAATTTTTAAAAGATACTTTCACGTACAATCTCTACAGTAATGTTTGTAGATCTCTCTTTGATAAAGATAAACTCATGTTTTCTTTCATAATGTGCTCTAAAATGATGTTATCAACGGGGGAAATGAATCACGAAGAATACAAATTTTTAATCACTGGCGGAATAGCGGTTGAAAATCCACATAAAAAACCTTTTGACTGGCTACCGGATAAAAGTTGGGATGAAATATGTAGAATTAACGATCTACCTGCATACAGTGGTTTTAAGAACAACTTCCTGAACACTGTTGCTAAATGGAAGGAGGTTTATGATGATGTTGAACCCCATACAAAACCTTTACCTGCCCCTTGGAATGATAAATTGACTCCTTTTCAGAAACTCTTGGTGATACGAGTTTTAAGGCCCGATAAATTAACAATCGCATTGTCGAATTTTGTTGAAAATCAAATGGGATTAAAATATATTACACCACCGCCGTTTGATATTGGAAAATCCTTCGGCGACTCAAACTGCTTAGCTCCTTTAATTTTTATTTTATCACCTGGCTCGGATCCAATGGGTGCACTAATAAAATATTGTGAGAAAATGGGATATGCGCATAGATTTAACTCGATATCATTAGGTCAAGGCCAAGGGCCTATAGCCAGAGCAATGATTGAAAGGGCCCAGTTAGAAGGTGGATGGGTTTGCTTACAAAATTGCCACTTAGCAGTTTCTTGGCTACCTGTCTTAGAAAAGATCGTAGAAGGTTTTGATCTTACTAATACTGATTTAAGTTTTAGGATTTGGTTAACAAGCTACCCATCTGATAAGTTCCCGCAATCTGTATTACAAGTAGGAGTAAAAATGACGAATGAACCACCCACAGGGCTACAACATAATTTAAACAGATCCTACTTATCGGAACCATTAAAAGAACCAGAGTTTTACGAAGGTTGTCCCGGAAAAGATAAGGCTTTTAGTAAACTGTTGTATGGAATTAGTTTTTTCCACGCAGTTGTTCAAGAGAGGAAAAAGTTTGGTCCTTTGGGATGGAATATTCAGTATGGTTTTAACGATTCAGATTTTCATATTTCAGTTATGCAATTGCAAATGTTTTTAAACCAGTATGAAGAAATACAATACGTAGCTATCAAATATTTGACAGGCGAGTGTAATTATGGTGGTCGAGTTACAGATGACTGGGATAGACGCCTTATTATTACCATCTTAGATAACTATGTCAATGCTGGCGTTGTCCATGATCCTAATTATTTATTTTGTGATCTCGGCGCGCAGTATGGTTTACCAAGAAGATGTGAATATCAGGACTATCTCAAGCATATTGAATCTGTTCCCGTTAATCCTCCGCCTGAGGTTTTTGGACTACATATGAACGCAGGAATTACTCGTGACTACACTATTTCAATGCAACTAACAGCAGCTTTAGTTCTAGTTGAGGGTTCAGGTTCTGGTGGTGAAGGTGGAAACACAGAAGTTATTCTGATGCAAATGGCTACAGAAATTCTTTCTAAATTACCACCGGCTTTCGACGTAGAGACTGCCCAAAAAAAATATCCCGTTGATTACAATGAATCTATGAATACAGTACTTATACAAGAAATGGAAAGATTTAATAAACTTCACCGCGAAATAAAAACGTCACTTTTAGATTTACAAAAAGCTGTAAAAGGATTTATTGTTATGTCTCCAGCCTTGGACCTTCAGTCTAACGCTATGCTTCTCGGACGAATTCCAAGTAACTGGTCAAAAGTATCTTATCCAAGCTTAAAACCACTACCTAGTTATGTCGCGGATTTTATTGACCGACTCGCTATGTTGGAAGACTGGTATCAAAATGGAAAGCCACCAACATTTTGGTTATCAGGTTTCTTCTTTACTCAAGCATTTTTGACTGGTTCCGTACAAAACTTCGCCAGATCAAAGAAAATACCGATAGATTTACTAATTTTCGATTTTGAAGTGAGAAAAGTTGATTATGAAACTACGCCACCTGAATGGGGTGTTTATGTTCAAGGTCTTTTTATGGATGGTGGTCGTTGGGATCGGACTAAGCATGCAATAGGTGAACAATTACCTAAAATATTAAATGACAACATGCCAGCAGTATGGTTGTATCCAACGTTAAAGAATGAGTTCGCAGAGGGTTCTCGATATAGGTGCCCTCTTTATAAGACGCTAGAGAGAAAGGGAGTTCTTGCAACTACAGGTCATTCTTCAAATTTCGTTCTTGCTTTTTATTTGCCTTCAGACATGCCTGCAGGTCATTGGATAAAACGGAGTGTTGCCTTACTACTTCAATTAGATAATTAATTTGAACTGACATGATATTCTACTAAAATGTGATTTGTTGCAACTGATATTGTTATAACTTATTTCCGTTAATGATTTATAATCTATAGTCATAGTGTAGTTTTAACTTATATTAAATCTGTCTGATGTTTTAATAAATCATAAACAATTTGTTGTGCTTTAAGTTTTATTCCATATTTTAAGTTGTATCATATAATAAGATTTTTATTTTGTTAAGATAAGGTTTGTATTATGTTTAAAGTAATTGCATTTTTTTTTCAGGTTTATTTTTTATTAGTCACAATATTATTTTTCTCCATCAATTCTCGCCGAGCGGCTTCAGTGTTAATAAGTTTACGTCGCAATTTTAACATTATTGCTTTGTTTCTTTTCTGCAATCAATATTTGTACATAAATATCTACAGATATGATCAATACAATTTTTATAGAGATTTTATTCACTTTATTTAAATTGAAAAATATTATTTTTATTTATTTATAAAATTAGAGTTTATACCAATAGTACGCTACACTCTCTTTCTAAAGTGACACATTCATCTTCTATAGCTGACGCATTTTTCTCTTGCTCTTCATTCACATCTTGTATTTTTGACTTCTGCCGCTCCATTTCTCTTTCTATTACTTCCTTCTGTTTTAATTGTTCTCTGTGTACGGTTGTTTCTGTGTCAAATATTAGTAAATAAAAGTAAAATTAAAAACGTTATAAAATATAGACGCTATTTGAAGTTAGAAGTAGAATCAGAAAATCATACGTACTACCTACCAAAAAAAATTGTTTTAAGAAAGAAAGCGATAGATACAAACCATTGGCAAATAGGACATCATAATCATTTTTATGTTTGTTTAGATTAGAGAGTTGAACTTTTATTTTCGCCTTTTCCGTTTCCGTGCATACGTTAATGATTGCATTTTGACACTTTAATTGAGATATTTCACGGCTCAATTCCTGTTATTTAGTAATCACATAAATTTTAATTCAATTAAACAAATGAAAAATGTAATTTTTAATTGCAGCTTAAAGAAGTAAAATTTGCTTACAGAAATTTGGGAAAGTGATAACTCATTTTCTATCTTTAAATCTGCTATTTGTTCTGTTAATACATGCTCTTTTGTACGTAAAGATTGTACCTTCCTTTCCAGTGTAAATTTTTGTTTACATACTAAAACAATTTAATGTTATTTATTAGAAGTAAATATTTAAAACATTATTGTTTACAAAATTGTATATTCAAATAGATTTTATTCCAAAATGTACCAGAATGCAACTGCATTTTTAATTCTGCAATTTTATCACTAAGCGCCATTGTTGTATCCGTTACGCTTAATCTAAACTATCATGTAATCACTTATGTTTTCTTTCTATTTTCATTGATTTTAGTTTAAAATTAAACTTTGATATAAGCGCCAATTACCGTCTAGTACCACACACCATTAAGGACCACAGACCATTTAAGTTATTCAATACTTACTGACGACATGACTTCTGTCACTGTCACTTATTTACTGGCTTTTGAATTCGGCCATCAACTATCAAGTAAATCGACGCGAGCGTGTTGCGTGCGTTTTTCATCATATTACTTAACCAATTCTTAAAAATTTCTTGATTTTTGACAAATAGTAAAATGCCGCGAATATAAATATTTTACTACTATGTAGCAGTGATAACTATATATAAGGATTAAAGAAGCATCGATATCAAGCTAATGTACCGTTCCAATGTGTAAATCTGCCAAAATGGTTTCAAACAGCACACGGGTGATTCAAGTCACCAATATAGCGCCACAAGCTACAAAGGATCAGATGCAAACTTTGTTTGGCTACTTAGGAAAGATCGATGACATCCGGCTGTATCCCACCATCAGAGACGTGTCGTGTCCAGTACAATCGCGAATATGTTACGTCAAATACTACGATGCGGCAACTGTAAATGTTGCTCAGCACATGACCAATACTGTGTTCATCGATCGGGCTTTGATCGTTATACCCATGCCATCAGGTGAAATACCAGATGAACACAAAGCCTTAGAAATGTCAAGTAATGGGACTCTTGTACCAGGATTGAATACTGTAGAACCTCGCCTGCCAGCACATGTAGTGAATTCTCTGGAAGGAGTACCACCAAATCAAGTAATACAAACTTATGATCCCAAAATTGCAGAAGCAGGCTTGCCACCATATCCTCCTATACCAGCTCTTTATGATTCTAGAAGGATTGAAGAGATACGAAGAACAATTATGGTAGCATTCGTAGGTGAATTAACTAGTCAGCAGTTAATTGACTATTTTGGACAGGCAGGAGAAGTTTCATACCTTCGTTTCTGTGAAAGGGAAAATGATCCAACTAAGTTTGCGTTGATTGAAATGGCTGAGCAAGAAAGTGTAATAAAAGCCTTACAGTATAATGATAGTACAATAGATGGTCAAATGATTAAGGTTAGAATTTTTTTATGTTTGAAATAATTACTTAAGGTTTCATTATTTAAAGTAACATTAAGTAGCATGAAAAAATCCTTTCATGTTATATCATTATTAAATTAAATGTCTCTCCTTTAGGTTCATCATTCAACGCAAGCTATTTGCAAACCTCAAACCAAAAGCAATGAAGCTGCACAGCGTGAGATAGAGGAAGCCATGTGCAGAGTTAAGGAAGCTCAGAATTTTATTTCAGCAGCCATTGATCCAGTCATTGGATTACTGTCTAAGGACAAAAGAAGGTACCCCTTATATTTATACTGAGTCTTTGTTTAAATCAAAAAGTTTTAATGCTGCTGTTATAACCAAAATCAAGTCAATGCAAGTCATTTAAACCTTACGATTATTAATTAAGGACATCAAGATAATGCTTGTCATAAAATATCATATCCTTTTGGATACTATGATTTATTCAATGTCCGTTATAGGTTGTAAATGTAAATTTTGACTTGGTTTTGTTTAGGGTGGCTTAATTGTTCAACTGCAATTTTACCTAGTTACAAGGATAATAGGAGTAATTTATCAGTAAAGGTAGCAACCGACTTGCAACACAATATGTAATATGTTTGTGGCGATCTTGTTACATTGCAGAGTAGCATAAGATGCAGCGAATGCGTGTTAGCTCAGCTCAATCGTGCTCCACATTTATTCTCGAAATGTACAGCATAGAGGTAATGTCTGCCCTTCCTTTTTAATTTATTTTTAATCCTATCCTTAGCAATAAGACAAGTTAATAAGATTTGCTCACTTTTCTCTATACTTGTCTCATTGCACTAGATCATTGCAAGTCAGTTGCTGTCTTTATTCATTTGCATTTTCAATCTGCGAAAAGGGTCAGTAGTGATGTTTATTTAGTTTTATAGAACATTAACAAATCTCCAATGTACAATATCAGCATCACTCAGGTTTGTATTTCAAATTTTAATTTTTATGAAGAGTATCAACTGAAATGCAAGGTAAGTAATTAACAGCAGAATAAAGAGTCTACAGAGGTTGGGGATGCAATAGTTGTAAAATATTTGAGTACTAAATATTCCACAAATATTTTTGCTCATTGAAAGGTGACATCAGGTCATTGGTGTTAATAATTTATATATATGATATAAAGCAAACGGTAAATAAATTCTATTTAGGATAGTGATAAGTTTTTGTATACTCAAATACTGATAAAATAGTTTCTACTAATAAACACACTCCTTCATAAATTTAAGGTTTCCATGGTATCTTAATTCTGCGGTTTGAGAGTTAACTGATACTAAAGATATCTATGGGTAATATTCACTTGGACCAAGTCTTCTTAGTATTATTGTGGTTCAAATTTTAAAATGAGACTTTTCCATAGTACGTTATTTATTATAAAAGGGAGTTTGTAACAGGACTCGGTCTCGTTCTCGATCGCGCCGCCGTTCCCGCTCGCGGTCCCGACGATCCCGCTCTCGACATCGCGGGAAGAGGTCTCGCTCCCGATCCAGGCATCGCTCCCGACGTTCGCGATCCAGAAATAGGCATCGGTCTAGGTATAGTCCTTAATTTAATACAAATTATATGTACTTGCTAAATCATAATGACACAGTAATATTTACCTGACAACTATATATTTACTTGAAGATTAGTGAAGTGTTTTGTTTAACCATTTTCAGATCCCGTTCTCATCGTCGTAGTTCTAGACGTTCTAGATCTCGATCGCGTCATCACAGCTCGAGATCTAAACGTGATCGTTCTCGCGATCGTGATCGCAAAGATAAGAAAGATGACAAAGAGAAGGAAAAGCGAGACAAGTCCAAATCACCACCCAAAGAAGAAAAAGAACAAGTGACAAAGGTTGAAAACATTGTGGCTGAAACAAACGGCAACTCTGAATCTAAATCAAAGGCTTCAACACCGGTAGAGGAAAAAGCTAAGCCGGAACCAGAACCAGATAAAAAAGTGAAAGAGAGGTCTCCTTCAAAAAAGAGAGAACGATCTCGATCCAGAGATAGAAAGCGTGACCGTTCGCGTTCAAAGAGACGGTCTCGATCAAAATCTCGTAGAAAGCGCTCCAGATCCCGCAGGAGATCACGCTCCAAAGATAGGAAGAGATCACGTTCTAAGGACCGCAAAAGATCAAGATCGCGTAAACGATCCCGATCAAGGGATAGGAAGAGATCGCGATCCAGAGATAGGAAGAGAACCAGGTCCAGAGATCGAAAGAAGTCTCGGTCAAGGGATAGAAAACGTTCGGCTTCTCGCAGTCGTCGATCAAAGAGTCGCTCTATGAGAGATTCAAAGACAGTGCACGACAGAAAGTCTAGAGATAAGACTCCCAATCTTCCCCCAGTGATTGAAGAAAAAAATACTTCCATGGCCGAAAGGACGCCAGATTTAGCTGATGAAAAGAATTCACCAGACAACATGGACATTTCCAATTCGCCTTAGATTTTAAGTTACCGATGACTTAGTTAAAGAACGACTTGTTTTTTTACCTGCTGTTTGTATAATTTGCTTTCGTTTTTCCAATTGTACATGAGTTGTGATTTGTCATGTATTTTAATAAATAAATCAAATTTTAACAACTACAATCAGTTCGGTGCGTTTTATTTGTAAAAACTACCTAAAAATAATCCTTTTCAGCTGCGATTGCCTTAATAGAAGCATAATGAATCTTTATGTACACTTTCGTTCCAACACAAAGTAGTAATTTCAATTAAATATTTCATTTCACGCTGTGCAGTCGTCATTTGCGTATGGTATATACTGGGCAAAATGATTTTACAAGAATATGAGGCAAGCGTTATAATATTTGCCATTTTATACCATTTATTATATTAGTAAACGCTTGTTTGAATTTATCAGACAATTTTTATGTTTTAGAATATTCACCATATATTGGCAGTGTACTATCATTTCTTTGTCCCTGGGAGTTTAAAACCGTATGCACTGAAATATGAAGTTGATTTAGCCGTTTTAAAAGATATACTAGAAGCAGTTACATATTCGGAGTGGCTTATGAAAGACTCTCGAAGATGGCTTCCACACGGCGAAGTCCCTTTTCCGGGCTATTGCAGGGCTCCAGGTAGTGAAAAATGTCTTCCAGTTCTCTGTAATTGCAAGAAACTCACCGAAATATGGAAAAAAATAAAAACGAAGGATGGAATAAAACAAGTATAAATATTAATGATTTATTTTGAGTAAAGTTATAATTTCCTTACGGTGCTCATTGATTATTATAAAAGATTTGTTTTGGATACTAAACAGTATTTCTTAACATACTTTTTATACTAGATATTATTTCAAAAACACCGGCGCTTATTAAAAAGGTTCATATTGGCAACACGTCCAGCATAGCGTACTTCCAGGTCCATTGTCGAGCGAGCGCTTCGAACTTTGGTCGATCGTTGACATACATCTCGCCTAGTTCGGGTTCCATACAAACCTACAATAAAATTATTTCACTGCTAAAAATCCACGTAAAATAGAATTCAAATGGAAAACGTCCGGCTTAATTCGTATAGTACAATAAGAGGCAAACATATGTATGTCTAACTTAGAAGATCAATTTGTAGGATCTCCTATCACCCAAAGTTATTTCCCGGAGAACATTTGTATTAAACTCAAATTGCATAAAATACAATAAAACATGTACTAAAATACAACTAGATAGAAGCTCAAAACCGAGACTTATAAATATTATTAAAATTATAAATTAATACTCTATAGAATATATTATCTGTTTCCCTCTAACAATAGAAGTTATCCTTTTTAAGTTTTGTTTCTCCGTCTGCTTGTATGAGGTTATCTACGAAATTGTTGAATCGATTTGAATGAGTTTTCTGGCGGTAACTTATATGCCTGCTCAAAATATTAATGCCAATACTCTCAATATTTTACACTATATCCTTTTAAAACTTTCCACCAGCACCAGCTAGTCGTTAATAAATTACAAGTGTTTACTTACATTAGTATAAGGGTCCGTGAGTAAACTCTGTATGGAGATGAGCACTTTGCTGATAGTCAACGCCAAAGACCAGTTGTGATGAACAGAGTCGATTCCCACATCTCCATGACGAGAAACATTTGGGTGGAGGATGCGAGTTAGAAATCTCACCACCGGGGGACTCATTGGGTAACTGCAAAAAAAGGTTTTTTATGAAAATAAAAACCAAGTACATGTGATTGTAAATTTGTTTAAATATTTTTAAACACCTGTTCTATAAGAGTTAAGAATGAAACAAGCAACATATCAAAACGATAGCGTACATTTTTGACTTCTAACTGAATATATAATATAGCAAACAATATGCATAATTCATAAGAAGTAAAGCAATTTTTTTAACTAGTTTATCTTTTTTCATCATGCTGCAAAACATATTGACATACATAAACAGAGTTCAATTTATTGTTTATGAATAATTCTATAGTCTATAGACTTCATAAAATTGTTCAAAGCATTGTTAGAAACTTTGTGCATGAATAATTGGATACTCACGAATAGGGCACTTGGACGTAAAGGTAGAAGACGCCTCCCTCGTAGGGCGATCCCGCTGGCCCAGTGACGCTGGCCTGCCAGTGGCAGCACTTCATGTCCAGGGGCGTGGCTGCGATGCCTTCGGGGGGATCATTGCGTAACATCTAGAACATGTCAAACATGAGAAACTTTCGGGTAGAACCGAAAGTCCCATACGATCACGGAAATATTTAATTTCCTATTTTCTACCTCTTACACTTTATGAGAACAAGCCTACAACGACTCACTGGTTCAAGGACCAGGAGTGAAAAAAGATGTAATTGTATAAATTTCAGTTTAAACATTTTCGAACAGGCCTCATATCAAATCTTAATATATATAAATCTCCTGTCACGATGTTTGTCCGCGATGGACTCCTTAACTATCTAACCGATTTTAAATTAAATTGGCACACCATGAGCAGTCTGGTCCAACTAAATAGTTAGATCTTTAATATAGAGATAGGATAGCTTAGATCTTTAATTACAGTCGCAATTTTATTTTATTGCAAATTAATTTGTCTATAATTAATTGACAGTCACAATTATCTGTTAACTCCAAAAGATTCTAACAGATGTCGATACTTTTCGACTGGATTGAGTAAGTAATCAATAGATGACATTGCTATGGTAAACCGATAAAGGTGTCATATAAAGGTTAATTTATTAACCTAAATAATTTTATTTTTGAAACGTTTTCTATATAAACACATCTTTCACTTTAACCTGATAAATATTTTTATTGAACCAAAAAAAAATTGTTAGAAACAGTGTCTCAAAAAATTGGACATAGTTGCCATTTCTATTAAGTAAATAAAATGTGTATTAAAGAAAACACTATCAACGGTGTAACGTTAAAAGACAGGAGTAACCTTTACATTGTTTCCTTTCTACAGTCGACAGAATAAAAGATAAATCAAAGATTATGATTTTGACGTTTTTCTATTTCATAAAATTTAACAACAGTCATCTGTTTATCTAATTTTCCTAAATTTTAAACGGAAAATGAGTCTGGTTTCTGTTCTGGTATTCATATTCACCTACAAATCACTATAATACAAATCGGAAGAAAACTCCGATCCGTGCCTGTCCAGCAAACCGCCAAAAAATCAAATTTTATAAATGTGTAATTCAAACCGGCTTCACTTTGCGGAAGTCCATTGCTTGTAAATTGGTCTATTGGTTTAGTTAGGATAAATGTGAATAAAATTCGCTCTTACCTTTAATTCACTGCGTAGTCTGTTCCACCTCCACGCATTTTCTTCCCCACTGGGTGCGGCTTGGACACACATTTGCACTAAACAATTGCGACAGAAACAGGACTCCACCAGAGATTGGTATTTCTGAAAGTTTTATTTACCTTTGTATTATATAAAAATACATTCTTTTCCATTCACCAATCAATTGCGATTTGTATTAACCAAAGGTAATAAATTAAGGATTAGTGGATATCTTAATTTCATAAGAGATTGTCTTTTATTCGTGCAATTAAATATCTAGACGAGAACAACAAATCTCGCGAAGAAAAAAACATTCTTCAAAAAACGTGTGGGTTTTTCTTTAATATTTTTACTAAAATACTGTGTCTGCTAATGTAAAGTTAATACATTTTAAAAAATTACAAATTTAGATTTCAATATGCTGTTTTCTTGAAAGCAGAATAATTTTAGTTATTTTTTAACGTTGATCAGCGAATTTAAATTTTTGCGTGGAATAAATAGATTTTATTAAAATAATAATAGTAACCAAACTGTTTAGGTTATGATCGTACCCGTTGCCAATCGAAGTCAGTAAACATGGGTCTGAAGAGAGGCCACCTGGCAGCGGTGAATGTGGCCCAGCGTGCCAGAGGGACACGAGCGCGGACCAACCTCTGCCAACGCGTACATACACATGCGCAGGCGCATAGCGACATATCGTCCAGATAGCGGAATATACATAGCAGCACTGTAAATAGATACCGTTTACTCATTCCAAGTTTCATATGAAATATTTTACAAATTGTTTGTCAAGTTGTTACATTGCTTTATAACATCTGAGACATGTTTATGATTTATCTTTAATTTGTATGGGTCAACTACTACTCATAATAGTGACAAAATTCATTTCCATTCTAATATAATAAATTCTAATGTTTATTTGACATGTATGGTTTTGATGCTTTCACGGCTACATATAATATATTAGATAAAAATTGAATTATACCTTCTGATGGTAAATGTTCAACAATTCCCAAAGGCAAATTATCTGGGAGACGTGGTGTAGTCAATGCTTGAATAGCATGGGGAAGATTAGGTGGTTGTGGTGGAGGGGCATATCCAGGGATGAATGGGTCCTTTGCTGCTGACCCTGAACCGCAGCTCCCACTGCCACTAGGCCCAGAATTACTGGCTCTACTAGCATCATCTTCTGGGCTTGTTTCACTATCTAAAGATGTCTGGAAGTAATTATAAGTAGGATTGATAAATTATGAAGTATAATGACTTCTTTTTAGTAACTCCATGGGCAAATTATATATTAATATCTTTAAAAGTTTTGGTTTTGCATAATGATGAAACTAAGATGGTATAAAATAGAAAAACTGATGTTTGGTATCAAGGTTGGATTTAAAGAGGTGCTACTCTAATTTTAAACCATAACTGTTTTATCTTAAATAATAATGTGTAATTTTTATAATTACCCTTATACGCCACCAAGCTGGAATTGGAAAAGTTCTATTCATTTTTTTTTCTGAGCTAAAGTTTAAGTCTGATGGTTCATCATTTCCAGAGTCTCCATCGTCTGTCTTTTCAGTACAAAAATATGAGCAGGGCAAATAAGATTGAAATTCAGGAAACAAAAATGTATGACATGTAACACAAACTGGTTCCCCAAAACTTGGACCATAATATCCATTGCAAACAGAGCATATTGAATTCTGAAATCAATGTTCAATTGGTACATACTATGTATATAATTAATAATTTATAGCAATAAAATAAATAAATAGAAAGACTTTGTAATATATATATTTTTTCAATTAACTTACATTGAATTCAAATTCTGGCGTTTGTTCAATAGGAGAGATAGATGTTAATTTATCATCATTATCCTCCAATTTTTTAACGAAGTTAAGAAATTCTGTAGCAATTAGTGACATTCTATAAGTCTAGATGAAAATAACAATATTCAATATACTTAGAAGTCCGAGAAGAAGAGTTGAAATATAAGAACAAGTGATCACACTTTACATTTAGGAGATTTGATTGTTCTTCTATTTAAGTAATTTAATTTAAGTGGATTTTCCAGTTTATTTCATAAAAATTAAAGAAAATTTTATATAGTAACAAGTTTATTATAAACATACAACACAGATATAAAACCACAGACTACCTCGTACCTAGACAAGAACAGGTCCGTTAAGATGTATTACCGTTTTGTGTATGTCGAAAAGTAAATTTGTATGAAAATAATGTTACTGGTTACACGTAATGTTATTTTCATAGTTTCAAAATTACTTTTCTAATTTTCTACATACACAATACGTTAATGCATCTTGATTCTTGACTAAGATCTCAGAACTTTCTAACAGACGTCAGTCTTAACAGAGTATCCACAGATCATAACGATGTATATTCAATTGTGTTGGGCGTAATAGTTCAATGCCGACCCTAAATTTGGGGTTTAAGTAGAAGAAAAGGGGTATTTTAGGGGTCATATTTTTTAGCGGTATTACTTTTTGCCGCATTTTTTAAGACTTACCTTTAGGTTTTTAGGGGAAATTACGGAATAAGCAGTTCTTTGAAGTCCTCCCGAGCATAATGATGGTGAGGTTTACTCTTCACTGGAATTACGGTTCGTGCGTCAAATTCGTTTCTTCGACGGAATGCTCAAAATTTCAACGTGAATATGTACGACTTTAAAAGTATGGTGCAAAACATACCAAGCAATATTTCACTGGACTACTCATGTCTTTCCGGACGTCGATGGAATTTAAGAAAACAACAAAACAAGCGATTAAAATTAATCTTTCACTTCAATATATTTTTGTACTCTCCAAATAAACCCCTTTCATTAATCACGTGTGTATTTTCTTTTCCTTTCAATTTATACCTAAGAAACATGCCAATTTGAAATTAAAAAAAAATTCTAGGTTGATCTTAAGAGAGAGTTAGGGGAAAAGAGGGGATTTCCGTATGACGCGAAGTCGAAATTGGCAACACTGTCATCATTATTATTATTACGTTGGAGAATTGTAATAATCCCTGACTTCTTACTTGTACTTACTTACTATATATATGCACACTAGCTAGACTAATTCATTTTGGACGATTACATTAAATCAAATTAGTACCGCTCTCATGAGATGTTAAGGTTTGTCAAATAAAATATATTTGACTAAATCCACTTTTGGTAATCCTGCCGATATTGCGTATAAATGCAGTTGTCTGTACGAAAGCGCTATATTCTTTTCCTGTATTTTAAATATGTAAATGTAAAATAATGGATTTGGGCAAAAAAAACAACATCTGAATTTCTTAAAATTATGACATTTTTTTAATTCTCTTCGTAATATGATTCATCATATAGTTTTTTCAACAAATCAATTTAAATCATTTCATTGTATCAATCATACAAATAATATGCCACGAAGAAAACATATATACAAATTTAATTAAATTACCCTCACAGTGAGATAACTGTGCAGAGTGGATCATTGGACAAAATTTCTTTGTTCAAGCCAATGTAGGTCTCTTTCATTATCCAAAGATACCAAGGTAGAACTACAGAGATATGGTATAGATATTAGTATAACTCTAAACCGTTCATAAATATACATAAAAACAACTCACCAAGATTGTACCATTTTCTTTCATTTTTCGAAATAAAGCCATAATAGATATTTGATACAACTTGCAAAATACTGTGCAGAAAAAGTAATACTAATTGTATGGTAGTGTAAATTGTTGCATAACAATAACAGTCATGTAACATGGTAATTTAATAAAACAAAACCGTAAAAAAATCATGTTTGGCTTAAATTAGTCTATCATGTATCCTCTTTAAAAATATTTTTGCTTGAAAGGAAAAAAATGTGTTGTGTTATATTAAAAAGGTAATACCAGTTACAATATGCTATCTGTACATCCTCACCCTTATGGCATGTTTATTTCAAATGATGTCTCCCATACCAATGTTTTAAATTGCAACTTTTAAAAAACTCACTAGATGCAGTAGAAATAAGTATTTGGATTTTAATACATACCAAGAATGGATTTTTATTCAATTAACTACATGCTTCTTCAGCCCTTTGAGTTACAATTTTCAAATTATAGAAGATTATAATAAAAACATAACTTATTACATAAAAGATCCTTGCGATATCTTCAGTGTAATAATTTTGTTTATTCAAAATTGGTTATTACCAATATGATGTAATATTTTATAAACGCAAAGTTGAAATTTATTTCCATTCAACATGAGGTTGCTTCCTTTGAAAAGAACGAACATTATGTAAAGGGGCTCACACACCCACATTTTTCAACAAAATCATAGTGGATATATTTATCCTTTGAGATAATAAAATAACAGTTCATAGTACACTCACTAAAACACTGTTAACTTATCCGGACAAGGTCCTCTAACTTATCACTAATCGTTGGGGGCAGGCGCCCCTCTACCATACTCAGTACGGACTGTAGTACGATCCCCGCCTTATACCTCTGCGAACAAGCCACATAATTAAGTTAGCTTATGTTTCGCAATTAGGGTATTTGACTTTGCACTTAATGCGGCCAATTTTTTTGTCATTTTTCCTATTAGTTTCTGAAAATTATATCTTTTGGTCCCTTTTTTATATGTACTAATTCTCTTGTGATTATCTATTTTCAAATTCTGTATATCTTGAGGTCAAATACCCTTTATTTACATAACTCGAAACATGAAATAATCATGCACAAAAAAGAGCTTTAATTAATAAATAGTGCATATTAAAATTTATTTCAAAGCCAGAACATAAAAGGTGCCAACATTTAATTGAGTACAGAGCAAGAATAACAAGTAACTAGACACACTACAACTATTCTACAATATAAGTTTTTTACACATAGTTTATAATTATCATAAAAAATCATTAGACATCAGCATTTTTTTTTATTTCAGCATTTTATAAAATGCTGCCAAGATTTTAAAACCCATAACCTCTCCTTAATACTTTTTACCTCATGCATAAGAGGGAAGGATGCATTATTAAAATACATATTATATATGGTCATAAAATTTATTTTGTATAAATAGGTTCCTCATTTAACATTTCAATCAAGACTAAGCTTCAAACATTTCATGCAAATTGCATACTAAATACATGACTAATATAAAAAAAATTGAAACAATGCTAATTACTCAACAAGCACTACACCGGAATATACCTCAAGATGAAAACCGCTAATTCCAATAGTTTTAAATTTATTGCAAAACAAATTTACTGAAACACTTCATGAAGACTTGTTTTGCCAATAAATTACGAAAAGGTATGGCGTAGGAGTTTATGTTTATATCAATATCAACAATATCTTTATAACAACCAAATATGCACTTATGGATTTATTATAACTTTAATAAAAAAAACAATATTAAAGTTATCAACCAAAATTTTACTTACTAAGTGTAACGACTAATTAATGTCACTTAAATGATAGAAATAAATATGAAAAATGCTAAAGAATGCATTTATGATTATATTTTGGCTTTATTTAAGAGTTTAATTACTAACTCTGTATTAAAACATTGGGCATGACAAACAAAAACAAGTTCAAAATAAAATATACAAATTTTTGCTATCCAACAACATTTTAATTTTGAATGATAAGAAAATAGGCTCTTTTAACTTGTTTATGTAATTTTTGGCTGTAATTATCCTGAATTAATGAGTTGATCCATTATTAAAACCTCACAACATTGATATAAACATATCTCTTATCAATACGGATTATACCTGCCGCGACGGATTGCGGGTCTGAGTCCGGCGTAGTAGGGCGAGTAGCCGCCGCGGTAGGAGCGGCCTCGACCGCGGGCCCCTCTTGGCGGCCGGTTGGTTGAGGACAGCCCTGGCTTGTTTGTGCGCTTTGGCATCACCTGAAATATTGTTTTCAAATGATAGATGCAATTTATAAGATACATATTACTTTTACAGTCCCACATTCACAGGTCAGACAACAAATACTCAACAGAGTTACTTGTTAAACTGGAAACCATAATCTAAATCTTTATATATTAAAAATAGAGAATATATTTTTAACAATTGAACAATAAACATAATTTGAATTGTTATCAACATTTGAGGAACTAAAATTTATCTGACATTTTAATATACATTAATATAAAATACTTTATAATGAACTTAACATTATTTTTAATCAATAAATTGCTCACCTTAATTTGTCTCCCTCTAAACAATGATTCATCCATAGCCATTGCAGTTTGTACACTGTCTTTGTCTCCAAATTCTATATAAGCAAAGCCTTTGGGATGACCGTCAAATTTATTACATAAAATAGTAACCCTGTAAGAATCATATTATTTAAAGTCTAATAATTAAATGTACACATATTGTGACTATAAAATATGTTTAAGAAATAATTATGTACAGAATTATAAGTAATAGGTAAAGAGCCACAATAGTTTACCTATTAATGGATCCACATCCATGAAAATGCTGTTCCAACTCTTCAGCTGTTGCTCCATAATCCACATTACCAACATACACTGACCTATTGTCAATTTCTATTTTCTCTTCCAAGGACATATTCAATGGGCTTGCTGTAAAATAGTAAATAAATGTAAAATATTTACATGTTAACATTAAGAATTGTGTAAAATATATATTTTATACATACTTAGTCCAGGTGGGCTTCCCATACTCATCTGTTTATCAACTTCAGTTTGCATCTGTTTTAATTTTTCTGCTTCTTCTTCCATCTCCTGCACTCTGGCCTTAATAGCTGCTATGTCTGGTAAACCTGTACCTGAAGCCTCATCACCTCCCTATAAAATATAAAAACAATATTAAAGGAATCATTTATTAGCCAAAAAATAAATAAGTTCAATAATTAATACCTTATTATTACTTCAATTTAATGCAATTACTTTAAGGCTTAAAAAACATAGGCAACTATTGGGCTAGGTAAGCATGTTGTTATATCCCTAACAATTATCACTCTCATAATTGATTACAAACATTATATCAAATCAATTACCTTATGAGGCCTCATCATGAAGGATAATAATTACCAAATGAGGATTTTTGGAAAACATTAACTCAAATCTTTGTTTATTACCCAAAGTGCCAATAATATTTTTACATGATAGTAGTTAAATATAGACTACGCCTTTGCAACGCGTCTGTTTGATTCCCCATAGATAGCATCGCGTCTGCGTGTTATTTTTGTAGGTATCCTAGGTTTTGATTTTTACCGCTTCTACATAAACAAGTTGAAAACTTCTGTTTATTCATTATATCATAGCATACTTACACCCAAGCTGTTATCGGTCATGTTAAGAGAACCGTTGGCTCCATCTAAGTGATTGTTCTCCATTGAATCTAAATAATCGTTTTCTGCCATATTTCACTCAGAACTTTAAATATTAAACTTATAAACACAACTGACAAAACACTTAATAGCTCACGTATCACACTTTAAATTGGTTTTTGTTATTTACTTAAAAGTATTTGTGGTTTGTTATTAGTCCAACGTCCCGAATGAAATATCTCTGACGTACCGGTAACCAATTGGCAAAACTTTTTAATCAACCGACCTTATTAAATACTCAAAAATATATATATGCTTTAGTTTTTGAAATTCATAAGATTTGTTTTATTTTATTTTCTTTAACAAACATATTATTATTATTGTAATATAAGTGGATTTTAGTTTATATTTTTATTTTACGCCAAAATAAAAATTGTCATACAGATAGGACAATTGACACCTAAAGTGATTTGAGTTTTGACAAACACTGACTCTACATTTCATAGATTGAATATGTACGAGACAGAATATCCCGCTTAAAAACCTACATCAATTTATGTCGATATAATAATAACAATTCAGACTTAAGTGTTATAGCTAAAATACGAGTTTATTACCAGCATTTTAGTCTTACTAGAATTATATTACACTCTGGTTTGAATTGCATTAGAGACCTGCACCAAACTACTTATATAATATTGGATAGAAAAAAGCTTCCCAATTGCTCTAACTGATGGAGCCTATAGAGTCGTATCATGTGCATAATTTATATTATTAACAAATTTTCCATCAACTGAACATCCCAGGCCATTCCTAAGAAGCTGAATGAGGTCGTTGATATAGAGACTAGAGCCATAGTCATGATTTTTCAATTTACCACACTTTCCCTTAAAATACGGTAATAGAATCTAACACATGGCAGCCCACGTTTCGTTTTTTTAAAAGATTTTTTTTCCCACGTTTCGGCTTCAGCTGTGCTCAAAGAGTAATATAACTTATAAGTATAGTTTAGCTATGATCTTTGGCTTTGCTTTAGAGTTGCCCAAGGATACAAAACAAAAATTGCGTTTTGAATAATTCTATTTTTTAAACAAAACAGCATACGAATAGTTTATCTCTACTTATGATTTACTATAAAAGCGGAAGAAGGAATCACGTAATGCAATTTTGTTATGCTTCATAATAAAGTTTTTCTGAATGCAACCGTATTTGTAAGTAAAGAACGAATTTATATAGATGTTCTTCTTCTTCTTATAGATGTTTGAAATTAAATAAATATAAAAAACATAGTTATAAGCTTTTATATTCAGGAAACAAAAACACTAAGTGAAATATAAATAATATAACTGAAATGTATATGGTTTATATCTCAACAAGAGAGTTTCTTATTACAAAATTTGTAATTCACAGGTCTTCGTGTGTGTATGTTGGGTACACATAGTGTATCTCAGTTGGAAATTATCAGAATTTTCACATCCTGATCAGTAGAATGCCTCTAACAGCTGATGTAGCAGCACAACAAGTGCAGGTAAGTTCTTTTTTGACAAAACATATTCAGTGAGTATAAACAAATAATGATTTTGAAAGCTACCTTCATAGTTTCCAATGATGACGAACTATAGGTCTCATATTTATTTATACCATTGTTTTTCAACCTGTGGGTCGCGACTCTGGGGGGTCTCATAGTATTATTTATACCAGGTAATGAAATATACCATGCCAGCTATGAAAAAGGTTGACACGTTACATAAATACACCATGGCTCTAAATGCTAAGGTATAGTAGATAGGATATTCTTAGAGATATAATTTGCATATAATATAATACTTAAATGTTTGAAGGTATCATTGAGTTGAAGCAAGAAATGAAATATGAAAAGATGTATCACTTCTTTTATTATTTAAAGCTTTGTCACACCAAATATTACCTGTATAAATATTTATAATTGTATCTTAATTGACTCTTACATCTTAATACATGTTTTTATTTTAGGAAAGATTACGATCTTTGCATAGATTAATATATGATATAGAAGCAGAGAGAGGTCGCAATGAACAATGTATTGAGAGTATACTGAGAGCTGAGAAGGTTGCAGAAAATTCACCAACTGCTGAAGATTCTGGTTCATCACAACAGGTATTAATATCAAAAGTTATAAAATAATAATTGTGCCACACAATTATATTGATTTGGCTATTTAAAAATTACAAAATCCACTGGAACAATATCAGCAAAAACAACCAAACCTGCTGAGGAATACAATTAGTTCTTAAATCTATTAATTAATTTCTCATAATTCAGTTGATTAAAATTACGAGTTAGGTTTGCAACTAGAGAAGTAAATTAAAATAACTTTGTATCATTAATTGTATGTTTTAGCAAATGCAGTTAAAGAACCTTTACAAAAATGGTTTAAATGCAGCAGAACAGGAAGAAAGAGTACTCCGAGCAGCTCTATCAAGAATTTATGAGATTCGTGCCATCAAGAATGAAAGGAGAATTCAAGTACATAATTTAAAATTATTATATTTAGCCATGTAAGGTTCTATCCGGTTGGATCAACATTTGTGTATGTTCAAGATAAGTGGTGGATCAGTGGTTTTGCTATGTTGCCAGGCGAGACATGCGGGCAATAAAGAAACTATAGGTTGTGGAGCGCTGATGAAGATGCTGCTTAGCGCAGCGCAGACTTTGCCCCTTCACGTGGGCCGCGTGGGAGAGCGCGCGCCTCCCTTGTGCGGGGCTGTTCCAGCTGATGCAGGTCACGTGGCGCGAGCTGGAGACGCCGTCGCAGCCCTAGTCAGGGTCTCCGAGAAAGAGGAGAATTGGATACTGGCTGAGGTGAAACGATCTATAACATATATCTAATATATAAAATTCTCGTGTCACGGGGTTCGAACTTGAACTCCTCCGAAACGGCTTGACCGATTCTCATGAAACTTTGTCAGCGTATTGAGTAGGTCTGAGAATTGGCCAACATCTATTTGTCATCCCCCTAAATGTTAAGGGTAGTCCACCCCTAAACTTTTATTTTTTAGACAAAATTTTTAGTTTCTATTTTTTTATAATACAACATACAAAAATACATACAATCCTAAATTATGACCCTTCAACAATCAAGCCTTATTTTTTATTTATTAATTGAAAATTGAAATCACATGTATGCAAAACAACGTTTGCCGGATCAGCTAGTATTATAATAATTTTATAGCGTTACAAGGTATTTTTTGAAAATTATATAACACTTTATTGTAAAATTAGAATTTAAGCCGAAATTGATAATAATTTGGCAAATTTGAAATGTTGGAGAGTTCCGTACTAGTTCTCCTGGGTCGTTCTATCTTCCCTGGATTAGAGACATGACATGATCAGCGTTTTTTGCTGTAGACTTAATTTAAAATTATGTGCAGGTGGTGAGCTGGCTCCCAGCACAAGGAAAGTATGAGGTTGACGATATCGATGAAGAGCAGAAGAACCGTCATGTGCTCAGCAAACGTCGGGTTGTACCTTTGCCCCTGATGAGAGCTGACCCCAGGACTGATGAGCACGCACTTTTCCCAAAGGGCGCAGTGGTTATGGCCCTTTACCCTCAAACTACGTGTTTTTACCGAGCAGTTGTGAATAGGCTGCCGTCCTCGGCTGCTGATCCTTACGAAGTTCTATTTGAGGTTTGTGAATTATATGTTCTTATGAATTGTTTTGATTTCCTTGCTATATTTGCAATTGTGTATAGCTGCTATCTTATATTTTCTTCTATTGTTATTCTAACTTAGCACAAACTCTTTCATACATCAAAACCAGTCTACACTAGTGCTACTAAGAACAAATCATAAGAAAAATATATTTACAGGACTCTTCGTATGCCGACGGTTTCTCCCCACCGGAGCGCGTAGCCCAGCGTTACGTCATCGCCATCAAAGAGGGCAAAGGCCGAGCCACCTGACCCCGCGCCTCTTCTGCCCCTTCGCCCCCCTCCACGCCTTCGCCCCCCGACAACTCTCGTACCCTCACGTCCTCTGACTCCGAATAGCAGACCAATTGGGGAGCGATACATTGTTGTGGGCGATTTTCAAATGTATAAAACTATATATTCATAAATGTAGAACCAATACAGAGCCTCGTTTTTTGTTATGCATTGAATGATGAAATTTATGTACGGAAAAGATTGTATGCGCAGTAGCGATATTTTGAAGTTATCAATAAAGCCACTTACCCTATAACCTATATTTATTAGTTGAACAGAGCAATTATATTTGCTAAAATTATAGATATTTTTGATCTACATTTTTTATAATGATTTTCCTTCTAAATGAGCATTTAAACTATATCTCATACTCTACAATCTACATAGTATAGTCTAGAACAGTTTCAACCTTTTTATCGACCCCTAGAATAAAAAAATATTTCGCGACCCCCTTTGACCCTTCGGTTTTTTATCATGTATGTATGTGTATGTTACAGTATTACTATTAGCAAAATTAATTGTCTTTATTGGTTTTTATTTACTAAAGTTCCCAGACCCCCAGGGGTGTCGCGACCCACAGGTTGAAGAACAATGGTCTAGAATAATACTATGTAGATTGTAGAGTATGTGATATTAACCTTAATTTGCTTAAAAAGTTTTTTTGGGACAAAAAACCTTAAAAAATATTAGTGACGTACAACATTTAGGTCCCTATGATGGTAGTCGTTGCATTACACAACGGGAGCATTGACTTCCTCTGAGTACTGTTGAAAGCGTTGGATACTTAGATACTTTGCTGAATTATGGTATGGTACGTTTACAATCATTATTTATTAAATTATAATTTGTAAGGACAGCGCGTTGCACTATTGCAATAATTGTTAGACTTCGTTTCTAACCAAAAGGCAAACGATCACTGTCTGCTATAGAAAAATTGATTTAGCAATAGGTTATTGAATATTCTTGATTCGCATATCTGTTACTATTAGAAGTTAAGCTAGTAAGTATAAATTGTAAGATAACTTAAAATTTTGTGAATAAACTCTTAACATACATTGATTCTTCATTATTCATAACACACATAATAACAATAAATTTTAAATGACAATAACATAAGACACACTTTTCACAAACACATATCGAACCGGAGCCTTCTGTTCGGTAGTCCGACATGGTGACCATTGCGCTAACTGGGTCCTCACAAGTCTTAGAATATTATATCCAATTAAAAACATTTTTGTATCATATTATAGCTATTATTAATTACGAAGGATGTTAAATCCAAAAAAAAAATTGGGTAAAAGATACATTAACTCCAGTTTTAACAAATTGTGTTTTTCAAAGAAATGTATGGGAAATTTGCATTAAAACTTTAAGGCCTTCAAAGTATAACAATCCACCAATAACAGTTCAGTGCATGTAATATTTTATTTTGATAAATTTGTTGCAGACATATAGAATTTTCATCACATCATCTTTACAGAGTTTATTCTGATATTTCAGATCTTGCAATTAAAAAAATTGAAATGGATTGCAGGTGTTAAATAAGATAAACCACAGTTTATAATTACACTTTATTATTCTTAGACCTTAGAAATACATTAAAATAAATGGTTAAATCCGAAATATACATCTTTCAATTTGGAATTTTAATAATTGATTTAAAAAATGTCTCAATGGTCAACTTACACGCTAAGATACAAATATAATTTGATGGAAGCAAATAAAAGACTGACTTACACAATTCAGTCAAAAGGAACTTAAACATAGGTAGATATTACCTAAATAATGATTAAATAATATGGTCTTATAAAAATCGTATTGAGAAAATGAGGCATTTACAATAATGAATTGAACTGAGTAGCAGAATATAGTCACAATACTTAAAAATGATTTCGATTTACACGTTTCGAGACGATTTTCCTTTTGTATATAAACGACTTAAAATACATTAACCCAACGCACACATGGAATCGCTTGACGCTTAATGAACTACATTTGTAGTTCCAGCCGAAAATATTTTGATTTTTTTCATTACTGGAATAAAATTTTTTTTATTTAGACAAAGGTTTCGCGCGTATACAGCAACTATAAAGAGCAAAACCATGCAAATAGAATCTTTTTTTACCGTATGTGCGAAAGTCTTGTGAGCAACGTTTAAATATGGCATACTTAATACTCACACATAAATAAATGAGATCAATATACTTCATTTTTCATATTCCATTGTTTGTTAACCGCATTTAAGAAACTCGCGTACACCAAATCTGCTATTTCACCGATCGAACCAAAAGTATGAAATATATGACTGACATGATTGAATTTCTCATCCGATCGTCTGAAGCAATCGTTTTTGGTGTACACGTCGTTAGTGTCATCGAACACTAGATACATTTAGTCTATGCAACAGCATAGCATACCTAAGAATTGTTGATTGAATTCAATGACTGAGTAAAATGAAATGAGTAGAGTTCATTTGAATTAGATACAAGATGTATGTGTAACAGATTTTTAAGAACCATGTAAAATTACAGTTACAACAAAAATTTGTAAAAAAAACTAACGAGTGTGGTTTCAGTCAAACAGACTTACGTCTTTGTCTCCCCTTTAGTTTGGTACGCAATGGTTTTTAAAGTGATATGGTAACCATGGTAACCAACAGTACATGTCAGAGCAACTTTGAAAATAGAACGTCTCGCATTTACAGACCCAAATAAATTTATATAGAGCTTTGGGGACGTCATTTTCGATTCAATGCGTCAGTAGCGTATTTATATTCGATCTATTTTCGACTTTTGTATTTATCTTCGATCGCGTCCTAAATACACTGAAACCTAATTTGAGGATAGCTGATTTTTTAAAACATAATTAAACAACCCAGCGTTCATACAATTTCCGCGAATTAATCTAATGCAATAACGCTTAACTTTTCAACAATGATTAGCGATCACTCATTCTTTGATTTCACCTCCAATTTGTGACTATTATTGATTTGAATCGTTTCGTCAAAAATAAGCGCCTAGAGAGCTATGACAAGTTTTATTTGGAGTCTCAAGTAAAATTAAAAATAATTCAGGCCATCTGAAACAATATATACATTTCATTGGGTAAATAGCAATGACGCAATAATTTTTTATTTATTTTAAGTGGTCTTTGCCGAACCCACGTTCATTAAACTGAATGTCAAATCCTTTTTTTACAATATAATTAGCGGTCGCGTGACATTGGCCGATACAGCGAAGTATCACTCGCACTCAATACAACATACATAAAGCTCTTAGTATCTCCAGAAATTATATATAAACAAATTGACAGCATATAATGAAGTTTGGTAGGTTTAGACTGAGCTGCCGTGCCTCAAGACAGCTAAATACCTCACAACGCCTGTCGGTCGCTCACAAGTCCCTGCAACTTCCGGGCCACACCCGCACTTCCGCAACGCGCTCGTTTCACCACTTCCGCCGACTCCGACACACGTTTCAACCCACCCACTTCGCACGCCACTAGAGTGTTTATCGCGTGCAAGTCCTGAAAAAGGATTGTATTATTTTGAAACTGTAAGTCGCATGTCGGTAGTCAACTACCCACCTCCTAATAAATGAGACTTCACTTACCTTAACGGGATAGGACTTATCATAGCGTAACTTGATTTACCTTAACGGGACAGGACCAGTCATACCTTAACTTGACTTGCTAAAGCGGGACATGTCTCATAATAGCGGGACTTGACTTATCATAGTAGGACTTGAATTATCATAGTGGGACTTGACTTACCTTAACGGGTTAGGACTTATCATAGCGTAACTTGATTTACCTTAACGGGACAGGACCAGTCATACCTTAACTTGACTTGCTAAAGCGGGACATGTCTCATAATAGCGGGACTTGACTTATCATAGTAGGACTTGAATTATCATAGTGGGACTTGACTTACCTTAACGGGTTAGGACTTATCATAGCGTAACTTGATTTACCTTAACGGGACAGGACTAGTCATACCTTAACTTGACTTGCTAAAGCGGGACATGTCTCATCATAGTAGGACTTGACTTATCATAGTGGGACTTGACTTACTTTAACGGAACATGACTTAACATAGCGCGACTTGACTTGTCGTAGCGGGACTTGACTTATCATAGTCGGACTGGACTTACTTTAACGGGACATAACTTATCATAGTGGGACTTGACTAACCTTGGCGGGACTTCGGCTGAACCGATAAGTAAGATGGTGTTTGTGAGGCGGTGGTGGTGGCGGAGAGGCCGTGAGGGTCTTGACGGAGAGCTGAGGGGCGCCAGAAACGCGTTGTCCGCCGGGCGAGTACGTCGCGTCGCCACGCGCTGCCGGCAGCGGGGAAAGACTACACTCCTAGAGTTTAAATATTATATCTATCATTAGTTTGCATGTATGTACGTCTGTAAAAGAGTACAATAATTGTCATTATTTATTAACAAACGTGTTTATCGATCTTTTAATTAATCTCTGGATGTGAATGATATTCTTATTTAGATTATATTTTATTTAGGGAATTTCTTTAAGATAATTAGAGAATGCATTTTATAGTAGTAGAAAAAAAAGCACTGGATTGGAGCCAAGACTGATTTACATAAAGAATATTTTAATACTCACATCTCGATTTCTTCCAGTAAAACGCAGAGCAAAGTTCTGCATACACTGGACGTACACTCTATTGTAGAAGTTGATCAGATCTCCTCTCTCAGGTGACGCTACAATGAAATTGATTATTATCATAGGCCTTTAGGTTTTATATAACTCTATAGTGCCCATTAGCTAAACTAAGACATAAAGGATTAGAGAGAAGGTAATTCATTCCAATGGAGCTCAAGGGAAAAACTGTACACAACACTAGGTGTTTGTTTTTGTATTTAATATATATATCGGAGCAATATAGCATACCGGCGTAAAATGGCAACATTGTTGCGCGTATTGGGGTCGCCCCTCTACTACTACCACCCCACTACACTTGTTATAAAAAGACGAGCGCTACATCAGAAAGGACATTCGCTTATTTGGACTCGGACAGTGTAAAACTATTATTGTGTTACGCTTTACGCAATAAAAGTGATTATTTGTTAAGGAGGTGATTTTATTGTGTGTGTGTGTTCTCAAAAAAAAGGAATCTTCGAATAACATTGAAGAAAATGACGTCAGCTAAGCTGACGTCACTATTTTTAAAAAACTTACTTCGGCGCTTAAATCCGACATATATTTTATAAATGCGGCGATCAGACTATAATTGTGCTTACTTTGGTGTGCGCTGTATTTTTAATTACAAATATGTATCATTGTTAGTTGTAAGATACAAATAAGTTTGCTGTTGAAATGACGAAATTACAACGTATTAAATACAACGAGCGATCGAACGATCGTTAAAAATGTCATAACTAGATGGCGCTAGTGATGTCTTAGTTATATAAACAAAATACCATTTCATTTGTTTGCGTCTGGTTAAACATAAAAACTATGCTTGCACTACTAATATTATGACGAGGTAATATTTAATTTTATTGAATAGGCACCGAAACTACTGGAGCGATTTCAAAAATTCTTTCACTATTCGATGGCTGAATCTTCACTGAGACATAGCGAGTTATGATGAAGGAAAGTTTATTTAAAAGCTTGTGACTGTCATACCCTGCCTGTCCGTGCTGATCAGCACCGAGCGGTAGACGTGGTTGTCGGCCAGTGGCCTTGCCCTGTAGCACCTCATGATGTCCGTGAAGGTCCGCTCGACTTGATTGCTGGGGCTATTTGATACCTGAAATTTTATTTGGATTTTTCATAACTAGCTGTATAAACAATTAAACGGGTGTTATTTTAATTTAAGCGTCATTTTCTTTGCCGACTCCATATTAATTGCTCTTTCGGTGTGAAAGTGTAAGCATAGCATTCATTTTAATTGTTTCAATGTAGTACATATTATTCAGCCTAGTAGTGTTTTAATGAATTATTTTTAATAATTATTTATTTATAAGTCAATAAAATATCTCTAGTATTCAAAAATCAGATTATTAATAATACCTTCCCTCTAACAATATGTAAATCTAACATAAAACTTTTCAGAACTTGAAACTACAAATAAACCTCCAAAAAAGCTTCGTTCAAGATTTCAAGGACCTTCTCAATCAGATCCTTCCCGTCTTCAAAAGTAATTGAAAGAGTTGTTTCTTAAACTAACAGACTAGAGGATAGGACATTTTGCCAGAAACAGTTGTCGAGTGATTCGAACAAAGCTCTTCTCACCATATATTATAACTAGTATATCAAGGGAATTCTACTTCTTCTAGATTTCACCACATTCATTTTATTGATATTTTCAAATTCATACTACGACTTGACCATATTGCAAATGTTCAATTACCTATAATAGAAAAGTTTCATAGGAAAGTACTCCACTTTCTTTCGAATTTCTCAGCGTCTCAAGCTCTCATATACTCTTTTTCTTCCAGATTCAAAGCAAATCCATTTTCTCAAAGTATATTACACAGTGGATCCCAAAGATGTTGATTTTTTCATATTTACAAAAATTAGTTCTTGGGCAAAAAATTCTTGTTCTGAACAGAAAAAAAAAGTATATGGTCTGGGAACAAGCACAACGGAAAATAAAATACAATATCAACATTGTTCTTGACAACAAACATAAATAACAAGTGTCGCCAAAAATTTAGGGATGTTATTGGACAGCATAAGATATAGAAAATAATTTAATAAGGAACGATTCTACAAGCTTAAAGTTTTATACGGGATTCGCATACTTACTTAGAAGTTCGAAAAAGTGACGGAGAGTCTAATTTTGTCACTTTAATTATTGCGATCTTTAGGACCACGTCTATACTCCAAACTGATCTCAACAGGTCAGAATCTTTTCTGTTGGCATTCCTAAACAACTTACCCTTTTTTACAATAATTTTCAAATCAGACCACTATACGCACAATTTATAGGCTGGTAAAGGGAAGACGAAGTATCTTTTAATAAGCTCGATGGTAAGACCTAATCTTCAAAACAAAGTAATTGAAAATACCAGCACAGAAGACAGGATTCCAGGGTGGTTTCAATATCGGCAAAAGTGTGGAATACTCCACATGAAGGAGAAAATTGGTTACAAGTTTAAATTAAGATTAAGATTTTCTCCTTCAAAAATGAGACTTTGCTGCGATACTCTTAATCTTAAGTCTTAATTTTAATTTGTATATTCCTTTAGTAATTTGAGAAATTTAATAATAATAATAATATTTTTTTTTTGTTTTTTTATATTTATCTCAATTTTTTTATTATATTTTATTTACGTTTTATTTTTAATATATTAACAAAATTATATATTATATCTATGTATTTTTATATGTATATATTATGTGTATATATTCTGGTTTCGGATATAACAGGAGAGACTGAAAAAAGCTGTTTGAAATTCAAAAGTTTAAGCTGAGTTGGTCATTGCCCTTAGATCAAAAATTATATTCATTCTTCCCTATTTTAATGATATTTATTATTATTTTTTTTTATCTTTCTTTTTTTATAATTTTTTTTTTTTTATTTTATGTAGTTTCCATTTTATGATTGTTGATTAAGTCTAGTTTTAAGATTAAATAAGTATAAGTAATCAGTTTTAATAAGGGCAATAAAATTCTTTTTCTTATTCTATTCTAATAATGTTATGAACTTACTAAACCACTTCACATTTTTGTTAATATTCGTTAAGCAAAAATAAATGTCTCCAATCAAAAACACTAAATAAATTTATGGATGTTTCTCCTTCAATACTAAACTCCACATACGTTAATATGAAACTGTATAGTTGGGGCAAAAGGATATATAATAATATATTTTAATAATCGCCTAAAGATAATCTTTCCTAAACATAAATTTAATCCTCACGAAAACATTGCTTACCTTACAAATCACGTACACAGCGCACATGAGGATCTGGTCTAGGTGCCTGTCCATCATCAGTTGCGTCTGATGCATGATGGAGTACTCCAAACAGGTCCAGATTTTCCTCTTCAGCTCGTCATCCGTGAGACGGAGCCGCATGCATAGGTCGTTCATTCGGACCACAGCCAGGCTGTAGAACTGAAAGTTTTTCATTAATATTTCAAGTATTCATTTCATTCACTTGCTGTATCTTTTTGTTAAGTTAAAATCCATTGACTAGTTTTTCTCCAAAGATTAACGAACACAAATGAAATGTTCATAGATGTATATCAATTGCCGCTATAACAAATAATAATTAATTAAAAATATTTATTCCCTATACGATGAAAGAGATGGATAAAATAGTGAGTCTTTTATTTCTATTGAGATGAACATTTAATTTGATTATAAAATCTATTGAACAAATTATAGCAAAAATAACTGCCTCATAAATATTACCTTTCTAAAGAACAACATGAGTGAATTATTATTTTTCTTAGGAGTAGTATTTGGAGTCTTTGGAGTGATTTCGCCGTTCGTGGATGCAGGACTAGACTCATTCTTTATATTTGTTTGTACTGAAAATAGAATATGAGAATATATTTAAAAGTCCTTTGAATAGACATTTCTGCCTAGCAGATGGCCTTTCCCACCATATTCTATGTAAATTACCATACCTAAAAACTCAAAAATAATTTTTTTGATTAAAAAAAATCAATAGAATCGACTTTACATGATCAAAGTCATTGTTTATGATTTTTTAATATTTACTCATAGATAAAAATATTCTCAATTTTTATTTACTTTTAGTTGAAATAGACAAAACCATATACATATAAAAGTATATGCATTTTCTTAATGGATGTTACCTAATAAGGATTGGCCGGGCTTAACATTATCTTTGAACAATTGCTTCTTCGCTTGGTCAGCCATTAGTGGGGGGTACCGATCAATCGCCGATATTGGTGACTGAATACCTATAAAAATAATTAATAGGATTAACAAATTATCAACATAATAATAACATCAATTATTATCCATCATTATTTCTGTTATAGAAAATACATACAAACAGACTCAAATATTTAAGACTTCCATACAAAAACGTGATGTATAAAACAAATTACCTCTCCTAAGTGGTGACTCAGGTATTGTGACCTTAGAGGATGATGGGACAGATGTATTGTCAAGCTGGTCCCACAATGGACTATCTGAGGTCCACACCAGTGATTCTAGCACTTGTTCTTCGACCTGAAACAAATTGTTTTGTGATAGCGACACTATGAATTGTATAAAAAATAGAACTATCCTGTTTGGATATAAATGTTTAAATTTTTTTTAAATATAAAATAGGGGGCAAACGAGCTTGCGGGTGGCCTATGGAGGAACAGCTGCAGCCAATAAACACACATTAATGGTTGTGTTTCCAGCCCTTAAGTAGAACGCTCTCTTTTTGAAAAATTGGACGGTCGTATCTCGTAGGGAAGATTCTCGGCTGGGAGGTTCCAAGATAAAATGTCTTGTAAAGCAAACTGTGGAAGATTTCCATCCATCGAGATGGTACGGATGGATGAAATTGACACAAAAAACAATTGTTTTGCAATAGAAAATTGAAATAAGAAAAGTTCTCCAATTATGAATGTTATAAACATAGTTTTAAAGTTGTTACCATATGGTTAAATGAAAGTTATAGCCAAATAAAACATTGGTGTAAAATTATAACAGACCAATTTACTAGCAATACTACTAGAAGAAAACCCCCAAACACTCGCAGTTAACAGTTTATACAAAGACCAAACTCAAATTTAATAGGGTATAGGCGACCTTATGTCTAACAAGCAATATCTTTCAGGCAAATGTATACAAAGTTTTTTCTTTAAAAAAAATGATACACTTACAGCGTTCAAATGTTTGATAACATCTCTACTTAGTTTCTCCACCACAGCCTTAACCACCAGTTCAATGATCTTGTAGAAGTGGAAAGCACTCAGGTTGTATATTTGCAAGACCCGAGGGAACCTCAGCGAGTGGACTCCATACGAGTGTAGCACTACTTCAGTACAACAAGCATACACTGTCAACTGATAAGTCTCTTGTGATAGTAGAAGCTGAAATTATATTATAAATATTGGTTATATATTGCTCATTTGATTGAGATTTTTTTGTGAGTTTTATGTAATGCAATAAAATAATATTTAAGTACAATATTTGCTTTTTTCAATTAAATTAAAGTATTCAAGCAATTCTTTCACTACAACTTTCATTGAAATGCTATTTACTTGTAACAAATACACCAGATATTTGCAACAAAACCTCTAAAAAGTCAAAACAAAGTATATTATGCAAAATTTTCTTATAAACATTTTGAAGTCAGTTAAAAAGGTAATTTTTATCATTTAAGATATATCTTTACTAACCTGTAAGGAAACTTGTGGTTTCTTCCTATGTTCCTCGCGTAAGATATGTTCGAAGACCTTATAATATAAACATGTGACCATATTGCATCTATACGCTATTGTTTCTGAACTACATTGATTCTCCTTAAGGCTCTCAGCGAATTGTTCCATCCAAGTGTTACAAGGTTCTATAACTTTTTTGGTTATTGCTTCGTCGCTTACACCGCATTCTCTATTTAAGGAATTCTTATATATTATCATTTAGCTTCAGCCTACATATTCATATAATTTAAAAACGAAGGTTAAAACTTAATATAGTTTCAATAGTGGTGAAATCATACATATTTGAGAATGCTCAATGAAATATATACTCACGCAAACAGCTTCATTAGAGAAGCGGATGGCTGCGGCTTGGACTGCCTGAGGAACGCGGCCAGTCGGGCCAAACTGTTGTTCGCTTCGGACACTGGGGTCAGCTCTTCAGCCCTTCGTCCCAGGTACCGCCGACCAGTCAGGGGCGTGTCTGGGCAGCCTTTATTACTCTATGGGCACAAGCATCAAACTTATTATTACTTCTATGGTTAGCTACACCAATGCATCAAAAAAATGAGTTTAATTTTTCATTTGATATTTAAATGTGTTTTTTTTTGGATGGAGCCAACATAACCATGGATTATTATGAATACTTACTGGTCCAAAGTTGGCTATGATTTGTGATATTTCAGTATCGGACACTTTCTTTATTGTACCGATGTGTTCTTGAGCGTGGTCACCTGCAAATTAAAGTATTATCATTAATGGCGGGTTTTAAGATCAAATCCGAGCCAATTACATAGTTCTTCGAAGACAAGCGGATTGTGCAACTTCCAAAAATGCATCTTGTATATGAAATTTGGACATATTTTAGCCATAATGTGTCCATCAAGGATTCAATCAAGAGGCAATAGTCCAAATAATCCCTTTATACTTAATGCTTAGCCATTACAAGACTATTAGATTAGATCCTATTAGTAGACCAATTTGAGTATTTAAATATGTGTAATTCAAAATTAAATATAATTTTATCTATGCAAAAAAACTTTTTATTAAAGTTAAGATATTTCCTTCCTACCACTTCCATTGAAGTAAATAACGGCATCAGGTCACAGCAACTTATAGTCCAGTTTCGGTTAAATTTAAAGTCTGAACTATAATTGATTTTAGTTTGATATTTTAAGGGTACAAAATTAGACAAAAATTTAAATATTAAAAAAAAAACTTAATTTTCAGTTAAATATTTTGACGAGATTACGTTATTGCTGATATATTGCGGCCTATGTTATTGCTGATAATCTATTTAGTACCTTCATAACCATAATCAATGTCATTATCAGAAGTAACGTTGAGAGTATTTTGAAGAAAATATGAAAATATAGAATTCAACCAGTCTGAGATTTCCGACATTTTGTAAAATGACAATTTGGGTTATTTATTACTTTTTAAGACATTATGGCCAGCATAATGACTACTAAGACACAGTTTATATTATCTGCATAAAGACGTATATATAAAGTTTTATTATATGTTGAATAAAAAAAGTTTTTTTTTTTAAATTATGTTATGTGTTAATGTTTTTTTTTTTAACTAGATTACTCCTTATATCATTAATATATACAATTAGATCAACTTTAATAATACCCGAGTCCATGCTCGATGCAATTAAACGCGTTTTTTTGTTTTAGAATTTAATTAATGAAAGATACTGTCATAGTATTATTATTTTATGCCATACAAAGTTTATTTTTCTACTTGATGAACTATCGAAATAATGAAGGAAAGTGAAATTTAATAAACTTAAATAGGTTAAAATTGTATTTTATGCACAAAAACTAAAATTTAAATACCCTAACAACCATCAATAAAAATATGTGAAGTTTTTTTATTGCTCCTATATCAGGAACTAGTAATGTATAAAACAATTTTCGTACGTATATCAGGACGGTATTTGTACGGTACCGTATACAGCAACCGCGAGGAAATACATCGAATTACATACCTAAAAATATTCTTTCATCAAACTCTCCAACGCTAAGCACATATGTCTCATATAAATTGTTTAGTGATTTCACATTGACATCAAAATTTCCAATATCCAAAATTCCCAATTGTTCCTCGCTGTCTCCTTTTAAGATCTGTTAATAAAATACATATTATTTAATTTCGACCATAATTATACAATCATAGATCATGATTAAAGCATCATATATTGATGTTAGCTTGAGGCTGATTTCCCTTGCTATGTTGAAATGGTGATGAAATCTATAGTAAGAAATCTTTTTATACTAAATTTCTTAAATGTTCACTGATCTATTAATACAGAACAAATATCAAGACATACAAAAATCGCATATAAAATAATATAAGCATTTTTTACATAAATTTTTATAATTATGAATGTGGCAATGGCCTTCATTGATAGGCTCCTTATAGGTGTTAACATTCAAATATTATCACACAATATCATATGGGACTCTTCTATTTGTTTAGTTTTATAAAATAATACAAAATCTTACCCCTTTTTCAAAGAATGATTTGATAACTCTATTCCAGCTGTAGTCCTTCATAGTTCGCGCCTGCACTGCAAGGCCATCTTTAAGTTCACATAACACTGATATAATACAAGGTGCATTTTTTGGTTGTTCAAAGTCATCTTCTGACCAATCACTTGGGAGCCCTGCAAAGACATATTTCAATAATACTTATGACTCAGGTAGAGTAACTTTTAAGAAAATTAATAATAAAAAAAAATATTACCTCTAAAATTTGGATTCAATATATCCCTACGGTCTGCCATAAATGCATTAGCAAACATAAAGTCCAAACAAGATAAGAGCAAATGGTACATGTCCACAAGATCATCAGCAGAATTGTGAAACTCTCCTTTCACACTTATATAAAGGCACCAAGTAAAGTTAAATAATGCATTGGTACTGCAAGGCTGAAGTCTGTAACAACAGAATTATATACATGTTGACCTAGTTTTATTATTAACATGTGTTTGCCACATGTTAAGGGCATCTAAAGGAAGTTTGGCTATTAAAATACTATGAGAAAAAAACTTTTACTAATACAGAAAGGGGAAAAAAATTATAGAGTCCATATGAAAAAAAAATTAAGTGCAACTTAAATGTTTCTATTTTAATAAGCACCAGATAATTACAGATGGCCCAATTTTAATGATTGTTACAGTATTCTATTATATTTGTAATCTGTATTGTATATACTATACAATAACCATTTTCTTTAATTATTATGAATGTACTTACTTTTGCTTCTTGCTACTTTTGGTTTTGACTGGTTCATTTGTTAATCCCATGAAAATTTCTTGAAACAGTGGTTGAAATTTTCTAAACAAGATTGTTGATACAGCAAATTTGTGCTCCAACCTACTGATTTTATCTTTGAAATCAGATGGCATTAGAGTCATATCCATCCAATTTTTAATTTTGGTAAAAAACTGAATAAGACTGTAAGAGAAATAATTAAATTTATAAAATTTACACCTATTGAACTGGTGAATATAAACATCAGCTTATTTGGAATATAAAGGTAAAAGTACTTTTTTAACATACCTAATATTACATAATCTAAGTAATCTTGTTAAGCTAACACAGTTCCCTTTTACTGCCTTCCCTGATTCTACAGTTGGTGTAATGGAGGTTCTGCAGGCAACATAAAGAGCACATGCCATCCAGTGTAATAAGTCACCCTGAAACAAACATTTAATAGTATGTACAATTATCCACGACCAGTAATATTATAAAAGTAGATTATTTAGGTTAAATCCAATGAAAAGTAACAAAATTAAAAAGTAAAAACACGATAGATGTTGAGGTTGAAAGTAACATGGGAATATGGGCTTAAGATTACTTTAAATGTTATTAATCTAAACTACTTACGTCTAAAGTAAAGTTTCGCTTTATTTCAGCAAATGAATCTTTTGATTTTTTTGTAGCCCCTGCATCTACATTTAATTGCAAACACAGATCGTCCATAGCATTAATCCAATTTTCGTCACTTTCTTCTTGATTTGACATTTTTATTTGTAAAAATATTAATAATTTACTTTTAATAATAGACCATTAAATAAAATTAAATCAATAAAATACGGCCTTTATCTTATCCCGATTTTTCCTTTTTTGACAGATACTTGGCGGGAATTATACACATGAATACTCCCACTTGCGCGGGACACCTACAGTGACAACTAACATTGATATTTGACATCAATTTGGACAATTCTCTACATTACAAAAATAAAGTAAAACTATACCAAGTCCAGCTCACTTTATAGTTGATTTATGATTTTAATTTAATGAACTGATGTGTATTGGTACTTTCTAATACTAATGCTGTGGTTTTTAGGAAATACCACATAATAGTGGTGGAAATTAAGTCCCTGTTAAAATTCCCTCGGTTGTGTTGGTGCGATGGACACACAGAGACAAAGAACTCAAAACCTTATTGCAAAAAAAATCGTGCAGGTTAATACTTAAAGCCTACGTGAAGCCGAAAAGCATGGCGATCGTAAAAAAAGATCGCATTTTTTTTCTTCTAAGTAAAATTCTGTTATTTTACAATATTAGATAAATGTTACCGGTGTAATGTGACAGTTGACAAATCGCCGAGTAATTATTATATCTTGGGGACATACAACAGCACTTATGATATTTTTATTTATATTTATTTTTGTAAATCAGATGAATTATGGCTCGAGTACGAAATGCGAGTAAATTTTGGCACTCATATGCTTGAATCGTAACGATCTCTCGATCAGATTTTTTGACGAATAAACTTATTATAAATCATTACGAGATGTTCCGTCGTTTTTACAGTAGGTCTTGTGTTTTATATAGCGTGAAGAAACAGGGGATGAAATTACATAAAATGTTAAATCCTAAAACCAAACGGTATGTATATCATACAAACTGTTGCAGACTAATAACAACAACCAACATTATTTATAGGTTATGTTTGTTTTAGACGGTGGTATCCATCTCAAACCACGGATTTAAATATGCTTCCCACTCTGAATAGTTTGACAAAAACTCAAAAAGTTCCTGATAACCAGGGAGTACGTAGAGTAGCTGTATTAAATAAACTGTTCATGAAACATATTACAGATATAATGTCTACTGGCACTGTTTCAATGGATATTATTGGCAGAGGAATAGAAATATCTAAGGTGATATATTTTGATTTACAATTTTTATCTACATAAAAACTATATTCCCTTATTGGACTATATAATTAAAAATGAATAAATGCATTACAGACTAACATATTTAAAAAGGGTGTTCTATCTTTTTACAAATCACTTTTCTTAAAGAAGTATAATAAATAATGAAAGATGAGTTTAACATTTGCATTAGCAAGACATATTTTCATAAATTGATCTTCATACATTATTTCCCTTAGTTATTTTACTGCTCAAAATTTTGGATTTGTGTTTGACATTGAAAGGATTTGCAGGTCAATGTTGCAAATGACTTTAAAACCATCAATATATTCTGGGTTTGTAAAGGTGACACAAGCGATGAAGAAACTGAAAAACTATTACAGAGCACTGCAGGACCTTTGAGGCACGAGCTATCTACCTTAAGACTCATGGGTGAAATCCCTTATTTATTTTTTGTGAAAGGTATTCTTGATTAATTTTTATATTTTATAATTTTGTAGAAATATGATATTAAAATGTGGCTACTGTGGTGTTTGCAGATAAGCAAGAGTCTCAGATTGTTGATATTGATAAAAGGTTACAGCAAGCTGACTATGGTGAGGACTACACACCAACTGATATGGGAGAGCTACTGAAATCTGAATTCACATTGACCATGAAATTATCACCAGAAGTTAAGGTAGAGCACTATGAATAATTTTTGTTAAAAAACAAATTTATTATAAAACAATTTGATGAAACAACATGTTTTTGATCTAAAGTTGGATGGCACAAACTGTTTTCGGAGGTCACAATTGTTCAGAGATGCTTTCAATCATCTTATTCAGGAATGAAACATGCTTTCTTGAACTGTCCTAAAATATCATAACTTGCCATTTCACCACATTTTGTGTCAGGTCTGCAATATGATTGATATTATTATTGCTCACTGATGCAAGCAGTGGAAGGAAATCCAGATGGCATTCCTAATTGAATCCTTGAACTGTCAACACAATTAATATTTGTGAAGGCCAAATTACATATTATGTGCATATGTCTGAACTGAATATTTGTGCTTGTTGAGACCTTAAATTTGTATTTTGTATTTATGTATTTTGATTGAAATTAAATTTTTGAGAATTTTACTGCCATCCAGCCTTTTTATGATTTATTGTTCATTTATTATAATTTATTTAAATTAAACAGACTAATCACATGCTTAAAGTTCTCAAAAAGTGAGCTGCTATGCTCATATTAAGAAATATATATAAAGAGTTTGAGTGAATGTATTTTAATGTATTGTAATACAAGTGGTATGTGAAAAATTTGTGTGTGTGTGTATAAATTTGTGAAAAATTGAATATCGCCTGAAAAAAAATATTGGTTACAGGCAAAAATTAAGCAGTTAGAAGACAATCAAGAAATAATAGAGGAGCCCATACCAGAAATGACAAACTGTGTGTATGGTCTGGATCATACCAAAATTATGAATAGGTAAATGCATGATAGGCATAGTTTCAAGTGGCAATTTCGTGCAATATCGGTTCTATCATCATACTATATCCAAAATATCATTTTAGGTTGTTAGCAGCAAGAAAGAAGAGTAAGGAAGCTTGGGAGAACCTGGAATCAGAGTCACCTGTGATATCGTATCGTACTACAAATACGAATCCTTCTAATATTGATATTAAGGAACAGAAAAAGGAGATAGCCGAGTTCCTAATGAAGCGCCAGGTTTTTATAATTATCTTAATATTTCAACAACAAGAAATAATTTCAGAAATATATAGAACCTCTTCCCTATCTACACTTATATTATAAAGAGGACAGATTTGATTGTTTATTTGTGAATAGGCTACGAAACTACTGGACCGTTTCAATAACTATTTTAACCTTAACCTTAGACAGGTAAATCTTTACTGACATAGGCAATATTATATGTTCAATTTTTTTTGATAATTAATCATAACAAATTTATGTACGCATGCCCTGGTTGTTCACTTTTCCGTGAAATCGCAGGAACTGCAAGTAAAAAAATCTGTTCCATTACTGCTGAAATTTTGTAAAGAATTTCGGACAGAAATAGATGAAACAGTATATTATTATAAGCAATCACATTGATTTTTTGATGAATGATGAATAATATATCTAGAATATATTGAAGTAAAATATTTAAGATTATAAGTATTTATTTGAATTTTGTGATTGTAATATGAAGTTGAAAATTGCCAACACACAATTCTAATAGACCAATAATCCGCGATAAAACACTCGAAGATTGTCCCCGACACCTCAGTATCCTCAGGATTTTGCCTCTACGAACAGCGTTCATAGAGTGATTTATGATTCTATTAATTTTAAAAACAATAAATTTAAAAATCATTACGAACGAATTTCTATTTATACATGACTTATTATGGAAATGATCGCCCTTTAAACATTAATGTTTATATATGTTTGTTAAGATAATTGTAAGTTCAAATAAGCGTCAAATAAATAAAACAATAAATCTTTTTATCATACATTCTCCGCTGCAAAGTAAGCAAAAACATTGTTATCACGCAATAAATTAATTTAAAATGCATTTTATGAACAAATTGGCATTAATGTTATAATGGTAATAACAACACACATGTTTTCTTTGTTACTTGTTCTGAGATCTTACGTTAAGTGAAAAAATAGATCAATTTAAATAAAACTGAACAAATCCCTATAAAACGATACTCCGCGAAAAACCCCACAACCACTCGACGTACGTTTCGCCCCGACACCGGAGCATCCTCAGGAAGTTGCCTCTTCGAACAGCGCTCGATGAGTCTATATCACTATATAGCACTCACATACTCTGTGGGTTTTTTGCGGATTGCTTACATATTGGTCTATTAGGGTTTTGTACCGTGTATTTCCGCAAGGTACCGCCTGATTCTATTAATTTTAAAACTGAACAATAAAAAAACAGAATGAACATTCTACATTTAATATGTATTTAAATCTATTGAAAATTATTTTTACGCAGAATAGATAAACAATAAAGTTGTCTTTAGTGTTTTAGAATACTATTGTTATCTAAGATAATATGAGATTACATCCAACTATTTTCTATTCATAACCTAATCTCTTAAAAAATTCGCAATGCATTGATTTATGTTCAAGTGTTCCTAATTGAATAAAATGCCGGAAGTTAAGACAATCATAGATAACAAATGAATAAACAAAAGAGGAATAACTCATGATTCAGGCAAATATTCGTAGCGCATTTTTTTTAATAAGTGAAAAGATTAAAGTATCTTTAAAACATTGAATTTAATTCCAAATGAATTTCTATTTAGAACATAAAAAGGTTTTCTATGATAGAAGGTGCTCTCAGATTTTTAAACTGTTTCACATGAAATAGGTCGTCTATTGAATGTGCTGTTTTGATGAGGTCAGCTTATTTCAAATTCGCTTAATTCACTTTGAGATTTGACCTATATAATTTAGGTTTTTTAATATATTTTAAATTAATTAAAATGCATACTATAATGCCCCCATTTTAGTGTAACGCGAGCAAAGGAACAAAATTTTTCCGATTTTACAATTTTTTTCGCTATAATAGATACTAGAAATGTTATAACTCCTCTATAAATAGATTATATAAAAATTCCTAAGATTGGCACGTTAGAGGTTAGATCAAACAAACACTTTGTATAATATTGTTTGTTTAATATTATATTGGTATAGATTTCAGCTGCTAAAATCAGAATTATCGCTCGTTGGACTTTTACGTGCAATAAATATATACAATTATTATTGATATCAATGTATATAAAAGTATATTAATAGATAATAAATTTCCAGATACTTCACAATAAGCTGCAGAGGGAAAGGCGAAAGCAAGAATTTGCGATGATCGAGGAAGAAAAATATGAGGAAGGAGATGAAAACATATATGAATTTTGTGATGACTATGAGGATAATTATGATATAGAGTATAGTTCTATAAAGAAATAAATTGTGCATATGCTGTTTGTAAATTGATTGTATGGTTGAGTAGATTTTTTTAATTTTTAGAATTCAATGAAGGTTCGTTGAAAATAATTGTAGAGAAACTTCTTTAATATTAGTGCAAATTTTTACATAGCTCGTAATTTTGAGTGCTTTGTAAAACTTATAGTCAGTGAGATAATGGGATGTAATGAACATATAGAATTTTCTTTTTCGTCATTGCGGTTGCCTTAAAGAGAAAGCTTTTTAGCGATAAGGCTGCCCGTTGCACTCCTTTTAGTTGTTGCAATGCAATGTGTGTGAATAAATAAAAAATTAAGGAACGATCAAATTTTAAAAAAATAAATAAATGAAAACGTGTTTTCATTAAATTTCTCGGATTGACAGTAAGTGCCAGATTTGTAAATTTTCTGATTACTTTAAATCAAAATTGCAAAAGTCAAAACGTCTTAAGTATGGGTCCAGAGTGGTATTTTTTTTTTCAAATTTTACTATCGTAGCTTGAGACGCCTTGTTTACTTTCCTAAAAATTGTCTCCTTTCTTAAGTTGACAAATTTATGAAGCTATACAATGGTGTCTATAGTTATCGTAAGTGACATATTCGATTTCAAGGATTAAAAATAAATCCAATGATGTGATTTATCAAAATTTAAAACCTTATTTAAAAAACCTCGATGTGCCTCATCGTTAAGGTAAATTTGGCCTAGACGCCCAGGTGAAAAAATAATTCTGTGTTTCATTATACAGATAAATGTATAATACATTTAAGAAACACGCGTTAACCAAAGACAATGCTGACTACAATTGGATTATTTATGGTAAGCCATTCCAACAAGACAAAAAGGATATAATATTAGTCTTTTCTCGTTAATTGGTAAATATACCCGGCTAATATTCGTAAAATAAGTTTTAAGCTCTAAACGAGCGTATACTCTGCAAAATCGCTTACTTATATCTATTATTTTATATATGGAAGCTTTAAGTGATAAGCAAACGTTATTGTTATAGATAATTTTAGTATTAGATTGTTGAAATAAATGTTCATTTGAATATAAAATTTATTTTTATGTCCCCTCAAAGTAATCCGATTAAGTACCTCATTAAGGAGTGCAGGAACAAAACACGGGAACAGCTCAAGTAATTAAAAGCGGGAAAATTGCACGTGTTTTCTGCATCCTCAAACCGCAAATGGCGACCTAATTAATGTGTAGGCTTCAGGAATCGCATAAGCCTTTTTTCCTACAACCATAATGTTTATTAGTACAAGAAAAATAGAAATGATAAATGTACTAACGTCTCCTTGTATTTAGATTTTGGAAATCTATATAATAAAAATATAGTATACACGCAGGTTACATGAAAAAATAGTCCTGTTAAAAACATTAATGTTTGTGTGAGCTTGTTTGTCATGATGATCCAACGGTTAAAAAAACGGGAACCCTATAACTATGTCCGTGCCGTGAAGCGAGAAAATTGAATGTATTTTAATGGAACTTTTGAATGATATGGCTTGTCATAAGATAAAGGCTAACTTTAAATCCCTTAGGCTGAGAGTATAAGTGCTATCAGCCTAACAGTTATTGCTGATTTAAAGTTAGTTTATGTGCCTTATCTGTAGTATAAATAAGTGGTACAATACGATACGATGGTGGATGTTGATAATTTCAGTAAAACGTAATGTGGTTTAAGTATACTAGCAATTAGTCGCTCCCTAATCGAACCCAGAGCAAGTTGCAAGTTATACGCAAACGAAACTCATGACCCGGAGTTATAATTTTTTTTTAGTTCTATAATCGTCAATGCATTTGTAAGACCTGAGTGTCAATATGGATTACATCTGCACATACTCTAGACAAGTCTACATACGAGTACTTAGTGCACCCATTAAGTACTATTATCTGGGATGAAGGCACTTCATAAGACTGTAAATAATCGTTCCTCGTAAATGCGGTACTAGTATAGCAAAGTAGACTATATGTATAGCATTAACTCTGTATATTAGCTATTATAAAAAATCTTGAAAAAAAAAAATTCTACATATGATTTGTAAATGATGTATTTTATAGGTATTATTAACGAAACCTGTTTGACGTTCTTTCTGTTCTTTTAGATTTTTTTAAATTTTAGACGTATAAAACATGCTGTATTGAAATTTTATATTGAGAAGCTAATATATGTAGTTCAGCGTATGTCCAATTTATTTTGAAATTTCTACGATAAATAGATCACTGTTCAAGATTTCATTGAAAATGCTCGGTGCATTATGCATATAAATGGGAAAGGTTACGACACAACCAAACAAGACATAACCTACCACCATGTCTTAAGATTGAAATATCCAATTTTCGAAATTGAAAAAACTACATATCATATGTAGACTTTATCACTTTATATAATCCAGATAATTTACTTATAACATTATAATCTAGGTATTTTTAACACAGTAGCAACGTTTTTACAAGTAGTCGTAGTAGCACGATTTCAACGAATATAGAAGTATACTTCTTGTTTAAACTGTCTTATTTCGTATGATAAGTTTAATTTTTGTTTCGATGTTAATTTGAGTATTATAATGAATATGTTATTTAATTTGTAACTAGAACGTATAAACCCACAAATAACGGTCTCCATTTAAACGTATTACAAAATTAAACTCATAAAACAACTACGAGGGTACTAAACGTGGTTTATAAGTTGTTAGTGTCAAGAGCTCTGGATTTCCCAGGCGATCAATAGCAATCTGGGTCTACGACAGGACTACGTTTTTTTATTATTGATTTTGTCATGTCTCGAGTGAATTCGCCTTAAACACTCGGAGGAAAGGACCCTATATTTGAATTAGAGATGAGAGATATGCTTCTGGTGGGGTTTTATTTTGAACAATACGATTTCAAATGTTGAGTTAAGTAATATTATAAAACAGGGTTTATAAACGTTCCGTTATACTGTATTTAAAATTGAATAGGCGTGATGTTTTACACATTTTTATATTTGATGAAAAAGTACGATTGTGATTGACAATTATTAGGTTATTATAAAGAAAAAAACATACCAAACTGATACTCATGTCAAATAAATTCCCAGAAGAGCTACAAAGACGAAATCAAATCTTTATTGGAAGCTGTCTTCTCCGCGTAATCGAATTTACGTACTAATTTATTTAGAATACGCCATCGTAGCTTTTTTCTCTCGACGAATAAGTTAAAAGCCTGAGATAACATTTTTAGTAAGGAAGTCTTAAATTTTATTTTCTTTTACAAAATAATGTCTCTTAAGTAACATTTAATTGCCTTTCTTTACTTTCTGTCTATATAAGAAAGAGTAATCCTTGCGGTTAAAAATATAGGTACTTATTCATACTAATCAAATATTTTTCTTTTCCTCAAAGTATTGGTAATTTATATTACTCTCCGTACTTTCTTTTTACACGCTGTACTGTTTTTAATTTACTCTAATTGTTTCGAAAACAGTAATTATTCCAAGAAAGAGTATTGAAAAGCTCTGTATTTAGCCCTGAACCAATTGGAGCAAGGGCGAGATCCCTTTGAAGGTTAAATTGAGCTATAATTAATCCTTTAGTTACAGCATAAGTTTAGTTGAGTTTTGTAGGATTATCAGTCAATTGTCACTTAGTAATCCCTGTAAATGCTCTATTGATTTCAGGACATGTTAAGTGTGTATAGTGTTATAGTTATAGCAGTGTTATAGATACAAATCGCAATACAATTAAATGTTTAGTTTTGATTAGGGATGACACTTTAATTTTGTACTTAATTAAATAAACTGTTTATACTTAAGTAAATAATATAAGAGAGTGAAAATATTAAAGAACAAGACAGGAATAGCACAAAAGAACATTTTATGATTTCATAAACGTCATATTCGTATAGTGTGCCAAACAAGAAATATCTTATTATTTATGGTTTGCTTATAATAGGTTTTCATTCGGGGGTTGATTCTCGGGAAAACAATAATTGTTTAAAGTGAGGAAACACAGAAAAAGGCCACCGAATTGCCTACGATTGATGAACATTAAAAATACCAGCCTAACTTTTTAAACCTTTTGAAAACCCCGCCGGGGGTTTTTAACAAAACCGATGTTCAATAAATGTGATTTTTTGTCAATTAAAGTGGATAAATAGAGAGCCCGTATAGACTTAGGTGACGAATGAAGACAAATTGGCTTATGTAACAAAAGATAAATAAGGGGCAGACGAATTCTCAATCGAATGAAACTAATCTCGTAATGGCTACCGCTGTGATTGATAATAAATTGTATGAGATACGCTAGATGTACGATGAATGAACTCCTATTAACTTATTATACTATTCATGAAATTACAAGCTAAAGAAATGCTGTTTTTATATTTAAAATTGTTATTTTTTAATTAAGGCCATGTTTATACTGAGCCCACTATCAAGGCGCAATAATGCTGCAATGTTATCGACGAGGGAAGGTCATGCACAATAAATGTATCATCGTGTTTAATCAAGCGCCGCATTACGTCTTGTAAATAGGAAATTCGGTAAAAACAACAATCGCCCCAGCTCGCCATTACAAAACCTGCTGTTTTATTCAACAAGTTGCAACTTTGTCAGAAATTGGAGTAAACTCCACCGTTTTGTGGATAATAATCATACATTTCAGGTCTAGGTTTCAGGACTAGGCTGTTAGCATAACAAATAATATTGTTTAAATATCGTATCAAATTCTATATTAACGCACTTGTACCATCGACCGTGTTGCCAAGTCACGTGCGGTTCGAATTACTCGATTCTTTAAGATTTGGGGCTAGGATTCGCGGTTATAGTTTTTATGTTGGCCATAGCGTAATAAAGTTAATCCAGGTCCTGTGTAGTGCATTACAGAGGGGCGAGAGGCGCGGGGCAGACGGCCACCTGTTCGGCGAGCGCCCGTCGCCCCCACGGCCCTGCGCCCGCCGCTGCCTCCGCCACCCCCCGCTGCCCCCTCCGCCCCCCGACGACGCCCGGCACCCTCGATGCGCGCGCTTCGCCCTTCCCTCCACTCATTCGTTTCGCGACGCGTTGTCTCACCGGCCGGCTTCTGCCTCATTCGCCCGGGCTCATTCGTACCGCGTACGCTCACCGTAACACCCGATAGCACATTTTCACTATAGACATGACAGAAAGCACAGACACCCCCGCGGCCGCAGCGCCAGAGAAGACCCCGACCGAGAATGGAACCACTGAAACGCCACCAGAAGAAACGCCAGAAAAGGCCACAGAAGAGAAAGAAAAAGAGACCCCTCCTCCGAAGGAGATGCGTGCCGTCGTCTTAACCGGCTTCGGTGGTCTTAAAACTGTCAAAATTCTGAAGAAACCAGAACCCACACCGGCCGAGGGTGAAGTTGTCATTCGAGTCAAAGCTTGGTAAGTGTTTTTTTTCAATTGAATAAGCAATTTCTCGAAATATATAATGACTACGATCTAATCTACCAACGGTTTCTCCTAGTTAATTTTAATTTGAATTTGAAATTATTTTCCGTTCTAAATGAATTATCACCACGTTAATTAAATTGGCGCTCGATATTTCGTGCATAAGGCGCGCGGTATATTCTATAAAACAAGTCCCGCTCTGGACCGGCATGCAGCTTCATTAACATCTGCCGAGTGCCGAGGCGTTGCACAGCTAATGTACGCGATTGAAAATTCTGCACACACTTGCATCAACTTCGACTGCCAGTTGCCGCCGGGTGACGCGCCCTAAGCGGATTTACTCCTTAACGACCATAGGCAAAAGCATGATCGGCGAATTAATATTGGCATTATTGTTCGTTGTTTATTGAATTCATTCCTGGAATCTTATTTGCTTACAATGTATAAAACAAACCCATACTGTGAATAAAATTTTCAACGTAAAAATGTAAAAATGGAAGTCAATGGGTAGATGAAACGCACCGACATTGTTCTTTGTGTTCGTTTTTATCGTTTCAGTTCAGATAATGCATCATACCGATTGCGGACTGGCTACTTACGACTCACGACTTATCTGCCACTTTTCTTGTTAATATTAACTGCTTTCGAGCTTAACAAAGCGGCCACTTAACTGTGAAAGATGGCTTCTTTACGACTGTTGGTTTTAATAAAATTAACGAGTATTGTTCACATGTGGGGTTCGTTTCGTTCTGTTGATAGATTTGATGTGTTCTGTTGTAGCGTTGATGTCTATAAGCAGGGAATGGCGCGTTTCCTGTAACTAATGTTAGCGGGTGGATTGGATATTGTTGAAGGTAGCAGGGGCTGAATGTGCGTAGGTGAGAAGGTGAGGCGCCGGCATAGCACATCCCCGCTGGTCTAAATATAGCTCGCTTATCGTCGACTTACTATGTAAATGACCGCACAACTCTCGGTACAGCTGCCGCAAAAATATTATCTCCACCGCAAGGTAGTTTAATATCGTAATTTCAATATACCAAGATATAAATGTTATATTGCAAATCATGCAGTTTTGGTTGTAAAATAAACAGCATTAGAAATTGAAATTACTGAAAATGGAAAATCAATTCATCATATCTATAATATAATCACTCGCCTTGCCACGAATTAATGATTCCATGTTATAATCTAATATCTACTGAAAAACAAGAATCGAGTCATCGCTTGAAAGTGAAAATTAAAACTTAAACTTGTTGACGTAGGGTTAAAAAAAGTGGATTATTTGAATCTACCCACACTTATTTATGTGTCATTTCTGCTGATTTTTTAAATAGTTATCGGCTAGATAACTCTTTTAAAGGTTGCGTAGAGTAACATTAGCCTAGTTCGGCAGGAAATAATTAAATTGATAGGTTTTAAGTATGCATATTAATGTGAATCGAATAATAGAAACATATTATTTTAAATTATTCGGTTATATTCCGCTTAAAAACAGATTTAAATGTATATTTAACTAAAATCAGTTTAATAATCTCCTCAACTACTCTAAAAGTTTGCCTAAAAATTTTACATACTTGCCAATCAAATTTTTAATAATGGGCCTGTTTCTAATCATTGAATACCGCTGTATCTCGTAATATTTCACGATGGGTTCGGACTAAATAACACCATTATATTAAATTAGGTCAAGTCAGTGTCAGAAATACGTGTTCCGACAAGACTCTACTTATACTCGCCCTCGTATGAGTGACTTTCTCGAAGTTTTTTGTAATGTAAAAAAACTAACACTGATTCAATACAGAGTTCACATAGTTAAAGGTTTTATTTTTATTACTTGGCACGAGATTATACTGCGGGTGCTATCAACCGGTAGCTTTGCTTTAAATTTTGTTTTCCAGTTTTGTATATTACGCTTCTTCACAATTTCATGATTTACGCACCAAAATTAATAGTAGCCTTTCTTTGCTGCTAATATATGGCTTACGATAGATGGAGTGCAGTATTGTGCATTTTAATGGACGTCGAAGCCACATAAGATGGGAGAGATGAATTTGTTTATTACCCTCTTCCTTATTGAGAACGTCTGTGCGAGATAGCTCTCTTCCTATGAGTCACTGGAAAGTAATGTCCTCGGCGAACTTGGTCGATCAAGTTTGTCCACTATGATCTACACAGAATGGAAATTTTCCTAGATCTATGATGCCTTCACGATTGCCCATCCAATTGCTTCAGATAATGTAGGGAATTGTTAAACCGAAATAGTTGTTGATTAATTTATGAAAATTCATCCAGTCAATTTACATACATAATTCCCTGCATTGTAGCATGTAAGAGAATTTAATTTGTACCCCTATCTTCAATAATAAAATGAATAGGGTATCTGTTCATTTACTGTAATTGGAAGTAATCATTTATTTTCGTTGTGGAATGTTATCTTTTTACGAAATGATGAATAGAAAATTTTTATATTATTTCCCGTATTGATTAACAATTGCGGAGTGCGTCACATTTGGAACTAAGTCGGGTTTTGGTGAGTCAGCACTACTACATTGACTCACTAAATGCAAAAACGATAACAAATGTAAACTAATAATAGCGTACGCCTTTAATCCATTGAAACATGGGGGATGACTGTCATTAAATTGAGTAGGGGTTGAGTTTCGAAGAATTGTTGTAATGGTGTAGTACTACGAGTTATGAATCAGGTGTACACTAGACGAGGTCTGGCTCGGTTTGGCCCTGTGCCATGTTTGAGGAATAAAATGCACAGATGCTGCCGTTGCCCAACAGTGCTCACATTGTTGCCAAAGTCAACGAACTTACGAAAACCTTTTCGAATAATGTGTCCTTAATAATCCACTCTATATGGAATGAACCATGTCGCATACTCTTAGTCTTTTTTCCCCCAATGCGCGAGACAAATCTCCGCGTGCTCGTTCGCGGAACTTTGGTATTTCGTGAGTTCCCATTGAAATAAAATTATCGATATGGAACGATTTCTTATCAATTGTTTTATTGAGTTTAATTACGCACATATTGATTGCTGCGTAAATTGAATTGGAAAATCCCGTGACTCGATGTTCGCATGAAAAAGGGGTGTGGTCGCGTTGCGCCGGGGTTTTAGTCAGTGGTGCGGCGGTGAGGTGGGGTCGCAAGTGCTTCGGTGATGTCTGGCGGGGGTGAGGGTGAGTGGGGAAGGGGAAATGGGGGGTGAGTGTTGCTGGCAGATCAATACGGCGCGTCCCATACCCCCTCGCGCCCGACCAATCTCCGCAGGCCTAACGTCTTTCGACGCTGCCTGTTTTTTATAGTGTCCATCACCTACACTTGCCATATAAGGGAACATGCTATATATGCCGAGTTGAGGAATTGTCTGAACCCTAATCCCCGGCCCAGACGTTAAGTCATTATTCACGTTATACAATAGATTCTGACATTGCGTGCTTCTTTTGCCTTGCTCGAATTCGTAATGCACCTGTTGAATAATTTCTTCTTGCCAAACTGGAAAAGGCATATCCACATGCAACGTATATCATATTAATTATTGAAGTTCTGAGCAACAAAAACAGATTGAAGCCGGGAACCGGATTTGGGACAGCCACCAAACATTTGAACACGTGTTGCGAGCGAACAATTATAAAAAAATGACCACATGTCTAACAATGCTAGAACAGTGTGAAAGCACAAGGAAGTGTCTGACATCTTTCCGGGATACGAGTAAAGTAAAAGAATCGTGTGTTGAATTAAACATGGTTTTATAAGGTATTCCGGTGACTATAATCTAACTATGCGTTATCGAGTTGTGATTCACCGTTGCTAAATTATATAGTTTTGCTATTTTTTACCAATTACAATGTTATGAAGAAAATTCCACTACTACAATAGACGAATATTTAGATATTTATATTTTGGGTCAGTAAAGCTTACGATATAATTCGGAGTGGGGTCCAAACGTGTATGACTTAGTATTTCTTCCATAACCACATAAAATCCAATGATATCATAAAAACAACATGTCGCTACTTGGGTCACGATGTATATTTCAAATGATCGTGGTTCGATTGATTGATTTTTCACTTTTACTTTGGTTTAACTCATTCAGTTCATTCCCATAAGACTGTCGTTTGTTAAAAGCGTTAATCGTTAAAATTCGCTAAAGTGAATTTTATGAGATAACATGCCCTATTAAATATGATTTATAGCAAGCCGCGAATCAGACGGGAAATAATTTTTAATGAACCATCACACATGTATTGCGTATGACTGTAATATTACGTCAATCTATTATAATGTCTATGGTTTACTTGTAAACCCATGCATTGTAATACAGATTTTTTTTTACAAGATAACTCTTCCTGTATAATGACGCTTGATTTTCAAATAATTCGCCGGAAATCAAACTTAAGACCACATTTACCCATTTTTGCGAACCGTTGGATCACGTCGATTCGCTAAACGCCAAGACTTTGCCTTATGAATTTTCGTTACTGTTTAATAATTATATCAAATACCGGTAAATAATTATTTACGTTCATTAAGCGCTTAAAGCTAATAAAATTATACCCAAGGGTATAATATCCGAATTTTCGGCACGTGTCAAAATAGGGTCAAGTAGAAGGGTAAAATTTGTTGACGCAATACTCATTGCGTGAGTACCAACGATTATTTATTATAATTTATTACTTAATCTTTATCCTAGATACCGTTTATAACTTTGTTGGTGACTGTTCTTATTAAATGAAGGCAATCTCGAATTTTACTATTATATTTATATAGTTTCTTTTTATTAATATATATCAAATTAATAAGTCCTCTGTAGGGTTATATTAGTTTAAACCCGAAATTGATTTAAAATAAAACCTCCCTGTTCTGTATTCATTACAATAGTATTTAGTCATATCTGACTCAAAAATATCATTAATTCATCAGGAATGTGTTTTATTATGAAAATTTATAAAAATAATAATAATTGTGTAGTTTGTTCATATTAATTGATAAAACATTTCACGATCAAACAAAAGCTGTTAATATTATATAACTATCAAGTGATGGCTACCTCTATAGATAATAATTTATAATTGTCAAACAAAAATATTTTAGTGGCGATATAACATTCATGACCATCAATTCTTTCCTGTATGGAATAATAATACACATGTTCTGGAGTGAATTTTGTGTAATTCGTATATGAAGGTACTAGTTATTTAAAACTGTAGCTACAATATAAAATATTCCACTTTTGAGTAATTGTATGCCGAATAAAAGTCTACTATTATTAACGTTCATCTTAAACTGGTTTGTCGGTGTGCTCGAATACCGAAGCTACCGGTCCTTTTTACGAATTAAAAATTAATATTGCGGCCGGATCGTGTTACTTTCTTCAAGGATGTAATCCCTCCGAGCCTTGGCTACAGTTGTATCAATGTTTTCGTAAGTAAAAAGCGACTGAAACAACTTTGGCAAGAAAATTCTTTATGTATTTTGTTGCGAGTTTTCGTTACGATACGTACCACGGACAAGAAGACCCTGAAAGGGATATGTAAAATTGCGACGTACATTTTTTTCTTCTCTATGTACTTTATCCGAACACGTTCGGCTTAGCTGGAATTTATATTTTTACGTTTACAATTGGTTGGTTACGTAATAAGTTTATATTTCTTAATGCTTAGGACGTTTTTGTGACTATAGGAGAAAGTAAGCGATAAGTTGTCTGTGTTATGCTATCAGTACGGCGACTATAAAATAAATAACATTATACCACTCAAATTCCTCCTCCGCGACTCAAAATGATGTCGCGGACTTTAATTTGTGTATAACCTCGTGACACAGTCATGGGGGACCCTATCGGTTCATAATGAATCTCGTTCCCCAAAATAAGGGCATGGGATGGTCATATTCTGTTTATAGCCATGTATCCAATGCGTTATTATTTTTTCCGCCCGTATACCCCGAAATGAGGGTTCCTTTCATTAACTGTCACTCGTGTTATAAAAGTGATTTTGTTGTTATTGTAAGGTTGTTTGCTTAAGATGTTGTTCTTCATACTTAAGGTTATTTAGAAATATTCTTAGAGATTGTGTCAACGTTTTTACGACGAACGAAACGAAAACGAGATTTTATTACTCTTAAAATACAGGGCTTCAGCGATAAATTGACTTACGACTATTGTTATCTCGTTCAAAATAAGCCTAAATGTTTGGTTTGTATAATGTTAAACGGACATCAAAATCTATCCTGAAATGCTGGCTGAAATATGTATTAAACGGAAAAAATATTAAAAAGTTTATATTAAATTAATAAATGTTTAGAATCAGGACTTAACATAAGAGGCCTATTAAATTTATACATCTGATCCCGTGCTATGCATTAACAAGCAGACCTATATCAGATTACCTAGGCAATAGTCGTTAAATTACGCATACAACTTGTATTACACGCCTCTCTGTCCGTTGACCACTAGCATTTCTTATCTTTTGTTCTTAGAAGATCGATAGCTCTGGAACGCAAGATAACGATATTTGATTTAAGTGCTATTGTTGCGTCCATTTTGTGTTATCACATAGAAATGAACGCGTGGTTTTTATTTTATTGACTGTTAATCTTTCACATAAATATTGTAACTTCGAAATGCTGTCAGTATGCCAGGGAAAAAGGATTATATTGTATAAATAAAAAAAAAACATGTTTAACAAAACTTCCAATTAGGAGGTGAAAACCTAAGGTTTACGAAATTCTATTTGTCCCATTATACTTTGAACTCATAATATTTTTATATTCCGTACACGTTTCGCATTAGTATGCCCAACACAAGATGCAGGAAGTTTGGCTAATTTGATATATTCCTCACAAAATTGCCACCTTGTCGAAAACAAAGTAATGTTTGCCAAAATCGTTATACATACAAATTAGTTATAAATCCTCTTTGCATATATATTACAAATAACACCATATATTTTAATATTAGTTTCTAGATTATAGATGATCCGGGATTATCTGTTAAGCTTTATCTAGTCATCGTTTTTATATTTACGCGCGAATTCTGGATTTATTCCTAATAACCATGTTATATATAAATACATTGTTATTATTGTTAGATGCACATATGACATATGACAATTTTTTCTTTGCTGAAAAAATATGTTGCTCTCATTTCTAAAGCTTTACTGTGTACTAAAAATATTGTAATAAAACGGGATATAAACATTAGAACCCCCGAAAAAGTTAATGGGCTTTATATTACTGAGATGCTTTTAATCCGCTTTGAAGAGTTTTAACAACAAAATAATGATAAAGTTAAAGAACCAGACGATTAATTAATTTAATTGATTAAATAAATTTAATTGATGAGAACTGAATAATTATTGCATTGAAATTGAAAAAGTTTAAAATGCAATATACGGAGTAATTTTTAAAGATTTTAAAACTGCTCAATCGAATTAAATAAGGCTATATATATCTTATATTATACCGTGTCATGGGCTGCGTAATTGAACTCCTCCAAAACGTCGCGACCAATTTTTATGAAATTTTATATGCGTATTCAGTAGGTATGTCTGAGAATAGGCTAAAATCATTTTAATAAAAAAATAGGTATTTTCATTTCTCTAAGTGTTAAGGATGGTCCACCCATAATTATGTTTTGACATTAATTATTTTTCTACGATACAGCATACAAAAATATATACATCCCTAAATTTAAGCCGTCTACGATGAACCCCTATTTTTTATAAACTAAAAAAAAATATTCCTAGAAATCACATGTATGGCAAAATAAAGATTGCCGGATCAGCTAGTATATGAATATATTTATATGGTTTGCGCTACTCGCTAAATTTCACATAAAAATGTATTTCATCTAATTTGACAGTCGCTTTTTTATTTTCTCAACGTAAGCTTTTTATAACTCGATGTCAACTTTATGGTTGTTTAGTCACCCTAAAACATATCGCCATCTGTGGAGCGAAACGAGCTTCCTGTGACAATTAAAACTAATGACTATAGTGACCGATCCTTTGTATACACTCAGGGTGAGTAACGACGTCATTAAGTGATGTATTAGCTATATTAATTGGTAATTTAACTGAATCAAATACTATACTTAACAGTTAAACATTAATTTAAACTCCCCTAGATTTTCTTTGTCACATAATTGATTAAATATGACGGACCAGCACGTTGTCAATATCGGAAGTAAAGCCTCAAGCGGCATTCCATTAATATGATGCTAATTAAATTCTTTTCTTACTATTCATAGCATACTAATAAATAGCTTACACATTACAGTTAGTGTGTGACGAGCCGCACGTGGTCAGTATGGATCAGGGTTGTCTATTTATGGTATAATTATATTGTTATTCATAAGGCTTAGACGGGAAAGAGACTGCTTCTACAGCGCACGACGAAGTCCTTCAAAAATTTTACATCCCTGGAACAATACTTATAATAAAACATGTTTTAATGCAAACTGGTATTAGACCTAAGCAGATTCTATGGAAATCTAAACATCCACCGGTCTTATAAAAACTAATTTTAATTTTTTAATTCAATGTAATAATTAATAGAATCAGGCGTTACTTTGCGAAAGTCCATAGTACAAAACAAGACTCACTCATTGCACGCTGTTCATAGAGGCAATATCCTGATGATGCTCCGGTGTAGAAGCGAAACGTGTGTCGAGTGTTTGTGGGTTTTTCGCGGAGTATTGCTTGTATATTGGTCTATTGGGGTTTTCTTTTATTCAATTTAATGTTAAGTTGTGACAAAAAAGACATAGGATTTATTAGCTTTTTAAAATCCCCTTGCGTGAACCCTAAGGCACGCTTCAGAAATCGGAAATGATCAAGTAGGTAAGCCAAAGAGTGCTATCAACTTACCGCTACCCGGACGTAGAATATCCGAACGCCTTAAGTACTTGGCTTTACTAGGATAAAAGAGCCGCCTCGACGTTTCCTTTCATTTAATCATTGATTGATATCTAATCGTACGTTAATGAAATCATCAAGTATTTATGTCACCTCTAATACCTATTGACAGATTGTTCGTAGAAAGTAGAGAATTAATCATATCTGCCTGCTATTTTTCAGTCGTGGAATCCTGTAAATTATTACGAAATTCGACTTTCAACGCAGCGCTTGGAATATTTAAGTTAAACTAAAGTATAATGGAAAAAAGCTAAAATATTTGTCGTTTAATGCAGCCTTATTTTATGTTAAAACGTAGTTAAAACAAAATGATATGCGGTCCGACTTTTTATTTTGGATTCCATATAACTGCCCCAGTTAGTTTTTTATAATGGGTTACCTAAATTCTTTAGTTAAATGCTGTAGTCACGCCATTCGTTCCAATCGACATATACTTAACATAAAAAAATGTACACGCGACATTTAGTTTGTGTGGCCCGTTTTTGTATATTGTATAATCGTAAATTAGAGCGCATCTCAGACAACGTTGTTACAATCCAACACTACAAAGTTGTAACGAATATTCCTTGGAAACGGCGCACAATCCACTGTTACTGTTCGACAGGAAACAGTGAATTCGTGATAAACTGATATACTTTGTACGCTAACTCGTCAGTGCATACCTAGTGAATGGCGAGAATTTAAATGAGTCAGCCAACACGCGAAGTAGGAAATTCCATTTGGTGCGCTTGCACTGACCACACGCCAAACTTTATTATCCTAAGTAGTCTTGTTTAGACCTCGTGTTCGATTATCGAATCAATGATTCAGTATCCACCTCGGAGATTTCTACAACGCATATAGCAACAACGAAAGCGGAAATACGGTTTAAGAACAGGTAGATTTTAAATTTGATTCTATGTTTAAATTGTTAATTTTAAATTGTTCGAAAAATGTAAACAATTATTATTACGCAATCGAAAAGCGCGTTAAGGCTTTGAATAAGTAATATTAATATGTTTATTATTTAATTATATTTTTATTAGTAATATTAATTATTAATATTATTATTATCACTAGTGGTTCATACATTCCATAAATCATAACACGTTCATAAATGTCTTAGACCCTAGACCGTGAGGCGAATACAGATCTCGCATTCTCCTAAAGCCTTCAATGAGTTCCATTAGTTGAATGAGTCCGTATGGTATTTATAGTCAGTAGTGAGTCTTGAGGAAGTTATTCCTTGTACCGGCATTAAAGCTTCTCAAAGCTGACATCTAAATTGAAGCCAATTAACTGGATTAAAAACGACAGACGGTCGCCGAGAATTTTATTCCTAAGGATACGTTGTAGGTGCATTATATTGTAGAGTTGAAAAGTTCGCTTTAGAGATTAATAAGCAAAGTTTTATTACATTTATATGAAAGTTTCGAAAACTTTACGAATTTCCTTCGAATATACGCTGTAACTTTCGAGACACAAATTGACTATAAGTTCGCTGCGATTCTACTTTTCCAGTTTTTCGTAAGCTGATTTGAATTTATGTACTAAGCGGTATATTATGTATATCTATAAAGCGAGTAATGATGTTCGGTCACGAGACGTCGCGACAACTGACGCCGAGCCGACGGTCGCCCTCTCAACCCCGATGCAATTTCAAATTACCCTGAACTAGGTAATTCATCCATTTACACATACGATACTCAATATTTCAATTGTTTCTCGCTGTTGCTTAATAAACTGGAAATTTATACGGATTGCGTGAATGATGATTATATTGTATTAATTAATCAAATTATCTACTTCTGTTACGTATACAGATTAGCGTCTATCGGAGCATAATTGATATTACCTGTAAGAAAATGGCCGGCTACGTATACGGGTTGCCTAATTCGAAGCGGAGTTAATATCTAGAATTAAGGTCGTTTTTGGATTAAATAATAGTCACGGCATTTATTTACAAAAATAGTCTTTTGTTGGATAAAAAATGTGATCTGATTAATATAATGAAATGCCGTTGAGATGGAAATTATTTACCTATTAGAAAGGTTCATAACCGCAGAGCGTTGGTCGTTTGGTGGGAGACGCGGTTATAATGACCCCTAGGCTAATTTAGCCCAAGGATATTCAGACACGCAAGCAGACGCCTCGAACATTGAGGAACTATTGATTTTACATACGAATGCCCTAACAAATTCAAAATAGGGTTGAATGGCCATAACCCTCGTCGATTTCCCAATTTCATAAAAAAAAATATATATTTTTCGAGAACGTCACCGAACGTTAATATAACAAAGAAATATTTGGGATTTAAGACGCGATTTGCGATAATTCCCAATGTCAATTGTCAAATATCTTAAAAAATAAAATAACGCAATATTCAAATAAAAAGGATACAAGAAACTAGATTTAAGTTTCTCCTGAGTCTTACTTGAGGCTTGGTGTTCTCTGTTTGTGAAATTTTTTAAATCAAGATTGTCACTACGTAACCTAAGAAATAGAAAGCAGCTGTGAACCGGATAGATTTAAAGACTTCTTATAGCCATAAAAAAAACTGTTTAATCGGGATTAAAATCTATTTAATACCCCGTTTACCTGCCTCTCAGCCGATGGAAATCGAACATTGCCAGGTAGCGCGTAAACGTACGTGAATAAAAAGGTCCGAACGGGCTAAACTGGGTTGAAATTCCGAACATCAATTATTCTATGGATTCTTGTTATTGTGCATGGACCATATTGGTAAGTCTGAGGTCTTCATGTTTTTATAGCAGTGTGATGTATCTCGTTCAGTTATGTATGCAATTGATATTTAGATAAAGCAGTGTTTAGTCTAATGAAAAACAACCAATGTGCATGCTGGACTCACACATAAAGTATTCCGTATTTTAGGACGTAATCACGATTGTTGTACGATTGCCCCCTTAAATTTTTATTTATCGTACAAAATATCAACGGTATAACTATTACGTTTCACTAGATTCCTGGTCACAGCGAATACTAAGTAATAGATAACCCTTTTGGTAAAACAATAAAAATAATTCAAATGATAACATGCAGAGAAGGATATCATTCTGTAATATGGAATGTCTATCCCAGGGTTTCATGGGATTTAATTAATACAATAATAACACACAATCATTCTGACAAACGTTCAACAATGATTGATGTGGCTTTTGATGATGTTATACACAAGGTTTATGTGTTTATTAGAAGTTTTTATCCTCACTTTCTTATCTAAATACGTGCATTAAATATGTGATCTAACATTTAATTCAAGTTAACATTAAGTATATTAAAGATCTTAAAAATTGTATTATAATCTAGATCGAATTCGTCCTCACGCTACCCAGTAGTACAGATATCACTATGACTTTCGAAGATATTGACGGACTATAGTAGCAATAATAATCGAATGGCGGACGTAGAATTCGTTAATGTTGTGTATACAATCAAGGGGCTTGTTGTGAGTTACGAGGGGAAAAGCGCACCGCACCCTATTTACAAAAGGACATGAATAAACACTGAAACAATGTCGAAGAGACTGACTCACAGGATTAAGGTCAAATTAATACAAAGATTCATGATTCACGAGGATTTCATTGAATAATATTTGAATGTGTTTTTTATCTGCCATGATCAACGCGGGTAATATGTTTACAACGTAAATTATATTTAGTAAAATTATTATAATATGCTTTTGTGTTGTCTTAAATGGACAGCTAGACTTCACTAGAATCTAATACAGCGATATCATGTTATGTGAGAACTTTCCATTGTCAGTTTGCCACTCATATTATTTGCGCTTAAATAGCAGATATGTCATGTTAAGTTGTATCATGTAAACAATGTCATACGTCAGAGCCATTGTTTCTCGAATAAGTGCACGATACTATGTATGGCTACAGATAAAACATATGGACAAAAAATTATGAACGCGTATCGTATATATGTTAAATACATTATCACTGTTGAGTGGATCTGATCTAAATTTGAATAAAAACTGCTATTAGTAGATCATTATAGGCATCTACATAGTGTATGGCAAATATTTGCATATAAAAACATAACCTATTAAACGTGACGTATTCTGTGAAATTTTTCGGTATATTCAAATGTCAGCTGTCTGACGTTCGGCGTTCAATGACCTGTCGCCGGGGTTTTGGTTGGCTGGCTGTGCTGCGCCGACTGTAGACAATCGCAAAATCGATTTGTCGGGTGTCATTACGAACCCTAGCACGTATTTGCAAACAATTATTTGCGAGTAACACGCAGATACAATCGACGTGAATCATTAGCCCACAATAATAAGGGCATGTGTTTAAATGCACTTTATATGTAAAACACTGCAGTACAAAGTGTTACTCATATACTTGGTAAATCTATCGATACTTCGCTTATTGGACAAGTAGCATATTTAATTTGACTATTTCGTATTTATAGGTTTTAGTTTGTCATGTGTATAAAATTGTGAGATTCAACACACACTGGGCTTGGCTACTGGACTGTAGTAACAAAATTCACAAGTATATAGAAGACTAAGTGAATAAAATATTTTGACTTAAAATATAGTATCTGTAATATATTGTAAATAACAAGTCGGAAAACACAGAGTTATAGAACAAAATTATACTATGAAGGTTAAAGTTTCATATAAAATTATAACAGTATTGAAATACCACATATGTATAGTTATGGATTCTGCAAGACATCTGGTCTTAACATTATGGCTGCTTTAACCATCGTTATCTTAATACTGTATTTCGTAAGTAATTTATGCTCCGAATGAATGTGAGTGAATCTTTTTCGTGTTTATTACAGCAAAAACAATAAAAACAGGATTTGATTAGAGTCAGTAGATAAAAAAAGAGGATATAAATACTTTTTAAGTACTGTATATACAAATAGCTTTTGATGCTATTTTTCAGCTCACTTCGTCTTACTAACATATATTTAAAAAAAAAGCCACGATTTCGTATTATCCACTAATCCACAAGTGTTTCACCAGTATTTGAATACAGATCATCATCATTATCACAAGAATACAATTTTCTACCACAGAGGCAATGATTCAAGTTATCAATGGAATGCTACAATACATGACGCATATTTTAAAATATTGAAACGCAATCTTCTCACCTACAAGTGCTGGAACGTGACACGATTTTAATTAACCCAATTATTGATTCTACTATTTAGCAAACTGCTTACAATATATGGATGTTGTCATATTGGTCTGTGTCCAACTTGTGCGCATTCGCTTAGAATGGCTGCCGCATTCCAAACTTACCTCAATCAGGCAGCATTTATTCAAACATATCCATAACTTAAGGCAATAATAATTGGACTCCATCTGTTGCGAATTGCAAATATGTTTTTATTTAATTCGGAATTTTGCTTTAAAATTAAATTTTATCACAAAACTAGAAACGTATAATGTAGATTTGTATTTACGCAATAATAATGATATATCTTATCTTCTTTCGCTTAGAGAGACGAAAAAATAAGCGTTTGTAAAACTTTGAAATTATTTCTCTAACCTTCTAAATTTGTTTTAGCGGCCTGAACTTCCAAGATCTGATCGTGCGACAGGGTGCCATCGACTCACCGCCGAAGACCCCGTTCATTCTTGGTTTTGAATGCGCTGGAGAGGTCGAGCAGGTTGGCGAAGGCGTCACCAACTTCAAGGTAAAATATATTCTGAGTAAAATGGTTATAACAGGCTTCTAATATTAATAAATAATAATATAATATCTGGACACATCTTACACATGGGTCGAAGCCCCTGGTAAGCTAATTATAGCTTATTATAAGTGCTAACTGTCAACACAACTCGTTAAATATACTTACATATACACTTATTAAAGATTAAATTGATGATTATTTTTTAAATAATAATTTTTACTCCGTATTTGATCGTGGTCATTGAGTGTTTTGTACAGAGGCATCTGATGCTGCCTCTCAGCTTCGAAACAATACTCGGATTCTTCACAGCACGAGGGGGACAAAACGGGTGAGCCGAGGGTTGAGAATCGCACGCCATTAACACACGTCTTTAACATATTTTTTGTCTTAAATTTGATCAAAATCCATTATCAGGTCATATTCAAATCACGTTTTTTTTTGGACTCAGACGTTAACAATGGACAATGGGCGGTTTTTATGCCTTTGAGATAAGTCGATTTAGTTCCACTGAATTGTCTAGTTTCTAGAAGGAATAACAATAATTAAGCGGTTGCTGATAACGTAAAATAGTTACAAGTAACAGTTCCTGTTAAAAGTGACTCAAAGCAAATTAAAATAATAACAGGTTTTCTCAGTTTCTAATTAACTAATATTAGATTTTCCAATAATTTGCTAACAATTAACCTTGTTGAAAGGAAGCAATTTCTATTTGTATTAATTATATTTATACAAAGATATACTAAGCGTGTCGGAATAAATTACGTGTGATTAACATAAATGAGGTGTTTAGGTGTTTAGTTTTCATTATTACATTTGTTTTTGTGAAAACCTGAAAACAATAAATCCGAATATTATATAATCGCGAGTAAAATGTTCGTTACGTAGTGGCCATAATCCAAACAAACCGGAGAAACAATAATTGTTCAGGGTGGAAAACGGCCAAGTTTTGCGTTCATATTTTTAAGTTTTTGTTTTTGTAAGTTCATAAATTTGTGTCGTCTCCAAATTGGCGAATGACGAGGCTAAAAATAATGCTATCATTTCGTAAAAAGTCCGTTATTGTATCAAGTAAAAAATATACCTGAATATAAGGTCTACATCTACATTAACATTCTCTTACTGTGCAGGTTGGAGACCAAGTAGTTGCTCTTCCGGAGTATCGCGCCTGGGCCGAACTGGTCGCTGTCCCAGCCCAGTATGTATACGCTCTGCCCTCGGGTATGTCTGCCTTGGACGCCGTGGCCATCACAACCAACTACGTGGTGGCGTATTTGCTTCTCTTCGAGATGGCCAACTTGACACCGGGCAAGAGTCTTCTTGTCCACTCCGCTGGTGGCGGCGTGGTGAGTTTTGTTATTTTTATGAATGTATCTACATTTTGTAATAATCTATGCAATAGATAAGATGAGTAGCAACCGATATTTCCCTCTTAATCAATTTGACAACTTGCATTTGAGTGATCTCAAAACCAATGCTGACTTAGTACGGATAAACATAGAGTCAGTACGAGACCGTATATAAATTTTTGTTCCCTATTGATGGTTGAGACCTTCATTGCGAAGCCCTTTAATGTCTTAATATCTGTTGCGTACATGAATGGGCCCTTTGTGTTTCTTAATCGTGTTATGAGAGATGAATCAATCTAAGCTTTATACTTCATTAAACGCGTGATGAATGTGTCGAAACAGAGGCTTACTTATGTGGAAATAGTGGATCACTGTAGTATTAATTTACATTAATATTTTGAAACTATAGAGTGAGTAAATTATAGAACAAAGTTTGGGAATTTGTTGAGAAAGTTTCACACTTGTATTTGTGCAAAAACGTGAGGCTTTTCTATTTCACTATACTTTAGTAGTTTTGTTTGACTTTGTATTATCATCGCGCAATTTTAGTACTACGACTTATGACAATCGCCAACCGTTTTCGCTCAGTAAAACAAGTTAAATACCTGTAATTTACTACTTCCTGTTGAATTACATTAAAATTAAAATATAATATACATATCTTGAAATAAATATGTATTTATCAAATCGTATGATCCGGTTTAGAATTGTAGTAATGGAATTCTATTAACTGCTTACTCAAATGATCCACAAGTTACGTCATAATTCTCCAAGTATATAATTGCTCCTAGTTGCCCACAATATATTTAAAATAACTCTCCCATGTACTTGTAAACCAGAGTCGAGAGTATAAACAAATGTTCCTATAAAAATAAACTCGTAACACTGACTACGAACGCAGAATCCGCGCTAGCAGGTGAAGTATACACTGTATTTGAACTTTCTTTAAAACCCGTGTAACATCGGGCCGCGTGAACAATTATTGGTATTTCTTTTTTAATTTAGTAGTTTTAAGAAAGTTTCAGTGTATTCATCAAAGTCATACATGCTAATATAAAACACGCTAAAACTTTAAAATGTTTGTTGATATTTCGTCACATTGGAAAATTATATGAAATCTCCCTTATATTGCGCAGTGCAAACTTCGTCCCGTAACTTTCCAGCGGGCATATGGCGAACATGTTTCTACGTTGTTGATTATAAATGCGCATATAGGTGATCAGCCAGACCTTCCCAAGGCGAGACATTGTGTTATTAGAGGTCAAACTCTAATTCCGTATGTTTTCAAGTCACTATAGATACCATGCTACAAAGGCTAATTTAGCATAATGAATAACATACATTACAATTAACAGTCTAATGCTCTTGTTTAGGTGAGAAATATTTGTATGGAATGCTTCCATCAATTACATCATTCATTATCCTCAAAGTCAATGAACTGTTGGTAATTCGAGACGATTGCCCCAAGCGTGTATGGGTGGGGTCCAATTATATGGGTTTTGGAAATATTCAGTCAAGGGCGAAACAACTATTATTACTATTCTATGTTAGATTACCACTCGACTATATTTATGTATCTACTAAGACACGAAGCTTTTATGTAATTTATGCTTTCGAACTTTATATTGATGGGAAAGGAATGAGTAACAGTTTTATTTCGATTCAAATACGACGCGTTGGGGTTTGCAAAATATATTTCATGGTTTATTTCATTAATAATACGTAGATTTTGTCCGATGACGTATTCAAGTGAAATAAAAAGGTTGTAATGTTTATTGAGAATCTTCAGAGCCCTGGGGAAGGTCTCATCGCATTTGCTAATCAAATATTTTTTTTAATAGGGCCAAGCAGTAGCTCAACTGGCCAAGACCGTTGAAGATGTAACCGTATTTGGAGTGTGCTCCAAGAGCAAGCATGAAGCCCTCAAAGCGAACAATAATAACATTGATCATTTACTCGAAAGAGGCAGCGACTACACCAGCGAAGTCAGGAAGTAAGTAATGCAATACATTTCGCGTAACGTATTTTTTCACGTTTAAAATTAAAGTGACAAAACTAAGCGATGGAAACTTTTTGATATTAGTTATGCTTCTGAATTAAAAACATAGGTATTGAAGATAATACAGTAATTGTTGGTTGGTATACTAATTTTTTTTAACAAAAATATCAGTCACGTTGACCACGGTAACAAACGCGATGGAGATTTAAACCAAGTTTTATAATAAGACTGCTGGTGATCATGTAGTTTAATTTTGTTTTGTGCCGAGATGGCTAAATTATAATGTACTTTATATTTTTGGCATCAAAAAACATTGGTCGTTTTAATCTCTTTGTGAATCATATTTCATACCGCGTCTAATTTCAAAATTGTAATGCGAACTCAAAATGAAGGGAGCTGAAATCACCGCTAAAAATATCCTTCGGCCCTTGCCACCTTAGTGCATTTTATTTCTGAAATCCGTGCAACTATAAATATTGAATTCTCTGTCATGTGTTCATGTCAATTAAGAGAGCGTGAAATTTCTCAGTTCTCACGTTATACTTTCGATTTCAAGACACCCTCGATAGGGTTATTGTCTTTTCCCCTCGCGCTACGCATCGGGTGTTTTACTTATTTCGTATATTCTAACCCATTGCATTGTTTACATAACACCGAACGTTCTTTGTTTTCATTAATTAATAACGGCGTAAAAGCTAAATATTTGACGCACGCTCCCATAAATTCCAAAGGCAAATAAACCAATTGTTCTATATCCCATGCTTTCTTAATTGGACTTTATTAGTGTTACATATTTCTGTCCCACCCATACTCGTGTGAATGACCAATTTAGTTAGATCCCTAATGATTCTCCTTTCTAAACAAGTTGTCGTCCGGGGGGAACGTCTCATAGTAAAGTCAAGGTCCAAATACGTCTGGTAGTGAATTAATTGTAGCAACTATAACTCGTTCCTAAGGGCAGCTGCTTGGTAACAGCCGCGCGGTTTTTAATTCTTATAAATATATCTTATAAACAATCTAAACGTAAACAAACGTATTAAACATTTAGATGTTGGACGTGGTTGTGGAACTTAATCGATGCAATTATTACGATACAGGCATCGATAAGTCACATTGATTGAATTTAAAATTGTCTTAGACACTTTTGAACAGGTGTTGACGTTATAAATGTCCTTGGGCCATAACAAAGATCTATTATTATTACTGTATGTTGTTTTTTTTTTTTAGGATTTGCCCTGATGGTGTGGATATTGTTTTGGACTGCCTTTGCGGCGAAGAGTGCAACCGCGGCTACTCACTTCTCAAGCCGATGGGACGGTATATCTTATACGGTGCGTATGACTTCCAAATATATTTGTGATAATACATTTATCTTATATATAAAATCTCGTGTCACAGTTTTCGTTCCCATACTCCTCCGAAACGGTTTGACCGATTCTCATGAAACTTTGTGAGCGTATTGAGTAGGTCTGAGAATCAGCTCACATTTAATTTTCATCCCCCTAGATTTTAAAGGTTGTCAACCCCTGATTTAAAAAAAAATATTTTGTCATAATTTCTTATTTTTCTATGATACAGCATACAAAAATACACACAACCCTAAATTTTTACACCTCTACTACATCAACTCCTATTATTTTTTTAATTGCTTTTTCGTATGGCAAAACAACGTTTGCCGGGTCAGCTAGTTGTTAATATATAGGTAACTTATGTACAGATGTGAAGCAAATAAGTCTTCATAGGTTCGTTTTATCCCATGCTTTAAGATCATTATGTACAATTTTTATAACATTTAACGTATAAGAAGTACTTAAATAAATGAAGTATAATAAAGAATGTCCCTTTATCACAGGCTCATCTAACATCGTGACCGGCGAGACCAAGAGTTTCTTCAGTGCTGCGCGTGCGGTGAGTTATAATTTAATCAGATTATGAACAATGCAAACAAAACTATCACTTGAGTTAAATGCTTCCCTTATTACTAGGATACTAAAATGTACATAAACATCTAAACACTAACCTCTAATAGTTTCTATACTTCAATTCTATTGACTCGTAATTGTTATCCACGAGACGTTATTGTAATTATTTTAATAATTAAAACTATAATAATAAAGCCTTATTCATAGAACACCAATAAATACATGTAGAATCTTTTGTTACATACACAAATACTCAGTCGCTTATTGTTGTATATGTGTAAAAATGGTTTTAATTTTCAAATAACCATTATAAAAATACTCTTTTGTTTGTTCCGACTTATAAGCGGCCAAAAAATGCAATTAGCAATATTGTTATGTTCGTATTGTCGTTCGCAATGTTTTGCGAAATACTATAGATATAACAAGAATCTGTTTTAATATGAATTCGTTAACAATGAGCGGACGCCCCGGTAACAATATTCCCCTGAAACCGTATTAATACGGAAATGGCAACATAATCCAACTCGTAACTGATAGAAATGCGTTCATTACGTCAACGTTTTTGCAACAGTTGCATTGCGGGTGAAATTGTGGTGAACGCTTACACGGGTGAGGTTACAGGATTAGTATTGTTAACTCACCAAGCTGAGATCAGTCGCGTGTACTAGTTTTATTTGAACTCGCTTTCCTAGTGGTATAAGAAAAATATAATATAAGTATAAGTATATATAATATATATAAGTATAAATAAGATATACATTTTTTATCTATTTTCAAAGTCTTTCAAGACTTAAGTCGATGGAAAACACATTTGTCGTGGTTTTTTTTTCACTCTATTATATTATAGAGAAAAAATTAATCGCGTCTCTGTCTATTTGTGTTGAAATATAAAACTAAATATGTTTTTACAAAATCAGGGGCCATTACAAAGTTAATGTAATAATCATTATGAAAAGGACTTTTGAATATTTTCAAACACTCAAACAATTCTTTAATCAACTTGAAACTAATATACTATCTACATTTACAGTGGTGGCAAGTAGACAAGGTGTCGCCCATTAAGCTGTTTGATGAGAACAAGAGCCTGGCAGGTTTGAACCTCCGACACCTGCTATTCCAGCACGGCCGCGCTGATTACGTTCGTCGTGCTGTCGACCGTGTGTTTACACTCTGGGGTGAAGGAAAAGTCAAGCCATTGGTTGATTCCACCTGGGCATTGGAAGATGTAAGTAAAGCCAAGCTGCTAGGTGGTAAAAAAAATAATAAAAACTTCTTTGCATCTTATAATGCGGGACCCATAACAAACCTATTTTTCATTTTAAAGGTCGGCGAAGCAATGCAAAAGATGCACGACCGCAAGAACATTGGCAAGCTGGTGCTAGACCCGTCACTTGAGCCCAAACCGAAACCCGCTACCCCCGCCAAGGGCAAATCCGGCAAGGAAAAGAAGCCAGCCAAAGAAAGCTCCGAGGAGAAGAAAGAGAAAGAGACAAAGGAGGAGGAGAAGAAGCCAGCGGAGAACGGAGAAAAGAACGGTGAGGAGGCCCTCGCTAACGGTAACAGCGACGAAGGTTAGTGCCGAATTGTGACCAGGCATGCGTAGACGCATAGACGCTTCGATTTTAATATTGGCGCTTTCTTTCTTACGCATACATAGGTATATCAAAGGTTAAACCTTGAGGTGGCTGTTTAGAGGTATGTTGAAGAAGCCGCCAAATACGTTTGCAATAATATTTATAATCGAGCGCATTTTTTTACCTCTTACACACTTGTTGCTTTGTTAATGGAAATATAAAATACGTATTACAGAAAATTTGTCTGACGCGACTTTAGTTACACGTTAGGCGATTGAACAAATCCGTTTTAGAATTTTAACACCTGCATATTATGTCTTAGCACATTACTTAAGGGCTGTTTACTAAGTCACTTTTGTGTAAGAGGTTTACCCTACGCACAGGCTAAGCGCACATAGAGGGCTTCCACGAAGCCTCATTGCAGCTTTTAGATTTGCTTATATATCAATTTTAATTTTAATTTTTCAATTGTAATGCATAGCTATCAATATGTCTTTTCTTTAAAGAATAAACGGGCAAAACAATTTCGTTTGAAATTAATATATTTTAAAAGAATTTCATTCAATTGTTCGTTACAATTTTATTTCGATTTATGTTATTAGATCTGTTTAATTATTAAGGCTGCATAATTAATTATTAATATATAAATAGTTAAATCCAAAGGTTGCAGTGTATGTACGTTTAGCCAGCTTGGTCGAAAACAAATCGGCTTGCCTTTAGTCAGACTTTTATTCTTATATTTTATAAGTTCCGCGCACAATCAAAAGCCGCTGCTGCTTTGCTGCATATAGATACAGAGCTTCACTCCATCATTGATGAGGCAATATAATAAATTACAAAAGAGTACTTTACTAAGACGATTGTAAAGTACAGTACTCTTTTTTGTCCTTCTGTTAAATTGTATTTACGCTGTGGTAACACGAGAATTAAAACTATTTTGTATCTATAATTTAAGTTTTAATTCTGTATTTCTATGGCCCAGTTTATTATTGCACAATTAATAAATAAAAATAATATTAAAATATGTATTTATTTCAGAGTCCAAGGAAAAGGAGAAGGAATCTAGCTGAATTGTTTCCCCAGACAGCTGGACCAGATAAACCACCGCCAATTAATTATTTTAGTGTTGCTCGTTTTAGCGATGCGCTTGCACACCGGCGCTAGACACCACAAATTACGTTGCCCTTTACTTTTGAAGTCTGAGTACGCCCCGTTTTATCTTGCAACGTAAACTGACATGATATTTAAATTATTTTTATTTTTCTTCATTAAAAAAAACTTGTGAAAAAAAAACCTCAATCCTATCAAGTCACATTACGCTGCAAGATGTCACTGACGTATAATTAAGTTTATTTTTACACGTTTTTATGTAATAATTGATTATGAAATAACGGTACAGCGAAATCGATCGATTCTCTTAATTTAAATCAAATTTATTTTTATATTTCGTTTAAATACTGGCCTACGTTATTCGTTTTAACGTTACTTTAGGAGTTTCGCCAGCGGTTATTTTGAATGGCTATTGTATAAGATGCAGAGATGCTTAATCTTTATGTATGTTAAGCTTTAATATTTTATTAGTAAATGTTTAAACCTTGGCCCTGGTCCCTTTCGCCGGCCGCCCTCGTCGCGTTCTCGCTACTAGCTTCAGCACGTCTCTTAAGGCTTATTCAGCTCCCACATCAAACACAAATTCGAAACCGTGTGTGATATTTTGTAATAGGTCTAGTTTGAGGCTGTACGGCCTATGCACTCTTATTTCCAACAATCGAATCTTGGATGATTATATTTTTATACTAACTTTTGTATATTATTTTCTAAATATTCGTTTAAGAGATAACACGACTAGCGAGATTACGACGAATTTTCGTGTCTGTGTAAATGTAAAATGTACTCGACGGCATCATAACCTAAATTATATTTTTATAGACAAAGAGTCTAAAAACTTCTAAGGCTTTCTGTGTTACACAATTGTCACATATCTACACCCTCTCACGATGTATATTAATGTTTTGATAACGATATTACTCTGCATTTTTCGATATAACTAGTGTTAAAAGCATATATCTGGATTAAGGTTTACCGGCTTACATGTACAGTATAGAATCGTACGCAGTACTATATCTTCTGTGTGACATATCAGACGCATTTTTGGGAAAGGCTGAAACGTAGTGTCCGGTCTCTGGAATAAAACGAGGCTCTCTTTCTTGCGTTTTACTGGAAATGCTCAATGTAACCTGCCATTGCACTGACAGACTAGGATTTTTATATATTTTTTACCCCTTTTTGAAAATTTTAAGCGAGCCTATACGACCACGGTTCGACTTTCATAGGCACTAATCAAGCTTTTGTTTGCATCAGTCCAGTACCGTCGGTCGTTGAAGCTCGTGAGATGGAAAGCATCAGTAGCAAAAAGTAGATAGCTTTTATATTGTACGGTGGCTTGGTGCTAGTTTCGTATGCGGATACGACTCGCTTTTCCGGACCAAAACCTTAAAGCTATAGTATTCTTGTCACTTTCGTCGCTTTATGTGTCAAATTTATGCGAATTTTTAATGTAAACATTATAAAAGTTTGTGTATATCGACCTCTATAATGGTTTTCTAGAATTATCTTCTATAAGGATGTTTGTAACTCCATGTCGCTGGGGCGATCGCGTCTCGTGATTGTGTCCAAACTGTTGTAGGTTAGTATCGAATTGATGCCAATATTAATTGTAAAGAGCCGGTTCGGGTTGGATGCGGTCGCTCCAGACATAATAGGCTGGGTCTTCATGTATTACACATTTATTTTTGTAAGGGCGGGCCAGTGTGATATCTAATATGAAATGGATAAATAAATATGTATGATCTGTAAAAATGCTTAGAATGGTCTTTTATTTCGCACCTGCAAACGACTGGTTTTCGTCCATTAATTTCTGTTGGTCGCATACTCTTCCTTGATCATAGAATTCCGTGAATATGTAATTTATCTAGTCTCAAACTGTTGACAGTACACATTTACCTACTGTCAACGTGCACCCTGGGTGACATGAGTTATGATGCTGTTTTGTCTCAGAATTCAATAAAATTTATAAGACATCGCTCCCACCCCAACCCCCCGAACCAAATTTTTGGTAAGTTCAAGGTAAGGCTTTAACATGGGAATCTAATCTACTAATAATGTGTGGTACACGAGAGTACACGAAAGGTATTAAGAAGAAAACTATAAATATACCTTTTATTTAATTACATTTTTACCACAAGAAATTTAGTCCAAATATATGCCATAGACCACAACATTAGCGTAGAGATGACAGTTTTCATAGTTGTATGAGGCAAAAGCATCTCGCTCATGATCCCACAGGAACGAATGGAACATGTGTACACTTTGCTGACGACGTTGACCAATTGTAACTATTACCAATATACGGTATCTGTAAAATAACAAAGGTGCATCATTTTAAAAAGAACCGACCTGTGCCATTTTCAACGTACTTCGAAAGAAGACCTGGTTATTGTTTCATTACTTAGTTATGGTTAAAACCTAATATAAATTCTCTAACATAATCAGTGGTAATCTAGCTGAAGTATAATTTAAAACATATCCTTTGTAAATTAAAAAAAACACGTATTACAAAATAAAACGAAATTTTTTATTGGCTTTATATTGCCGTTACATATATATTATTACGATCTATTTATTTTTAACAAAAAGTAGAAAGAAGTGAGCGACCAATTTAATATTATGTAATATTTTGGAGATTTTATTTTTAACGTATACTTTTTAAATATATTTCATACTTCTGACATTAGGTTCATGTTTAACAATGTGTCAAATAGTTCACATTCAAGTATTCCCCTCATATATCCACTCTTTTATCTATGAATATTATAGATGAATATAGATGATATTGAATGTGTTATTATAATTGTAACTGTTTTAAAGTCATAGAACAATTTAAGAGGCTTTAATTAAAGTGTTCTCACACGGACGATGATTGATGTTACACGAGATTTGAGTTTTGTTAATAACGTAAAATATTAGTTTTTTGTGTTTTTTATTCAAGAGTTGTTACTTTCGGATTATTTTGATTCGGCTTTCTGAAATTAAACTGTACCTGTCATAATTTTCTTCTTTAACCGCAGTGCGTATATTTTCAGCCAAGCTCGAGCAGAGGTCTGGAACCAGCTTTTCACTATACTCAATCTCTTCCAATTCTGAGTCAACTATACGTTTTAATATTTTTTCGACAACTTCAGTGCTAAAATATTTTCTTGGTTTTAACTGATACGTCGGTTGGTAGGTTCTTACCTGTTTAACAGATTTTGTAATAGACATATTTGGTTATTTAATCAATACCATTTCTGTATCTAAGGTTCAGTGTTGCATTCAAAATTAATCACAGTCCTAATGGTAGTGAACCGTGGTAACAGAGAACTATGAAGTCTCCACACTAATATGTCAAAAATGGTTATGATTTATACGCAATAATTGAGAAATGATTGAACAATTACTTGCTTGTATTTTGTCTAAAATCGAACGATTGAACCATAATTTGTTAAACATTCAGTACTCAATAATCTCCAAACTTCGGGACGATAAGCCAAATAATTCGATGTACATATCATATCGCTGGGTAATACGTGCCATTTTTTGTTTGGCGCTTGCTCGACGCCTTAAGTCCAAACTCATACGCAATGACTCCTTTGTATTTTTTCTGCTTGACATTAATAAAGTTAATTAAAAGGTCTCCTTTTTTAGTCTTTTATAACGAGTCCAAAACCGTAACCAACCAGATTATTACAAAGAAATTATATGGTAGGTTATAAATAAATTATATAAAAACATTATTTTTTTACATAAAATACTTTTTTTTAATTATATCGTTATTATTTGTTTTGAATTATGTATATTTTTTTAATACAACTGTTTTTAAATAATATATAAGAACAATTGTATTATATAGAATACCATTAATCTGATTTCGTTCAGTTTATATTAGTGTTTGTTAATCTCTATCAACCTAACGTATTTTTTTTTCTAACCTATCATCCTATCCTGTCAAGATGAACTTTATTGTACAATACTAATTCATAACATCTTGACAGGTTCTGAAAAGTTAAATTCACAAGTTAAGTTACTTTCTAAAAAATCTATATAATATACCTTATAATAATATTTTTGATTCCTTTGAGTTTATTTTATAGAAATATATTTTAATATTCCTTCAGGGATTGTCTTGTCTGAGCCACACTAGGACAAACACTAGTGGTTCATGGGAATTGTGCTGCGCTACATTATAGAAAAAAACCAAATCTATAAGTAAATTGGATTTTGCTTTCTTTCATAATACGATTCATATTTCATAATTGATAATTTATCTATGCCCTTTTTCATTACGTATCTGGTAAAAAGAACTGGAAACCTAAAGTCCTTTTCACGAAAGAAGTCCCCCAGACGCAGCGCTGCAGTCGCTCGTCATAATGTTGCCAATTATGAGTAAAAAATTTACCTATTTTACAATTACATCAAAAAATCGATGAAACAATGTAAGCTCTTAAATTGTATTAAAAAATAAAAAACATATTTCTTAATGTAAAAACTATGTATTTATTTCGTAATCTAAACAATTCTACCTACTTACAAGTAAAAGTGGAAATATGGTAAAGAAAACGTTAAAGAGTTTTATTCAGAGTTTTATTGAATAGTTGTGATCAGTCATAAAACGTCACTATCTAAGAGTGAATGAAAAATCAGATTTGTTTACTATCACTAGCCGTAGATATAATTATTGGTCATTCTTCATCCATAAGGCCGTATCTTTTAAATATTCCTCCTCCAAATTTCAACATGCTCACTGACTGTCAATCTTCCGGCCTAATAGACTCAAAGGCCTCTTTAGTCAGTTTTTCAATCTTTTGGATTTTCCACATTTTATCTGCCACTTTTCTTTTTACAAGGCTCCAAATTTTTTCAATTGGGTTGAGGTCGCAATGGTAAGGTGGCAACCTTAATACTTCGTGTCCATGAGCTATTAATAATTTATCCACTGCGAACTCCGGTGGACCTTTATTTTGTTTATTTCAAAAATACTTTTTCAGGTGTTTTAAAATATACCCTTTTTTAGCCATTCCATTACTCTTTTATTTAATTGAAGGGGCTTTTTTACTGATCAATGATAGGAGATTGTCATTAACAACACCTTAGAAGATTAATCAGCTTTTCCTTCACCCATTTTAAAAAATTTGCAATTCATGTATCATTAATTAGGATTTATTGGGATTTAAATAATTCTTTTAATCCATTTTTTTCCCATGAGCAATTATCACGAGTCCCTATGACTCTAACAAAAATCAGTTCCTCTTCACTCTAAAACCATTTGTATGATAATTATTATGTATATAGGTCTATCAAGTATACAAGGGTCGTTTTTCCAAAGTGGATTTAATAGTATTTTCTCTAAATATTTCACTCTAATATCGTAATGTCCATAAGTAGTTTCTTAGATTAACCTGAATTTGAAACCAATTCTATGTAATATTCTGTGCAATGTTGTGATGCTTCCCTGAAAGTTGATGTTTTCTCTTAGAGCTGTTCGTAATTTAGCCAATGTTGGTAATTCTTTACGCACAACGTAAAAACTGCGAATTGTTTGCCGAAAGCGCACAATCGAACCCGTCTAAGTCGAATTTCGGATCGGGATTCTTCCTGGGTGAAATTTTTTTGAATATCTTACACCTTCTTTTTAATTCTTGATACAGTTTTCTCTGATACACCTGCAATGAAATAATGAATATTAAAGTACTTAAACTTATATATATATAACTATGTAATATATAATTTATAATACTTATGTATTATGTAAAATTATTATAATTTCAGTTTCCTAGTTAGAATTTATATTATAATTCATAAATCCATAATAAGCAAAAAATATTATTTAAATAAAAATCTTTATGCGGCTACTCTCTTCAACATTATTTATTGGTATTATAACCTTGATTCTTTTGTTCGTTACAGAATTTTTCACCTTCAATATATTTTAGCAATTTTAAATTTTGGCATTGTCAATAGTCTTTATGATGGACTAAGCTATTAAAATCTCAAAAATTACAATAAATTATAATTAAACGACAAATGCCACCTTAAATTATTCAATAATTAGCGGATTCTTTCGTGAAAGATCTATTGATCTTTTAAATTAGACTCATCCCAATGGGTATTTCCCTTAAATTTGGGTTATTAATAAAAGGGGTATTTTTAAGGGCATTTTTTAGGGTATAAATAGTTATTTTATGCATTTTTTAAGTTTTTTTTAGGGAAATTACGGAATAATTTCATTAATCAAGTGTGTATTTTCTTTTCCTTTCAATTTATCCTTGAAAAACACGCTTATTTAGAATAAACCTTGTTTCAAATAGTCTAGGGTAGTCTTGAGTTAGAGTTAGCGGAAAAGAGGAGATGTCACTAAAAAAATGACAATTAGATTCCCGATCCCGGCGGAAAGACTTGTATCCATGGTCATGTAATAAATTAATAAAAAAAAAATTCCCGCCGATAAAAACCAAAAATATCACTCAACAGTCAACAGACAACAACATCAATTACAAAGTAAAACAATGCACGTTGGATTGAATACGTTTACTATTAATTTTTCAATATGAAAATATTTTATTTAGAAGTTTACAGAAGTATATTTACTCATTCATTCTATTGACAATTTTGGATATCAAAGTGTCTGTTTGTACTTTATATTGAAGTTTTTATAAACGATAATGTAATAACTTCATTGTTTACTATGGCAAGGTTACTTAAAAAATATAAGTGCCCTGTAAAATTTACTGTATTGTGTAAATAATTATTACCCAAAATGAGTCATCAGTTGAAAATTGATAATTATTTCAAACTTAAAGTATCAAAATTATTGAAATTTGAAAAAAATGACTCCGATAATGTCAATATAAAATTTGAAATGGAAACTCCAAAAAATAGGTCTAATACAAGTCTTAAACCATCTTCTCCTTTAAAGACACCAAAGCTAGATGAATCAGATATAATTAATTTAATGAGCGATGATGAAGAAAGCCTATTAGGTAATGAAAATTGCTTATCAGATGCTACTGTAACTTATTCTCCAGAAATAGAATCACCTACAAGTCCAAGCACTTCAGAAGGATTTGTGGGGAGGAAATTAAGTATAAAAAAGGATCTTTTTCAAAGCTTCCATGATGACACAGGGCACAATAAAAGCGTAGATGACCAAGTTAAGTCGCCCAAACAAACAAATGTTTCTCGAACAACAAAAAAATATTACTCACCAAATAAAAAACGAATTGTGACTATAAGATCACCTGGAAAAGCAAGAAAAAGTTTGAATAAAGTAATTTCTGAATGCAATGACAATTTTCTAGTAGAAGCTTGCAGTGGTTTGGATGATAAAAGTAAGTAACATTTTTAAACAAAGAAATCTTACTACTAAACTGTAGTGTTTTTTTATTCTCAAATTTTGATGAAAATTACTTATGTAACATACAAATATAATATACATGCATGATAAATGTTATGAATATAACTGATATCATTTCAGCAATATTTGTTCTCAAAATAATTCATCAATGTCTGAACAACAAAGATTTGAGGTCATTATTGGAGGAAAATTCACAGAAGTTATTACAAAACTGCATGAGTGTTATTAAGCCAGGAATGCATTTAGTATGTAAACTATATTGGAGAAAAGCAGCTTGGTACAGACCAGAGAAAATTGAGGATATTTTCAAAAAAAGTAGTTATTCAGTTGACTTAAAACAAATGATGGACAGTTTGATTCAAAATGGGTTACTTCAAACAAATAGTGAGTAAATCTTTCTTAGATTTAAATGAGAATCAATTATCTATTCTTTATGATATATTACATATTTAAAAAAAAATTGAATTAATTTATAGGTGCAAGCACCACAATGAATTTTAATGACTATTTTGACATATTAAAAGTAAGTGAAGTAAAGGAAATATGTCAGAAATTCAAAATAAAATTTACAACCAAGGATGCTGCCAAAAGTGCTTTGCAGAAGCTTGGCAATCAAAAAAGCATTGGTCATTATTTTGGCACACCATCACATAATATTAGTCAAAGAGTTTTGGAATCGTAAGTAACAATAAATTGTCATCAATTTGGTCAAATATTTCTTGCAATGTTATAAATTATTGTTTTTTGTAATCCAATCTTATTACTCAGTTCCTCCACCCTCTATGTATTGGAATTTTTATAATCTGATTTTTTGGTATTTATTCACAAGAAATATTGTACCTGTAATGCCCCAAATTCATAGATAAACCTTTCATATATAAAAGGTGTATTATGTTCAATAAAAGTCCAATTAATTATGTAATATTTAACAAACTGTACTATCTTATACAGACTTATTAAATAATGAGGAGTGGTGCCTATCTACACAACGCACTTATAAACAAACATACCAAGGTGATATGATCCTTGCCTTGATCGTTATTAATTAGATATAAATTAAGTTTATAATTTTCAGACTGCGGCTTAAATGCGGAAAATGCTATAAACTAACAGAGCTTACCCGTAGAACAATCGATGAGTTATATATTTTAATGTATTTGGGGATAGACTGGAATGTTTTAAGAAATAAGTCAGTGGAATTAATGCTTTTCAACATTAAAGCCAAAAATGAGACATATCCAGCACAAGATTTACACTTCATTGATAATGCCAGTATCGTTTTTAAGAATAGGCATGAGTTCCAAAGGTCTGTTGTATTATATCTTATAAATATATTTTTTTTATTTTTTTTAATAATAATTTCAATTCTAAAAACATAGTATTTATGAAAAAGATATTCCCTTATGTAACTTAGAATTCATCTTTTATTTTTTTTATTATATGATTTTTATTTTCTGGGCCAATTTTGTGGTTACAATATTCATCCTCAATTATAACATATTTTCATTGCTTCTTTTTATCTTTTTTTAGTATTAAACCATATTATGTTAAATGTTTTTAAAGTTAAGCTCATCAATATTATATACATCTGATAGCTAGTCTCAAGAAAAATTATAATCTCCTTAAAATTGTTAAATTTTTCAGAAATATTTAATAAAAATGATATCATTATAAAAATTATTCATTTTATTATTCTATTTTTGTAGCTTCGTCGCAGCGAAAGAAATTTACGAAGAGTTCCTTAATTCAAGCGATAGTCTCGACCGCCGTAGAATTGTTGAAAATGTGTATAAACAGTATTTGGAAATAAATACTGAAGATATGACGAGGTAAAATTTGTATTAATATACAAATTTGTATTAATATAAATCAGTACAGTTGTTAATTTTAGTTCGTTTAACTTGAGTAGTACATATGAGCCATTATTTCATATAATTCACGTTAATAAATCTTTTTTTTTTGTTTTTAACCATTCCAAGTTACTCAAGTGACAAGTCTACTTGTCGAATCTGTCAAAAAAAAAACAAGCACTCAAACTTTTTAAACCAGTATCAACTCTTACTATCCGGATATCCATAGCTTTGAAATAAAAATTCTTATAATAAATAAAATTATAGATTTTTGTCTATTTCAGTTATATGTCCCTGCCAGTGTGGCTGCGTAATTTCACACCTCCGTACATATTTATAAAAATACTAGAAAAGGGTTTGCCAGACTTAAAAAAGCCGCCAGAAAAGGAAAAACACTGTGATAAAGCGGTGGAAATATTGAGAATGATGGTATCACAGGATGCGTTTAGGCCGCGAAAGAAACCAGAATGGTTCGCTGAGATGGCATTGATCTATGATAAGTGTTTAAACAATGTTGATAAGGTATGGACTTTTTAATATAATATAAATAAATGAAATAGAGCAGACTCACAACATTCCAATGTCATCGAAAACTTAGAATCATGGATTCGGGTTTCATGGACTGAGGACTGTTAATTTGAATTTCATATATGTAATAATAATTTAAAATATTTTTGTTATGTTAGTCAGAATGAAACAACAGTTTTTGTTCGAACAATGACGCCTTCGTGCGCTTTACCCACTCGCACCAGTGTTTTTATGAATTCAGTTTAAAGCTTTAAATACTTATTACCTAACTAAATAAAAGTATATTATTATTGCCTCATAAAAAGAGCGAAAAGATTTTTTTTTAAAATTTTTTAATAAGAAGAGCGATGCCTCCGAACAGGTTTACAGGTATCAGCTTTGTGTGAGACACCTGCCCTACCTTATTGAAGTACTTCATTTAAATTAAAAAAAATACAATTTAACAAATGAAAATGTTTTTCCAGGCGGCGGAAATAGTACTGGAAGGCTTCAGTAAGTTAGACACACGGGACTATGAAAAGGATTGTTTACGCGTACGTGCACGTATGTTGACGAACAGGGTAACGAACAGGCCCGCTGATAGATTGCTCGTCGCGTTAAAGGACCACGCACTCCAGGAGCCGGTGGAACGAGATGTTAAGGCGACCCACATACACAAACAGGCCAAGGAGTAAGATTCTTAATTTTTTTATTTGTATATAATAAAGTTTTTAAAAATTCTAAAGCACTATTTCCTAATTTCCTTTTACTGTATTTACTGTGTTTTCTAATCTACTCTTTTCTCACTTATTAACATCACTTTATTCTTTCTTTTCGTAAAACCGCCCTTCCATTTTAACTTATATATATAGTCAGATTGCCTGGAAGAGACCGCTTATTAGCGATAAGGCCGCCTTTTTTTATATACTAGTTTTTAAGTTTTTTTTTTACTTTTCTCCCTTGATTATTATTACTTTATTATGTTAACCACTTAAAATAAAGAATAAATAAATAAAGTTTGTGATTAAAAAAAAGGGTGGGTTTTTGTCTCTCTGAAAGTTGATACATTTATTTTATAACAAAATATACACAATTTACAATAAATAATAAAATAAAAATAAGTGACCTGAAAGAAAACATTAAAAGCACCCTTTAACACCAAAATTATCATTTAAATAAATTATTAACAGAAAAATTAAAAACTAATAATTGACATGTCTTTGTGTTAAATAAAAAATGTTTAAAATAAAGAGGTTCTCTTTATATATATTTAATAATTAGAGTTATTGATAAAGTGAAATATTTTTCAGGAGTTTCGATAAGGGCAAGATAAAGTTTGAGTGCCGTTTGTCTGATAGCACTCTGGTGATGGATGCAGAGGAGTACTGCAGGAGATATTATATAGAGCACAGGAGCTATACTCACGGTATGTGACTATGGGTTTAATAGAATCGAATAAGTGCCGAATATCGTCTTTTATTAATTAACTGTTACTCATTTAAAAAAAAACACTTTATGAACGGATTGTATTTTTTTTGAAAATTTAATTAAATTTTACATTATTTTTAAAATTTTCCGACGTTTCGCGTACTTTACAGCGTGCGTGGTCACGGTAGAGTTTACCGTAAATCCGTTTATAAAGTGTTTTTCTTTAAAAGTGCCAAACAGTTTTGCCGGAGACGAAACTAATAAACTTATTCCCGCCTTGAAGCAATGAATAAAATAACAATGAAATATCTTTTACAGGGGGGCATTGGGAAGGGGCCATAATAACGACGGTATTCACACTGCTATTTTGGGACATAATATACGCGGAGTTGCGTGGGGCAAGGGGCATTTTCATATCACCATACCAGAAGCATCCCTTGGATTTGTTCACGGAGGCTTTTTACGCCAACCGCCGATGTCTCATTGAGGAACGGCTCAGTGCTATTCATAGGCAGCCGGTCGAGGATTCCATTGTTTCTATGCAGGGTGTTTGGGATTCGAGGCCTGACTGTAAGTAGGATGTGTCAAATATGTCAAATTGCAAATTGTTTGGCAGCTAACCCTAAAGACCAATATGTACGCACTCCCACAAAATCCACAGCCCCTCGACGTACTTTACCTCGTCGCGTTGTGTTTTTCAAAAATAAAAACCCCCTTTTGACGAAATATTTTATTATATTATATAATTATAATTACAATCACTATTTTTACCACTGATTACTTTTTATTTTTACTAACAGACATTCCGCGTCGCGAGTTTGATAAAGACTAATCCCAAAATGTAAAGTAATTGATGGAATATATAGGCATATATTGCTGATCGGCAATAATTTTAGGGTTCAGCAATGTATGCATAAAAACCGTATGTAACAGTACGTTACGCCCCGACAACAGAGCTTTCTCAGGAAGTTGCCTCTTCGAGCAGCGCTCGATGGGTGAACGCTGCTGACCAAACCCCCCCCTTAACATCCCCACCAAATTTTAACATTTTCACATTATTAAACAAAAAATGTCATTTCATTTCACCTTAATGCGCCATACCGATCCGAGATAGTTTTTTTTTTCGCAAATTGGTCTTTATTATATATTTTTTATTTTCATATAATATAACATTATAGGAGTTAATACATGCTAAATAATAATTGTAGATTGATTTGACCGAGTCTTAAAGGGATTAAAAATTAATAAACTCTCATATCTATTGTAATTGTTTTTACCGATCCAGTTGGGGCAATGGTAACCACGTTGAAAGGAGAATACAGGGTTCGATCCCCGGTACGGTCAAAGTTTGTGTGATAAGCATATCTGTTGGTAGTTTGGTAGTGTTTTAATATTAAAAAAATATGTTTATATGTGTAAGCATAATACAAGCTAGTCGTTCTAAATGAAAATGTAAAATAATTACCAATATTTCTTAACCAACCGATAGCTATATAATATATTAATTTAAAAAAGTATTACTACTTAATGGATCAACCGTTTTAGATGAATTATCTGAAATTCAGCGGAAAAAAATTAGTTGGGACGAAATAGAGGCAGTATGCACTTGTTTGGGGAATAGCGCTCTGGCAGCCATTTGCCGAAGACTCGCCCTGGACTACAGGTACAATCAAAGTGGCTTCCCAGATCTCACAATGTGGAATATCCACACTAAGCAGGTCAGTCTTGTTAATACTTGGTTTTTCATACTTTAAAATTACGTATGCCAAATTGCGACCAAGACTTGTATAGTACTTCTTTCAAATAATGCGCGGATTTTTTTTTCACCAAACAGTTTTCTATGCGCAGGCCAGTTCGAAATTTAAATTAAACCTTTGATAAGTTACCTCTTTGATCGCAATGTTGCGGAAGATCGTTCCATTTTTAAACTACACAGCAAATTTTATTTTACATAGTAACTAGCTGACCCGGCAAACGATGTTTTGCCATAAATATGATTTCTAGCAATCATTTTTTTAGTTCAATAAAAATAATTATCAGCTTTTAGTGTGCGGGGATATGTTTATAATCCAAAGCGTTTTAAATAATGAAAGTATGCTTTATTTAGGTTAATTTCATTAATATTTATATGACACGTTGGTCGGTTTACCATAGCAGTGCCATCTATTCATTTCTAATCAATCCAGTCGAAAAGTATCGACATCTGTTAGAATCTTTTGGAGTTAACAGATAATTGTGACTGTCAATTAATTATAGAAAAGATAATTTGATATAAAATAAAATTGCGATTATAATTCAAAATCCAAGCTATCTCTTTAGTTGGACCAGACTGCTTACAGTGCCAATTTAATTTAAAATCGGTTAAATAGTTTAGGAGTCCATCGCGGACAAACATCGTGACAGTTTTCGATTTATTTATATATAACTCGTAGTGCCAAAATAATGCTCAAATTTGCTATTATGAGAAATAACTTATTAATATAATTTCAGATAACTTTCGTTGAAGTGAAGACGGATTCGGACAAGCCATCGATAAAGCAAATACAATGGATGCGGTACCTCCAGTGTAACAATATTGAGACGGAATTTTGTTACATCGGTACCAACACGACAAGGTCTAAAGCGCGAAATGTAAATATTTAATATTAAGTTTGACATGATATTAATTGCTATTTTTTTTTTATAATAATTCAGTAAGATTAGAAATCGGTTACCTCGATCGTAGGGTGAGGAGTAACATACATAATCTGAATTAAAAACTCGCTCATGATAATTTTACGTCGATCGTGGAAGTTAATTTTAAACCATGTTATATACATTATTTTATTATTAGTGAAAATGTTTATATACATTTGATATCTGTATATGATATGTTATCTAAAAAAAATACATTTAAAAATTGGCTGTGTTGTTTGTAATTATGTTTATCTATTCTAGGTTTCGTTTAAAGTTCAATTTCTAATAAAACAACACTACATTACAACAACATATTATTATAATATACTTATATTAACAACGATTTAATGTTTCCCTATAATATAACTAAAATAACGAATATCGGACTGATTTTGATTGATTTATAGTATTCGTTTTATATAACCGAATTCATATAAATAATAAAATATGTAATTGTAAAATGTCTACAATATTCGATTTGTAGTTTTTATTTTCCTTAGTATTTTGTGCAATTTCGACTTAATTCGCTCAATATTCGTGTTTTGGTCGTAGTACAATAACTCAATATCAAAAATGTATGATATATATTTACATAAATATGCCGTAAATTTGTATATTTGACAAGGAAATTATGGTAATGGTATGAACCACAATATTTTAGAAACCTAAATAATTGTTGTAAATGTTTTAAGTAAAGAATAGATCTTGATGACTTAAAAACATAATTACGTTTGTCATAGGCGTTTCAAATAAAAATTTACTTTTAAACCAATTTTAATTAATTTTTATTGTGAATATTAAACGGAAAATATACTTTTATAGTTATTAATAAATTGTATTTTATCAAATGTGTTTTTTTCTGGTACTGGTAAAATTTGCTTAGATATTAGTAAAAATAACAATATTAATACAAAATCCGCATGATCTCCACAGACTAGAACAATTTGAAACTATAAACTTTTTTGAATCTGTCTATAAAAAGTATTCTTTTGCCGTCATTTTGACAATTCATGTCATTTTTTTAAGAGCGAATGAATAATTAATTCAACTTTTGTAGCGATACGTAGTGTTTTTATATACAACTATATTTTAATTTGACACGTTTGTGGACAATGTTTTCAGTATATTTGCCTTTGCTGGCGATGTCGACAGTTTCTGCTATTTCTGTCATATACTTATATTGTAAAGGAAGGATAGAACGAAGAAAAGGTTACATGGATGTGAAAAAAAAGCCGTAGCCAAGAAATGAAACTTCCAAAACTTCAACAGAAATATTTATTGAATTACGTCATAACACGGTAGATATGTACATTACACCTTGGAAGACAATAATGCACCTGTTAAGGCTATCTCTAGTCTTGTTGGAGGACAAAGAAGACCATTATCTTGCACCATCTTAAAGTAACCATTTCCAAAGATTAAATTGAGCATCTTATTAAAAACTAAGCAACACTTCAGTCTACTCTATTTCACCTATTTATAACTAAGTCTATATTACGATTACGACAAAGTCGAATCTATAATTCGTGGTTTATATATCCTTAAAAAAAATATTTATTGTTTGCGGTATTAACGCAAAACCTATTTAGAATATGGCCTCGGAGAAATTTGTAAAACACAAATTTTGCTCAACTCATTTATTGTAACTTATGATATATTTGCATATAAAAGTAGCACCTGTCGAAGTATAAATATCGATACTATACAGTAGAAAAATCTGATATTAGAAAATCACCTACCAAAGCTCTAAAAATATTAACATATATAACATCTTTTAAACATTTGAAAGTTTCAACTTTGCTGTTGGAATAAAGCTATAAGGCACTTCCAGTTTGAGATTTAGTAACAATTTGTACATAGAAAAATACAAAATTTATATATATACTGGAATAATAACAAATCGTTTGGCAATATTTGTGTCAAAGCTCCGAATGGATATAAAATATTTTTCGAAGACAATCTTTCCATCTCTGACAATTATTTAATAAACATTCAAATCACTGTTCGCTCTAAAGGAAATTGAGTTTTAAGAGAGGTTTAATTTTTTATTATTGAACGGAATTTTATATCCAATCAAACATCTACATGGTGGGTTCTTGTTTGAAGGCCGCATCCATGAAGGGTTCCGCAATCGGAATCTGCGGCACTAGGGGGGGAGACGCAGCCGAAGAGAGGGGGGAAGCAGCCTCCCCTTGGCCTTCTGAAGCCTCCGTCGACGCACCTGCGAATAAAAGCAAAATTTGAGAGTGAAATTTGACATCAATACCGAACGTACGTACATACGTAACGTACGTACAAACGTGTGTACTCGGAGTTGGAAGAAAAAAAGTAAAATGGCCCACCTCCTAACAGCATTTCCTGCAGCAGGCTGTCGACGTGGGCCACCCCGAAGAGTTTGGCGAACTGGATCTGCTCTATCATCTGCCAAGTGATGCTCTGCAAGGGCGGAAGACAAAGCAGAAGCTCCCCGAACCGACCACGCCCCTCGTACTGCCGGTCGCTGATGTAGTCCTCCAGGTTTATCTGGATCTGATACCTCAGCTGTTTTATTTTCTGCGGTTGTGACAGGCCTTTCGCGTCTGAAAAGATTATTCTATTGACAATATGATTTTAGTATATTTGCAGGTGAAAAAAAATTATTACTGACTTCTACTACTCTTACTAAGAAAAACACTTTATTAACGGATTTAAGTTATGTATTTTTGCAAAATTTAAATATATTTTACATTATTTTTAAATTTTTCCGACGTTTCGTACTGTACAGCGTGCGTGGTCAAGGTAGACCTTTTCTATACTCTTTCCATACATTATTGTATGAAACTTTTGCCTTTCTTCCAAGACACATTTTTTGATGTCAGACTTGACGAGGCCACTATCTTAACTCAAATCTCTCTACTAGACTAGCTTAAAAACGCCTCTTAGAAGCCCTCGGCGTTGGCCAAACCAAAGCACTCAGACGCCCGACTTTAAAATAGATTATTTTGTCCAACAGAAATTTTAAAGAAAAATTACTACTAAATACTACCACACTAGCACATTGTATCTAATTGAAACATTTAGTTATTATTATATATATTTTTAAACACCTCATATATAAATTGTATATGTACTCACTGGGGTCAAAAAAGACGATGGCCTTGAGACAAGCGAACTCCGTGTCGTCGATGTCGATCTCTCTGAGCGGCTTCACGATCTCGTCCATCACCCTCATGCCGATCATACTGATGTCCACGTCCATCCGGCCGTCTGCCATTACAACGACAAACAAATATTTAATAATATTATAACACTTATGTCGGTCTGTTTAGTCCGTGAGAACACAAGGTTACATACCTATATTGTGTTTGGTGATAATACAGTTGTTCCCCAAAAGCAGGACATCTTTAAGGTGAATGGACCGCCTCGCACACCCCAGCAAAAGATGCTCTCCCGCATGAGCTCTTAATAAGGCGACCTTGAATATTGAACATTGGTGGTAAATGTCTGAGCAATTATCTTTTTTAGAAATTTTCATTTTGTATTGTATTTATATGCTCCCTTTTCAATTTACTAAGAACTAAGAATGAAATTCAAATTCAATCCGCGATAAGTTTATGTAGTGCACGGGCACCATTTTTTCCTCTATTTAAGCTCTTTTGTGTCTTTTTTTTTGGAAAAAAAAAACAATTCTTAACCTGCATCGTAACAAATTTTACCTAAAAACCTAAAAAAAACCCATTGTTTTTTTGCTGTTTTACACAAAAAATCGTTAACAAATTAAGGCAGATTCACTTCAATAAAAATCCGAATTAACAATTATAAACGCGTCTAGTATAACGCTGGCTAGGCAAGAGGAACCCCTTTAATTTAGTTATTATTTTAACCTTATATATACCGACCTGGTCATCGAGGTGTAACTCGGTAAATGCAGGAATATACTTCGCCCATTCGACGAGGATCAGAAGTTGTTGTTTGATCGAATCGCACACGTCATTGATCTTCGCCAAGTTGCGGTTACTGATCTCTGCATCTGTTGTGTTGTGGGTCTGTGCAAAGAAACCCATTTTTGACTAGCTGTTGCGTGCGGTTCAGCCGCTTTTTTCTTACATACAAAATGGAATATTTTTTCCGTTGTAGTCACATTTTAGCTTCCTCGATAAATGGACTACCCAGCACTTTTTTTTAATTGGAGCCAATTAAACTCTTAGTACTGATATACGGAGTACGAAGCACGCTAGTCGTAATAGGTAGACTAATTACGTTGAAAAAAAAATGAAAAATACAATGTATAAAAACTATTTGAATACGTTTATTTAATGAGTAAATGATATTAAGCCTATCTTAGTCCACGTAATTCTTAATAAATATAAGATTAAAATTACCATTGATTAATTAAAGATTATGTCTTATTTCACCACAGAGTACGGACAGTTTGACAGAAAGAGACAAATATACTTTAGTTAATATGAATAAGAAATAAAGAGTTACATTTTTCGTTACGCCGATTTAAATTACTTTCCACACCCAGTTATTCTGTCCCAATTAATAGTTATATCTAAAACGGCGGAGTTGTGGACTTTTGAACGAGATAGTGTATCTAAAGCATTTTCTCGATAAACATTTGGCGACATTTTCAGCAATTTTAAATCTCATAATTTTATAAACCTAAAACATCATTCATAATGTTTCACTGGCTGAAAACGTCGATATTTCTTGTTTTTAAATAGTTACGTACATAATGTAATAAATTTATATCCATAGAAGTTTATGGTTCAAGGGGTTTTTTTAAATGAAAAGAAATCACAAATAATAAACTAAATAAAGAGACAACCTTAAGACAAGATCTTAGCAAAAGATATTTAGATAGATATCTAGGGTTGGCATACCTCATCAGTCACTTTTCTGCTGAGCAATTCCGCGTTGAGTAGCGAGGTGACTGATAGCCCGTTCGCCTGTGTGGGCTCCTCGTATGAGGGCCTTCTGCAGTTGATTCTATCTCTTTCGTTCTGAACGGCTAAAAAGAGACGGAAATCGATCAAACATATGATACCCATAGGAACAAAAAGTTATATCTATATAAACGAATCGGTTTTATTTAAATGGCCTTAGCCTTTTAGGAAGGGCTTGTCTGATCGATGAATATAAAATAATAGATGATATACACACTATGTTGTATGTTTTATGTCAATAAAATATACAGCATTTATACATTTCTATGATATTTTTATATGAAATAAAAACAAATATTATTGACCGTGGCAAAAATAAATAAATAATAATCATTACAGTTTAACGCCACTAATTACTACAAGTACAAACAGATAATTAGAAATAATTAAAGCGATAAACATTTGATTGACTATATGCATTAGGTTATATCAATAAACAACGTGATTTTCCAGTAAATATTAAGAACTTGTTTCGTCTAAAGCAAATCAGATGAGACAAATATCATGTAACTTGTTACATGGTATAAAATATACCAATACACCTGCATATTATATATTATAAACGATAATGTTTATCCTAAAAATATTATAAACACATGTAAGGATAGAAGGATATTTGTTACTTTAACGTACTGAGGCATTTTAAAGAAATAATATAGCTTTAAATTAGAATAACACATAGGTTACAATTCATTAAGAATTGTCCAAAATATCAAGTAAGTAGGAAAAATCTAGCATCTTCGGGTTCAGGCGTGCGCGACCAAAACCGCTCAGAGTTAGACATATTTAATGTATAATGGAAAAAAGGCTATTAGAGAATACAATGAATGATGCTAAGAACTTTTAAGTCTGAATAAACAAATGTATTCTCGTCTTAGTGTTAATCATGGACATAGATCAATTATGTTCACAAAATCCTGTATTCGGAATATTTCATTTATATGCTATACAGGCAAATGTCACTTGAGTTGACTATTTTTTTTATTAGTCTCGTTTCGAGACTTAATAAATTTTTGTGCCTTATTTTGTTATTAATAAAAATGTATATTGTATATGATACAGTAAAACAAAGAGAGGTTTTAATTAGACGTAAGTAGTAAAAGTCCTAGATTGAAAACGTTATTTTTGAGCCGAATATCAATTATTTTCTTTACATTTCAGTGATACGAAATTAAATCATTTGTGGCACACAGCAGCGTCGCTTATCAATCGTATCTTACATTATCTACTACGAAAAGTGGCGTGATTTTTATGTTTATCAATATTGAGACTAAGTATTTTGTACGTATAATTTTGCCACGTATATATGTGTATAACAATGATAAAGATGCTATGGACAACCTACGAACCTACCTTGTAGTTGAGATAGTTTTTGATAATTATTGAACCAATTCGACACTGTAATTTCGTTTTAATATCAGTACAAATCAAAACACTTTTATGCATCATTTATATTTAATTAACAAAGAGTTGAGATGATTCATAAGAATATAATATGGGTTGTTGATAGCCATAATTTCTTTATTATTTGTAATTACTGACAAGTCACTCATTGTTAAGTGACTATTAATTCTCCAAAGAACGCGTAATCATTAAAAATTGTGTTATCAAAACTGATACTCGGGTTGATAAGCGCTTATTGGCATTTTAGTAAGTAAATGTAAAACAAGATTTCTATTTCGCTTTGGGTAAATTGTAACAGTTGGTAAAGTGAGCTCACAAATTCGATTAGGGTTAAGAGGTAACGCTCGTCGCTCTGTTGTCTACGGCCCCAGCGAATATAATCCCATGAATAAATAAATAAACATGAAAATTTAAAAGGATTTATCGTTTTTTATCAGAAGGTCGTCAATAGTTTATCGTTTTAATGCCATTATCTTACACTGGTTGAGCGTAAATTTTAAAGATTGTATAAACGGTAATTTGGTGGGAGTCAAACCGACACCACCGCGTAAAATTACAAGAAATATACGTATTATCATATATGTAGTTAATATGGCTATATTGATAATTTCAAACAGACACCAGTCAACTATCTCGCCGAAAGCACGGTTGGTGAAAAGCATCCGAAACGTCGCGTCGGTACAAATCATATTAAAGCTTGAATATCAATGACCTTCAGAATGTGGAGCTTTTTCTAACCACCCACCCCCCTCGCATTTTTGTCACTGTTCCTATATTTAATAGGATTCATGTTATATATTACAGCAGTATTTAAATATATTTAACATTTTTACCATTTAAGAAGGGATTCTTTTTTTAACCGTTACTTTTTTACAATAACTAAATGTTAATCAAATTTGACATAATTATCATTTGATTTGTAAATTTAGTCTTCTGATCAAAAAAATGTCACACAATCAAACCTTATTGTAATGAACCCCTAAAATAAAATATAATTACGTAAATTTTTGAGTTTTCCATCTAATACATTTAATTTCAAATAATGATATTTATTTTTACTTAACATAATTATAATAATAATAATATCAAGAGTAAACTCATAAACACTGGAAGCACTTCGTATAAAGCCTTCTGCGAATATGGTATATACTGATTGGAAAAGTAATATAGATTTATTTTATAATTAAAATATACTAATCAGAAGAGCTAAAAGTATGAGAAATATAAATTAGTTCATAGAGGGAAGTACTATCGGTCTAAGTCTACAGAAATTTTATCAGTCAATTTAATAATAAATCGCACCGAAATAATTATAATTAACAATATACACTAATTGCAAGAATTATTCTTGAATTCATTATTTTTGAATAAGGCTGACCCCGTTGTGTGTTTGGCTTTGAGAATGTCACATTCCGTCCGGTCTGATTTTTTCAGACCTAAAAAATCACATAATTATGACAAATTATTACTTAACTAGCAACAAATTTTGTTTTGTGGGCAGGTTACAAGTTCAATAACTACTCATTAAAGGTACCCTCAATTCTGTCAATTCTGTGTACTTATAATACAAGCTATTAATTTGGGGCTACCCGACCATATGTGACATAAGTTCCAAATTTATAAAAACAAACATATTTCTGCATCTGTTTAATTTTTCTAATAGCGCGCTTGACACGTAGGTATATTTTGAATACCAGTCCGTGACGCGACCATACGTATAATTTATGCGTTGACCTTGAGGTCAAACGAAATACATTAAAAGAAATTAACGATTTGAGACGTTTACCTTCCTTTTTCATTCCGGCTTTGAAGCACTTCCTCAAACGGCAGTACCTGCACTGATTCCTCTTGTCCTTGTCCACCACGCAGTTTCGGCTAAATCTGTAATCGATAGAAGAGCGGTAAAAAGGCTTGTTCGGTCTAAATAGGCTCTCATAAGCACATAGTCTTACATTCTCATCAATGCAATAGTAAATTAGAATTCTTGTTACGGCTACATCTGAAGACAAAACAATAAAGACACGTTTTACTAAATGAATATGGAAAAGTTTCTGATAAATAGCTCCAGACGAGTGGACAAAAGTTGCAGAACTCAATGTTACGATAGGTAGACTAATGGTACTTAGATGGAGACATTAGAAATTGGGTTTTGCGAGTAGTAGCCCCCCCCCCCCCCACCAAAGGTAAACATCTTTCCACGCTGCGGGAGTTTTATTGAATTTTCCAGTGAAAAAACTGGACTTATATAACATTGTGCAAGAATAAATATTTCCACGTTTTACCTACCAATATTAAAATAACGATTGTTTACGCAAAGTTTCAGATATTGAATGCGACGTTGCCGCACTTACCGGGGGGACTCCGTGTGACGTAAGGTCAAGTATTTTGATAAAAAAAAATTATTATATTTATTATTATGGTCTATGTTTCTGCATCTCTTTAGATTGTATTCTTTAGATATACGGTTCTTTCATAAGACGAATATTATTTCAAATCTTTAAGCTGACAGAGGTATAATAGCTTCAAGACATTTGTTCTAACATGGCTTAATTTTACAGCAGGTTCAATGAAATTACACTCAAATAATATAAAAGGTTATCAGCACTCAAAGTACAAAGTTTTAACTGGTATTGAATTCAGTAATCCGAATAAATTAATTTTATGTAAAGTTGACTACTTTAACGTTTAAGATTTTAAAAGTTATTTGTTCGAATGTTTCATTTCAAATATGTACCATATTACTATGAATTAAATTAAAGAAAAAACTACTATTGAATTAAATTGCGCATATACGTAAATAGGTAAAATTTCAAGGTAAAAATGTTTTAATTAATCATATAAAATTGATTTTCGTCACTTGATAGTAACAGTCTAGTATAGTGCGGTACATAATTATATTTCATCGAGTTAATCTCACCGGCAAGTATAAAGGTGATTCTTCCTAACGCTGCGTCTGAAGAAACCCTTGCAGCCATCGCAGGAGGACGCACCATAGTGTTTGCCAGTGGCTCGATCTCCACATATAGCACAATGCTGGGATAGCGATGAGCTGCTGGTACCACTCGCCTCGCTACTACTCGTCTCAAGTTGCATGTCACTATCTGTAACATATAAAAACTTTTTGCAATTCACGAAACGACAAAATGAAACTGGTAACTTAAAAAATAAACCTGAAATCTTATATAGCCTACTTGCTCTTGAGTAGAAAAATTAGGAGGAATTACGTCGGATGTTTTTTAAATTTTATCTACGAGGCTTTGAATGCAACATTATTGATTTGATTTATCCGTACTCTACAGATAATTTTTATATGAGGTGCAGTGTATTATTATGCTTATTAAAAGTACGTAAAAAAGTTCCTTGTCTGTGGAACACAATAACTGATGAATAGGAATCCTTTGAATAGGTCTTCAAATAAAGGCCACATTAACTAAGTAAATATTATACAAGATTTAAGATATGTTTAATATATACTTTTTCGATTTTCTGCACTCGTATTTCTAGATCATATTTTTAACTGACAGTTAGATAAATATAACAAATTTTTGAGTGTTTAAAACTTCTTTTGGCGTCCCTATTGACGGTACCATTAATGATTTCTAGGAAATGATACATAATATTTGTAAATTCTGTGGCTTGAATCTCAGTAACTATTCGTGCGAATTAACCAATTATCTATGCATTGGATAGTACAAGACATTTAGACAGACAGAAATATTTACTTTTTGTACGTTGACGCTGTACGGAGCTCTTTATAAACAAGCATCAAACCGATGGGAGCATGTATCACCTAATAACCATTTCATCCATAAAAACAAGAATTAAAAATAAAATTGTAACATTTTCCATTTCCTCATATAAAACGATACGAAACTATAGTTTTCGATTATATCGGGAAATCTCTTCCGTGTACACAATTAACTTTAAACGATCACAAAAACATAAATGGTGTATAAGACCTTCTGTAAGACGGATACACTAAGGTATCCTACCGCGACTTTAGTTCAATTCGAACAGAGCGTATTTATTTATCGTCTTAGCTTTCGTAATCGTCACCATAATATGATCACTATAATTGATCGCACTTGCCTTCGCGCGGGGTAAAAATAAAAAATCGGACATGTACTGTAAAACATAGCAGCATCGACGCGCGGCTGGCTCTCCGCTCCACTCCTGTACATATAAGTGGAGTAGGGACTCGGCACCTGCTTGTCCCACAACTGAGGCATCATGTACTCCTCATTCACCGTGTATCGCGTCGAACACATTTCATATGACGTCGTCATTTCGCAGCCAAGCACTGGCATTTCACACTACACCGCACCACACTCGACCGCTGTCGGCAACTGATTACTGAACGGAGAGCGCCCGAAGCGCCGATAAGCGCGATTAGCTAACAGGTGATTTAAATTGTTTACATCAATACGATACGAATATTGTCAACACAACCTCGTGGCGGTCGCGTGCTCTTACAATTTCTCCCGCTTGATGTCCGCTCAAAACGACCTCACGCGCACGCGACCAATTATCGACTAGCATAAATCATCACCTAGGGCTTGACTGAAGTAGATTTTGCTGACTGCGCTACACGTATGTCAATATGTCCGATCGGCAACGCTGAGTCACGATGTTATCGGAAATGCAGCGGATGTAAACCCAAACGTACTGGGAACTCGTCACTGCAGCTGATGAAGCTTTATCCGTACAGAGAATGTCATCGCGACCGGATGAGTAATTGATTGTGCGCTTTGTTCCTTTGTCGCCATAGGAACTTATCGAAAACATTTATTAAATGTTTATATTAGATTACGCGAACAATATTTTTCTCTTGAGCGCTGACCACTAGGGTTAGTTAGCACCAGTGGAAAATTGTCAGATGAGAATTTGTCGTTCTTTAGACAAAACAATTGAAGACGCGGCTGTCTCGCTGTTGTCATTAAATATTCTCAGATCGAAGTAAACAGATTCATTATCAGTGTAAGGGTCGCAGAGTCGAGACAATATCTTAGCCTGGTCCACTTTAAGATAATTGGAGTATTTTTTATGATATCCCACATTCGACAGTAAGACTCAAACTAATATATATTATCTATATTTACGTTTAAGTATCTCTTTAGATAGGTTTTAGAAGGGCTTAGTAGGTACAGTTATATTTTAATAAGTTTGACAGTAAAAGATAATTGCTACCTTTACGAGGTATTTTGTTTATTCTGGAATTAGTCCTTCTTTATGACAATTTAATTTATTTATTATTTCACGAAATGAAATGGAAGTCAACAAAGTACATTTTTATATAGCACCTTAAGAATTAAGTTTCCTTTTTTTTTTTTTTTTTTTTCAAGTAAAATAAAATACATTAAAAACAAAACCTGAAAATTCCCCCTCCCTCCCCCCTGAAAGTTATTCAAGGTCAAAGGTCAAAAAAAAAGTTTTCCCCCCTTTTCCCCCAACCCCAATTTTTTTCATAAAAAAACCCCCGGGGCCACAAAATTGTAGATTATAAATTATCTACAAAAACTAAATTTATACCCCTTTTTCTAACACCGTTTTTAATATAACGATTCAAAAATTGTAAAAGTTGTAATCTCATAATATGCATGAGTACGCCACGTATGTTACATTATCTAGTGGCGATATTTTCTTAAACACATAAAATGAAAGAAAGTGTGAATATTTACAACAATAGAACATTGAACATTATGCTAAAAAAGTTTAATTTATTAAGCATAAGTATGCATGTTTCGTTTGAAACACCAAAAAAAAAAAAAAAAAACAATAAATTTGTACTTTTTACATCATCAAAAAATATCAGTCAAGATTATCATCATTATGCCTCCCATAATTAGTTCGTTATATTTTATTGGAACCAGTGCATACTTTACTTCCACCTGCGCCAGAAAAATTTTTAACCCCTTTTTTTCCAACTCCAAAAGGGGGGGGGGGGGGAGGGGGGGGGGGGAAAATGTCAGATTTTGACGTTTGTTTATTCGGCAGCCGGTCGTGTTCTAAAAATCACTACAACGAGGAACAACGATACGTCCTTTAAGTACATGGGTTTAAAGTTAAGAGAGCTGGAAGAACAAGATGAGCAGAGATCGAAACTTGAGAATGAATTAGCCAGTTCTTTTTCTTTTTTTTACCCTTTTTTTTATATAAAAATGTAATGTCGTAATATTGCCTGGCACTGGGGAACCGGCGAAGTACACTCTCATCAAGTAGAAACAATTTTACATACGAATCGGTACAAACTCCCATATGTAGAATCTAATAGTCAAAGTCTTTTATAAAACTTACCGTTTTTTTTGTAAATGCTTTTTGCTCTGCCCTTTTTTTTTTTTTTTTTTTTTTTTTTTTTTTTTTTTTTTTTTTTTTTCCCTTCCTCTCGATTACCATCACTATGGACGTTTTACTAGAGTAATTTGTACTTTAACACAAACTGTTATCATCGTCGATAATGTCACTTTACGATGTTTATTCGGAAAAGCCTGGGACGCCTTAGTTGGGTTTAAGACCAAGCTAAGAGAATGTTATAAAGGTAGATAACATAGACTCCATTCGCGAATACTTAAGAATCTTGCGATAAAACCTTAGGTAATTGAAGGTTTTTTTAATATGATTTTTATAATATGATTGTAATGTTCACGGTAAGTCATCTTTTGGTCAAACTACACCTAAATCTTTAGCAACACATTGAACACCTTTTGAAAGTGACGTCATTTATAGTATGTATACGGGAATTCCAAATGATTTGTTGTTATAAAAAGTTACGAAATAACATTTGTCTTTATTAACGAATATCTTATTGATTAAGCACCATGACGCTATTATAGTCAATTTTAGTCTCAAACAGACTTCAGTAGAAGATAAAAGTGGGGTCGATGATGCTGATATCACTGAGTAAAAGATTTGTATTGTATTCATAATTTATAATATGTGCAATCTTGATTCTCATGGCACGAGTTCATAATAATAATACTAGGTCAAACTAGATCGGTTAGTCTCCTAGCTTCTGAAGCAAGATTAGCACCGTGCTACACAACTGATAAATATATACTGTATATATAAAACCCAGATAACAAAACATATGAATGTTGACCATACCGGGGATCGAACCTGGCCGCTCTTCGCAGCCACTGCAACTCGGTCCTTTTAATGGATAGAAATTAATTTATTTAAAAAACGCTCCATATTTATATCACGTGAGATTTAACATTAAACATTGACATTGGTTGTTAAATTTTTATTCGTATGGTACGCGTATGCGACAGTACAAAATAAAAAGTCTAAACATTTGAAATCGTCAATATCGCGCTTGGTATGTCGGAATATGGAAATTTTTGAGCGAAGGTTTGTTTTTGTTTTCAACTAATTGATTAATTATTCATTAAATAAACATGAAGGGCTTCCTCTTGTCTCATTTCGACATATTTAGTGCCCTTCTAAAGATTTAAATTGTACAAAGTACCCGCCCGACTTCGTCATAGCGATTCCATGCATTCAATTCCAGGGACTCAATAGTGATAAATGTAAGCTAGTAGCAAAAATGTTCAGCAATGAGACATAGTTTCTGCCCTTGGATACAAATGCAAGAGTGCATTCTTATATTACCTAAGTGCATCTCCGGGGAAATTATAAGGAGTCTTCATAAAAGGGTTATATACATTTTGACCCCACCCGGAATTAAAACCCTATCTTAAAGCTTATCTGCAGACATGCCGTTTCAAATCATGTGTATAGATAATTTCAATGTTTTGTTGCGTTTTAATTTAAGCCCTTAATGTGATAAAACACGGAAACGCATGAGGTTAACTGACAACATTTAATCAAGGCGACCGGCAAAATGGGTTTTTTAATTAATTAATGGATAGATATCAATTAAATCTCAATAAAATAACTTTATTTAAATGTAATTCGTCAACCAAAGACGATATTTTCCAAATAAATTGGTGTATCTTTATTTATTCCATAATCCGTTACAGACTTTTCAGCTTATTAGATATATTTAAAAAAATTCCAAATTGTCAATATCCTGTTCCATTCTAGACCTATTTTGACTCGAGGTCACAATTACAATTTATACTTGGTGCATTTCAAAATACCATTTTGATTCAATATCAGCACAAACTGCTCCCTGCTGCTGCTACAAAGCTACGTCAAATATTGCATCAGCATTTTTCTAATTATTATAAATGGTTCTAAACCAGTTCTGGCAATCCACAACAAAAAATGCTCACATAAACCTAATCCATCTAAACAAAAACCTGCTTTATATAATAACCAAAATTAATAAGGCATGATATTTTAAAAATAATTGATACTGAATTTAATATTATTATTTATCGATATGGTTAGACACAATCGTTAATTGAACAAATATTCTACATAGAACAGTATTTTCAGGTATCATTCAACATTGTAATAGGAGCTGCAATTTTAAATTTAAATAAAATTGATGACTGTAATAAACGAGTAATTTTCCTTCGTACAGAAATTATATCGCACAAAAGGCATTGACCTAGGACCTTATCATGCTCATGCAACGATTTATATACATTGCACAATGTATTTAACTCGGTACTATATAAAGGATTTCCTCTTAGATTAAGCTAACTCTTTAAATTGCCAATTTACTTTGTAAATATACCAGATCTAGTTGCATTGTTTCGTTTTTAACAGAAAAATCCGTGTTCTGTCTAAAGAGCTTCAATTCGTTCATAAACATAACAACAACTAAAAAAGGGCTTTGATATAAAGAAAAACCCTTTTATTAACGGATTAAGTTATGTATTAATATTATAAATATTAATCCGTTAACAAAGTGTTTTTCTTTAAATGAGTAATAGTTATGTTAATAAAAGACAATATTAAGGGCGTTGATTCAAATCCGTAGTTGCATAGAATTGCCTTCTCTCGTTTTTAACTTTCTTGTGGCTACTTCGCTTTCGTAACATGTACTTACAATATAAACAACACAAATGCTTAGTTGATTTGCTCCACATCGCTAAGAAGATTCGTGTTATGTAGTCCCCACTATAGTAATTATCTTTTTTTTTTTCTTTTTTATTATCTTTTTTTTTTTCTCTTTCCCCCCAACAACGCCACCACCCTTACCTAGCAAGCGGAAAGAAATCCCCCCCCCCCCCCCCCCCCCCCCCAAAAAAGGACAAGAGGGCGGCCCGCAAACCCCCCCTTTCCCCCCCCCCCCTTTTTTTTTTTTTAAAAAAATTTTTTTTTCCTTTTTCCCTTCCTTTCCTCTTTCCCCCCCCCCCCCCCCCCCCCCCCCCCCCCCCCCCCCCCCCCCCCCCCCCCCCCCCCCCCCTCCCCCCCTTCCCCCCCCTCCACCCACCCCCCCCTTTTTTTTTTTTAATTTTCTTTTTTTTTTTTAAATTTTTTTTTTTTCTTTAAAAACCCCCTCCCCCCCCCCCCCCCCCCCCCCCCCCCCCCCCCCCCCGGGGGCCCCCCCCCTGGGGGACCGCGCGAACACCCCCCCCACGCCCCCCCCCCCCCCCCCCCCCCCCCCCCCCCCCTTTTTCCCCCCCCCCCCCCCCCCCCCCCCCCGTTTCCCTTTCCCGGGTTTTTCCCCCTTCCCCCCCCCCCCCCCCCCCCCCCCCCCCCCCCCCTTTTTTTTTTTTTTTTCCCCCTTCCCCCCCCCCCCTTTTTTTTTTTTTTCCCCCCCCCCCCCCCCCCCCCCCCCCCCCCCCCCCCCCCCCCCCCCCCCCCCAAAAAACCCCCCCCCCCCCCCCCCCCCCCCCCCCATACAAACCCCCCCCCCCCCCCCCCCCCCCCCCCCCCCCCCCCCCCCCCCCCCCCAAACCCCCTTTTTTTTTTCCCCTTTTTTTTTTTTTTTTTTTTTCCCCCCCCCTTTCCCCCCCCCCCTCTTTTTCCCCCCCCCCCCCCCCCCCCCCCCCCCCCCCCCCCCCCCCCCCCCCCCCCCCCCCCCCCCCCCCCGGGGGGTTTTTTTTTAATTTTTTTTTTTTGTTTTCCCCCCCCC
>CAVNZL010000139.1:6167500-6252500 GCA_963693355.1 Pontia daplidice
CGTCCGCTCACTATTTTGGGGAGAACCGACATGTGTCCTTTCATTCTTCTTATGTGTGGCAGTTGGAGGGATTTTCAACTTGCGTGGCTTCAGACATGCAGATTCTCCCCAAAATAATCAGCGTTCCTTAAACTACGTCCGCTCACTATTTTGGGGAGAACCAACATGTGTCCTTTCATTCTTCTTATGTGTGGCAGTTGGAGGAATTTTCATCTTGCGTGGCTTCAGACATGCAGGTTTTCCCCAAAATAATCAGCGTTCCTTAAACTACGTCCGCTCACTATTTTGGGGAGAACCGACATGGTTTGTTTGATATCCCGTTGTGTTCTTCGATTCTTCTTATGTGTCGCAGTTGGAGGAATTTTCATCTTGCGTGGCTTCAGACATGCAGGTTTTCCCCAAAATAATCAGCGTTCCTTAAACTACGTCCGCTCACTATTTTGGGGAGAACCGACATGGTTTGTCCTTGATATCCCGTTGTGTCCTTCCATTCTTCTTATGTGTCGCAGTTGGAGGAATTTTCATCTTGCGTGGCTTCAGACATGCAGGTTTTCCCCAAAATAATCAGCGTTCCTTAAACTACATCCGCTCACTATTTTGGGGAGAACCAACATGTGTCCTTTCTCTTGTGTCCTTTCATTCTTCTTATGTGTGGCAGTTGGAGGAATTTTCAACTTGCGTGGCTTCAGACATGCAGGTTCTCCCCAAAATAATCAGCGTTCCTTAAACTACGTCCGCTCACTATTTTGGGGAGAACCGACATGTGTCCTTTCATTCTTCTTATGTGTGGCAGTTGGAGGAATTTTCAACTTGCGTGGCTTCAGACATGCAGGTTCTCCCCAAAATAATCAGCGTTCCTTAAACTACGTCCGCTCACTATTTTGGGGAGAACCAACATGTGTCCTTTCTCTTGTGTCCTTTCATTCTTCTTATGTGTGGCAGTTGGAGGAATTTTCAACTTGCGTGGCTTCAGACATGCAGATTCTCCCCAAAATAATCAGCGTTCCTTAAACTACGTCCGCTCACTATTTTGGGGAGAACCGACAGTGTTCTCTTGTGTCCTTTCATTCTTCTTATGTGTGGCAGTTGGAGGAATTTTCAACTTGCGTGCCTTCAGACATGCAGGTTCTCCCCAAAATAATCAGCGTTCCTTAAACTACGTCCGCTCACTATTTTGGGGAGAACCAACATGTGTCCTTTCTCTTGTGTCCTTTCATTCTTCTTATGTGTGGCAGTTGGAGGAATTTTCAACTTGCGTGGCTTCAGACATGCAGGTTCTCCCCAAAATAATCAGCGTTCCTTAAACTACGTCCGCTCACTATTTTGGGGAGAACCAACATGGTTTGTCCTATTCTCTTGTGTTCTTTCATTCTTCTTATGTGTGGCAGTTGGAGGAATTCTCAACTTGCGTGGCTTCAGACATGCAGGTTCTCCCCAAAATAATCAACGTTCCTTAAACTACGTCCGCTCACTATTTTGGGGAGAACCAACATGTGTCCTTTCTCTTGTGTCCTTTCATTCTTCTTATGTGTGGCAGTTGGAGGAATTTTCAACTTGCGTGGCTTCAGACATGCAGGTTTTCCCCAAAATAATCAGCGTTCCTTAAACTACGTCCGCTCACTATTTTGGGGAGAACCGACATGGTTTGTTTGATTCCCGTTTTTCTTCGATTCTTCTTATGTGTCGCAGTTGGAGAAATTTTCAACTTGCGTGGCTTCAGACATGCAGGTTTTCCCCAAAATAATCAGCGTTCCTTAAACTACGTCCGCTCACTATTTTGGGGAGAACCGACATGGTTTGTTTGATATCCCGTTGTGTTCTTCGATTCTTCTTATGTGTCGCAGTTGGAGGAATTTTCATCTTGCGTGGCTTCAGACATGCAGGTTTTCCCCAAAATAATCAGCGTTCCTTAAACTACGTCCGCTCACTATTTTGGGGAGAACCAACATGGTTTGTTTGATATCCCGTTGTGTTCTTCGATTCTTCTTATGTGTCGCAGTTGGAGAAATTTTCAACTTGCGTGGCTTCAGACATGCAGATTCTCCCCAAAACAATCAGCGTTCCTTAAACTACGTCCGCTCACTATTTTGGGGAGAACCGACATGTGTCCTTTCATTCTTCTTATGTGTGGCAGTTGGAGGGATTTTCAACTTGCGTGGCTTCAGACATGAGGTTCTCCCCAAAAAATCAGCGTTCCTTAAACTACGTCCGCTCACTATTTTGGGGAGAACCAACATGTGTCCTTTCTCTTGTGTCCTTTTATTCTTCTTATGTGTGGCAGTTGGAGGAATTTTCAACTTGCGTGGCTTCAGACATGCAGGTTCTCCCCAAAATAATCAGCGTTCCTTAAACTACGTCCGCTCACTATTTTGGGGAGAACCGACATGTGTCCTTTCATTCTTCTTATGTGTGGCAGTTGGAGGGATTTTCAACTTGCGTGGCTTCAGACATGCAGGTTCTCCCCAAAATAATCGGCGTTCCTTAAACTACGTCCGCTCACTATTTTGGGGAGAACCAACATGTGTCCTTTCTCTTGTGTCCTTTCATTCTTCTTATGTGTGGCAGTTGGAGGAATTTTCAACTTGCGTGGCTTCAGACATGCAGGTTCTCCCCAAAATAATCGGCGTTCCTTAAACTACGTCCGCTCACTATTTTGGGGAGAACCGACATGTGTCCTTTCTCTTGTGTCCTTCCATTCTTCTTATGTGTGGCAGTTGGATGGATTTTCAACTTGCGTGGCTTCAGACATGCAGATTCTCCCCAAAACAATCAGCGTTCCTTAAACTACTTCCGCTCACTATTTTGGGGAGAAACTACAAGTTATTTATTTTTGTTTTTCATTTCGGTTTTAACAAGATGATCTGTATTACAAGGATATGTAAATAAAAACCAAATTCATAAGTAAACTTATGGTAACAATGTATATACATTCAGTTTATACATATTTTCAAATGCAATATTATTTTCTAGGTGTTAGTAAACACTTCCAATATACCTATTAAAGACATTTTTATCAAGTCACAGTAACGATTTAACTGTTTAAAGCGTTGTGAAATATTTTACATAAAGAAGAAGATTCACAATTCATTCCTTGTACTTTGTTATATTTTATTGTTCGTTATGATATGTTATTTAATTTTATCTGATCAATAGCGTAGAGCCCTTACGGCAGAGGCCTGCCAAATATATAAAAGAAACTTGTTATGGTGCGCGAACCAATTCCAGGTGCTTAGATCATTTAACAACTATTTTATTGAAATGGTTGATATCTGTTTTTGGTCCATCAGAGCCGAGGTAAATATCGTGTCACGGAACTCATCATCCTAATAGTTTGGTGTAGAATGACGAATTATTCAATATTGAACTTGACTCACATATCATATTACATGTTGTCATAGAATATACAAAAGAACAATTGAACAATTTCGAATTTTATTAATCATAGTAAACGTTTTGCTCGAATTTCTTAGAAATATCTGCTTGGTATGAGTGACAATCAATTCAAAATGTCTTATATGTATATGTATTAACATTTAAAATAGAATGCAACGAATACATTTTTTTTATCAAATCTCGAAATAATTGATGAAAATCTACAGAATAGTATAGAACAGTTTTTGTGTTATACAGGCATAATTCGTAAAAAAACGTTACCGATCTATTTTTGTAAATATTTCTAAACTAGCTAGATAACTTCAATTATCAAGGAATATTGAACTTATTAACTTGCTAACTGCTTTTGTAAACACTTTCAAATAATATTTCAAAAATCCAAATGAGATATTTATTAAAAGAAACATTAAAACGTATTGACCACTTCTATTGTATTACCATGAATGTAATTGTAATAAGAAGTCGTCGTCACCATTATATAAAAATATCTTAAGTCCACCACAATATGAAAACCGTGTCTAATCAGCTTCTGGGGACCACAAATCATGAAAATCTTTATAAGATTTTAACTGTACCTTTAAACTCTTTCAACTTTGGAGTGTATAAGTTGAATTAGACATGTATAAGTTGAATTAGACACATTTCATAAAATAAGATATTTAAACAAGACGCTCGGATAACTCATAATTAATGATAGTTTTTAATTTGATGATATCACATCCATACTAATATTAAAAATGGAATAGCCGTTCTATCTGTGACGTTTTAACCGATAATATATATAACTACTAAAAATATAGCTGCCAACCAGCGGTTAAATATTTCCAATATAATAATTATTCAATCCCTAAAGTTTGAACAAGACGAACATAAACATCATGCTTTTAAACAAAGTTGTGTCTATGTGACAGGTTGTTGACCTATTCAGTTCCCCTTAGCGAGGAGCACTTCTCCAAGTGATTATTTCTAAGTTTTGAAACCACAGTCGGTACTAGAGTACAATACCTCTATTTCCCGTGAAGTTCCAGTCTGCGTCGTGTGTGTGTGTGCTGCGGGCGAATGGCGCTCGACGAGACCGATTGCCGACGCCGCGTTTGTTCTCTAACACTGCAAATATCTTTATATATATAATTATTCTGTGAGTGTGTATGTCACTGAACTTCTCTCAAACGACTGGACCGATTTTGATGAAATTTTTTGTGTGTGTTCAAGGGGATTTGGGAATGGTTTAGATTCACAATTTTGTCCGCTGGAAAATGGTTTTTAATAAATTTTTAATTTATTAGTAGTTGTTGATTTTGGAATGTTTAACATTGGATCCGACAGACGGCGCTACCATCGCAATATCAAATTTTAAATAATATTCGAATAAATAATTGAAAATTGAAATCACATGTTTGGCAAAACAACGTTTGCCGGATCAGCTAGTTACTATATAAAACCTTCTATCATTTACTAAACTTATATTCATATTTGAATTCCTTCAGCTCAGATAAATTATAATATAAAACGCAAGCAAACAAACGTAGAACACAATGTTAGTCATTGATTAACAGTACTGGTTGAAGCCGTCGGTCTTATATAAATTAGAAGAAATAGACGTCTTGAATTATATTTTTATTAAATTGCTTGCTTGCTTAAATAAGCTGTTAAGCATAAAACAATTGCACAATATTGACTTAACAGTTCAAATGCACATTCATACAATTAATAACGACTTAATCGAGATCTATACCATAATTTAGTATGACATATAATTAATATTACCATCAATTAAAAGCTCCGCGATCCCGTAGCTCTGTTCTTTGGTATTACTCGCGAAACATTGGTAGATTCCTTGGTCGTTTATTTGCGTATTTTTGATATGTAGCCTCAGTCTGTCATCGGATACCCAGATTCTATCCGTGTCTTTAACAGATTTGCCGTCGTGCATCCAATAAACAACTTCTATGGGGTGACCGGTGATTTTGCAGTCCATACTAATTTCAGCGTTCAATTTCGGCCGAAGTGTGTCGGGTTTTATTCGGACGGATATAGGCTCTAAAAATATATGAATTGTTTAAATGTTGTTACTTGATACTTGAGAACAAAAACAGGCAGGTAATTAAATCGTTTGCTCCTAATTTAGAGTATATTGAAATGTTGAACAATATGCTAAGATTATTATATAATAAAGAATATGCTAAGAATATTTAGACGCGATTACTAAGCTCCTAAGAATTATAATTGGAACCGGCTGCCAATAGAGGAGAGAATCTTAAGGGCCGGCAACGCACTTGTGAGGCCTCGTCGGCCTCTGGCATTGCGAGTGCCATGGGCGGCGGTGAAACTTTCGATCAGGTGAGCCTCCTGCCCTTTTGAACCCTGTTTTATTTTAAAATACCGCAAATCCATAAAAAAAAACAATTCATGAATTTTAGAGGAGGAAAAATTATTGACTTAACGTTAATTTATAAAACGTGCAATATAAATTAATACTATAGTGTAAAGTTAAAAAAAAAAAAATTCACCAAAATGCACTTTCCTAAGTTGTTGAATATAGCACACAGCGGTTCCTCGACTACAAAAACTTTTGTTTGACCTATCTGTTCTTAGAAACATAACTGGACCAAATCAAGGTCCAAATAAAATTATTACTTTAAATTTTACAAATTTATTTGTGTCTGTACTGGATATTCACTCATGATTTTCATAAACGTTCTTGAAAAGCACGATTTGCTTATCACCTGAACGGAGGAGATAAGGATGGGCCCACCATTTATGTGATGAGAGTATTCATTGTGGTCTGGTTATATATCATTTGTATAATCATGTGTTATAAGTTATAAAGTAAATAAATAATATTTAAGTTTATTAATTGTGTAAGCACCCTTACATAAGCTTCTCTTTTCTTTTTTCGTCTCTGGTCTTGGTATATTTTTAGTATTACTATCTTTACCAGAGGATAACAATGAGCGTTAAAAAGTATATTACTCGGAGTACCTGTAACAAGTAGTGTAAAGTGCACAGATTCTGTTCCAGCAGTGTTGTTCAGACAGCAGACAAATCTTCCTCCATCTTCTCTTTGCACGGATTTGATATGCAGAAGGCCACCAACAGTCTTCGCTCGAGACCATAAACCCGACTTCTCTATCGGTATCAATTGTTCGTGATGCTCTCGAAACCATCTAAAAACAAAAAGGGATTTTTTTGTAATATGACTTTGAATAGATATCATAAACAATGAGTTAAATCGTTTGCAAATGGTGATATGTACGTACAAAGCTGCTACTGTTTTACTCCCAACATTGAATTGTTTTTTTAACATTTATTATACGAATTGAACAATTGAAATAAATGACTGTCTAGAAGCAAGATCCATCATAGATCAACACACAGATCACGTAAAATAAATTATGGGGTAAAAAAGAATTTATTTCATATAATACGAATATTCAGACAACTTGAACTACGGTTCGTGAATCAAGGCGAAAGTTACATTAAAGCCGATATAGAAAACACATTTTCGAAGTGAAATGATTAAATTCGGTACGAGTACTTGTCAAAATGCGAGCGAAATAAAAATTGCACTTTGCACTGCAATCAAACTGAAAACTACGTTCATCTGATTATATAAATTTCTCAAAACTACTATCCCAAGGCTTTGAACAATAATAATTTAAGAATAAAAAAGATAATCGCATTATGATGAAATAAAATGAAAGAGCGGATCCAATATCATCACGTTTGGAAACTTTTATAGACAAGCTGTTACATATGTCGATAGATAATTAGTATAGAGCCTTTGTAATTGAAAATTGCAAAATTGCAAAATAAAGTTGCACAGATCAGCACAGTTATAATTGAATTTTCAGATAACAAATGACATAATAAGTATATATTAGAATTTGTATGAATAGTCCAAGGGCTTTATACAAAATCCACAATATTGGGATATAATAGTTTTTCGACTCTTGTTCATTGTCAGAATATTCCTTTCTTTAATCCTTGAGCAATTTCACAGCACCAAATGGCTGAGTTGAAATCTTCAGTGCAAGTTAGATTTCCTTTAGGAAACGAGGCTAGACATTAGCATTCTAAAGGATTTTTCTATTGTAATATGTCACATGAAATTGCTTAATTTTCTTTCTTTGAAATGTCCTACTTGCGAAAGCCCCTTGAATGGGGATGTTTTAACAAAAGACATCTTAAAATACGTAAATTAGTATCTAAGTTCTTCTATACATGTATCTCACATTCAGGAATAGTATGAAAATTAAACGGCAATAATACATAAAGTATTTTCTATGGTAATTGGCATGAAAAAATATGTAAATAGATTACGACATAGCAAACCCGGGAACTTTTTCCTTTTAACCACTGAAAACTTATATAATTTAACTCTTTCCCATTGAATGACATTGTACCGTTAATCCTCGTTACGATAATATGTTGATAATGCTTTAGTAAACATGAGGCCTTAAGTGAAAAGTTTGGAAAGCTGTTAGTGGAGCTTAGGAAATTGAAACGGTTGCTTGACAGTTGAGGATAACTATAATAACTTTTAAATTTAATTTATGAGCAAGTTGTTTGAGAAAAATTGTAAGCGATACGATACTGCAATTCCTCATTAGCAACATGTTTTCAATCTAGAATCTTATCCTCGTAAATGTGTCCGTGTGTGTGCTTCATATACGTTTTGCGGTTTCGAGACATAAAATCTATAAAATGATTGAAATGACCTGCGTAAAAACGTTAAATAAAACATTATATAAATTAAAAATTAACATCAAATACAAGTGATGTTATTCACTACTTCCTGTCAATTCTAACTTTAAATAGAATTAATAAAAATAATATATTTATTAAAGATTCAATACAGTACTTTCGCATCATTCTCAAAATTACATTTTTAATGTATTTCATGTTATCGCGGGTAGGCATATTGTTTGCTCAGAATAAACCTTAATGAGGTATGTATATGTATCTTAAACATATAGAGGACATTTATAAATGTTAAAATGTTACTAAAGCGATCGTTAATCCAGTTACAAATATGGTAATAAGTTAAAATACTATATAATCTGACACGAACAAACGGAATACGGTTTTGGTTTGTAAATGAAGTTATCACAAAGTTTAGAGTTTACATTGCAAAATAACACTCAAAGTTGCCGATGAAATGATGTATCATTTTTCTATTGGATTATATGATAAATATATAAAAGTGTTTTGTAGAGGGTATTAATCAGTATTAATATATACCGCTGTTGGAGGGGCTTGAAGACTTTAATATTTTACCTTTGTCTTACCAAAAAATCTTACATTTTTTTGTCAGAAGTACAAGTTTTTAATAGTTTTTTTTATAAAAGTTACTTGTCTGGCCATTTGTCTCTAGGCGATTTTTGTTTCGTTATAGGCAAAAAGACTGATCTCATTAAACATACATAGAAAAAATGTAGAACATTTTGAAAATGAATTCAAAACTTGCAGCATTTAAGCTGATTATTACTACGTAAATATGTAGTAGATAAACTAATTGTACGTTTTATTTGGCATAATTAGCAGCCCAAGTATAATTACACCATAATTTTATAATCTCGACCCAATTGTAATGATTAATTCCCCGGTAACACCCTTATAATGAATTTACCATGATTAGAGGATAAGTTAGGAATGTTCACAGCGTTTGTGGGTGACGTTAGAAGCTCGGTGATGTTTTTCCTAAACTAACGCTATGGAAGCTTCATGCGAATGAGTCTGACTGGCACTTGTCAGGTTTTTTCTCTTTGCAATGCTCACATATAGAGTTGGTTAACGTTTGTGAGTTCAATGTTAGCATTATATTTTGTCTATTCATTTTTTTAATTCATACAAATAAGTTCGTTAAATTATTTACGTTTGTTTTGATTTTGATGACATTTTGTTGTTAATTATTGTACAATTAATAAATTAATCATATATATATACGGCAACATAATTACATTAATATTTAACAGCATTATACCAATTATATATACGAGTAGTATGGAAATGTACAAAGCTTCTAAACTACGTTTGGTTACATTTGGTGAAGCAGTCGCATCCATTTGGTTTACAAATAATGCGTAATTATGATGATGGTACAAATTTATATTGATACTGCCATGCACTTGTATTGCCATAAATGTGTTTCAATTAATAAATAAAAAATAAGGATTGATCGTAGAAGGGTGAATTGTATGTAATTTTGTATGTATCACAAAAAAAAGAAACTAAACATTTTGTCTAAAAAAATTAGGGGTGGACTACCCTTAACATTTAGGGGGATGAAAAAATTGATGTTGGCCGATTCTCAGACCTATTCAATATGTTCACAAAGTTTCATGAGAATCGGATTCGGAGGAGTTCAAGTTCGAAGCCCGTAACACGAGAATTTTATTTATGTATTAGATAAAAAGGTGTACCTTTCAAAGCACATATTTCTGTATTTTGATTCTGTACGACATTTACTCTTAGCAGACCATACAAATGAATAAAAGCAATGGATCCATCGCATTGAACACAATAAACATTTCTTAGCAATTCTTTACAAACATTTAATATACAGAATCGACAATACTGTTTGTATAAACTTTCAGTTCATATAACGTACACAGAACATTGTTTTCGTAAGTGCATTTGTTCACGACAGTTGCATTTGTTGGCTCAGCAAGGATGTGATACGCGTTCAACTTGTCAGATGCATTTCGTTACATTTTGGGGGATTTATAAAAGAATTGTGAATTTCGAGTGCATTTTTTTAATAACAAACTTGCCATTAAACATTCTTACTCTAGCCAGTAGTTGCCAGCCCTTAGGGGAAGTGTATGTTCTCTTTTTTAAAGAATTTATTTTTATAAGCTCGATAAAAAGCTTTTTGTGAATATCACACCACCAAGATTCAGATGTTTATATACACTATATGATGTCTTATACATCAGTAAGAAAACTTACCTAAAAGTAGGAACTGGCCAAGCGTGCGCAGTGCAAGCTATCCGCACATCATGCCCTACTTGAACCCTGCGCGAGCGCATCTCCACTGCTGCTCGTGGGCGTACTTGCCCCTTAGGCTCTGTTACTATAACGTGACCTGGATCAAAAGGTTATTTTATTTAAAGTTTATTTGATCCTTCCATTTTCCTCATAAAAGTTGTCGGTATGTTATTAAAATATTATTTCTATGATATATAATATATATTAGTTCCTATTTCTTATAGCAAGTTTATGATCATAATTATATTGTTGGTAATTTTTAAGGTTTCTTCGCTTTAATAATGGTACTGGGGTCCTATTTCAGAAACTATTACTGATTGAGTTATAGGGGCGCGCCCTTCTAAACATAATTAATTAAGATATTTAACTTTAAACAAAATGAAAAACATAAATCGTTTCTAACAAAGTATGCAATAGTTTATGGAAAAATTAACTCGTATATGGCTGCATTGCAAGAATATGAATAAGGTTATAAAGATGGCTTTCCAATGATTACAGGGCAATACTTTCTATTGCAATACAATATGCATAAACATATTTTGTGTATATAGTCTGTGCTTAAATAGATTAATATTAATGATACAGATCATAGATACATATTTTATAACAGTTTAAATTGTAACGATATCTTATTTATTATACTATTATGTTATATGTTAATGAGGTTAAGGCTTTATATGAGGTTTAGGCATATAGTTTAGCAATTTTGTCCTGTATACATTCTTCTTCTTTGGAACATTAAATATTATTAATATAATAGGGTAACTTACCATAATATTGACTAGTATAAGTGTTTTCGGTTATTCTATCTCGCACACGACACCGGAACACGGTGTAACGATCATCTGGGCTAACCGCAGCTATATACAGCGAGCCGTCATCTAGACGTTCGTAATTTGGACCTAGAAAAGCAACAACTTTTATAAAACTACATAATGTGATTCTTTAGAGAATCATGCCTAAATTACTGTCTATTGGTTATCAATTTTATCTACGGGCAATCAATTGACGACGTCAGGTTTTTATTGGGAAATTCTTGTAAGATTGTCACTTGGTTGAATGTCTGTTTAGCAGTACTGAAAAATATTAACTCTCTAGGCATAGACAAAAATTAAATAACTCAGTGAAACAGACGTAGAAACGTGCATAATGTAGTTATAGTTTCATTCACCTTTAGGTTGAGAACGAAGTTCATTTTGATATGTTAAAGTACCCTTCAAGTCTATACTTTTATTAATTGAATGGGTAAGTCGTAGCCGCTAGGCTTCTTAATTAAAAATTGGGATAAAGCCACAAAATTTAATATTTAATACAGCCTTAGATCTGAAGTGAGTCGAATAAAAGAATTTCAACTTCTTAATAGAGACCCCGGAATTGAGTTTTGGGTGATTCTCGAAATATATTCGCACAAAATATCGGTTTGGTTAAGAATGGATGATTTTCCTCAAATTTTCTTTGAGTACATTTTATAAGTTGTGGGTTATAACGTAATAATTATAAAGTTCAAGTTCGTAATTTAAATCAAATCACACCAATCATGATTAGAGATTATCTTAAAATCAAATATTGTAGGTGAACTTTGTCAGTTATGTCAAAGTTAAATTATTCCCACTTTACAATGAAGTTCTGTGGTAAGAAGAAAGTAGAAAACTTTTAATGGCTTTTTAAAAGAACTGAAATGGTTTTAATTAGCACAGTAAGCTAAGCTAGCTAAGACGGAGAGATGGAGTCAGGTATAAAAATATGATCTATTACTATTTACACAGATGATCTATCTAATGTAAGTTTTTCAAAGCAATATATTTGTTTATCGCCCCACTTATAAATAACGTTCATTTTTTCGCTGCAAACATGTTAAATCGTTTGTTTGATTGCAAATATCTCTTCTATGCCCAACATGAAACTATGTTACGGGAATAGCACCGAGCGGCTAAAGACGATTTTATTTCGTGTTCAATGATATGATATATATGTCGGATGCATGTAAATGCATAAACAAATGAACGGAAAGTAAACTTATCAATAGATGAGATTAATTATAAAGCAAAGATCTTAAGATTTTGAAATATTTTTAAGCTTTTACGAGAAAAACTGCAAGATAAAGTACAGATATGAACTCGTACTGGCCAGGGCGGTCCGGGAAACGTAAAGTGTCAAGAAAGAGATGGAGATAAACGTAACATACAGTATGTAGCAGGAGTGAAGAGGATGGACATTGCGAAACCAGCAGAATAGAATTTGGGGATTACATTTATCCGAAAGTTAAACTTCTGGGAAAATATGCTAAACAGTTAACAGAGAGAGTAAATAATGGTCCTTTATTAAACGGTTCAAGAAGGAAGATTTTTTACTTCTTACAATACATATTACTGTACACAGTTATGAAATCGTCAACTGACCTAAGTAAGGAAACACACTAGTGTCGTCGTCCGCGAACCATTCTGTAGCAGCGACGCGCTCGGCGCAATGTGGGGGTACCACGCAGCGGAGAACAGCCGCGTTTCCCGACATCACGTACTCATCTGATACATGCACTTCCCATGGCGCGTTGATTACTGTGAAATTTAATTCATTTTGGTTATATGCAAAAGCAATGCTTTAAGAAAAACACTTTGTTAACGGATACAGTTATGTATACTAAAATCTCATGAAAAACAATCGGGAAAATCGAGGACACCGTGAGCCAGTTTTGTAAAAATCCTCCCGGTTTTAGTGGAACTCCGGGGAGATAAATACAGATAACACACAACCTCTCTGCAGCTGTGACACTTATTTTGACAATCAACACCTTTTGTCTTCAGTCAGTGCGTGACCACGCACGCTGTAAAGTACGCGAAACGTGGGGAAAATTTAAAATTATGTAATATACTTAAATTTTGTAAAAATACATAACTTAATCCGTTAACAAAGTGTTTTGCTTAAAATGAGTAATAGTTATGTCATAATGCTTGTTAATTATTGAGGGCTTGACGTGTAGGCATGATGGACCAGTTTTTACACTTTGTCGGAAAGCTGTGCTAGAAATATCTTCAGATCTATGGTAAGCATGGCGTTAACGCAATAAGTCGTGTATATATTTCGTTGTAAACCATAATACTACATTTGTATAAAATTATAATAAATGGAGTATCAAGTCAAGCATCAAGTTAATATTTAATTTTAAAAGATTGTCAAACATCTCATAATGATTTATGACAGCTTCAAGTAGATTTGGGTTTGAAATTTTTGGAATCTATTTACGTCTTTGTTATTTAACAAAAATGATACACATTTTTTGTGTGATGAAACAAATTTTATTCGACTTTTTTATAGTCTAATATAAAAATAGTCGAATAAAATTTGTGTTTCAAACAAAATAATAAATATTCAATTGATTGTTATTTCAAATTGATATAACTGTGATATTGTATATAATGTATTACACGATTTTTAAGACATTATATTTAGCATTACAAGTGTTTTTGTATTTAAATTCATATCTATAGTTCAAAACTATACATGTAAACTAATACGTAACTATACGTACTAAATTATGTTTAGTACGTACGTACCGTATGTAACATTAGCATATATAGCAATAAAAATACTGAAATACTTACACGCATGTACATGAATATTCTTTGATAGAACAGCAAAACCACTCTTAAGCCTTAACCTACACCGGTATGTGGCAGTGTGTACGTCACGCCGGAAGTGATCAGCCGGAAATGGCGGGAACTCTAGTGAACCATTAGCTAGCACCCGTCGAAGACCCGTTAGTGACGTCACTGGCGTGTTGTCCACCAGTAACCAGTCCAGCTAAAAAAAAAATAAGTTTAAAACGTTTATATATTTCCATATTTAACACACAAACAGTTTTTTTTAATTTCATTTATGGAACAGTAAGTCAATAATGAACTACCAATACATAGGTAATTTCTTATTATTAATGGAAAATCAATTATAAAATTGAATACTAAAATCAATATTAACACCGATCTTTTTGTTTCGTCGACCAGCAAGTATAAAATTGAATTTTCATTATAAGAGAGCAGATTTAAAAAAAATATTCTATATTCAAATATTACATATCCAAGTTCTATATTACTTTGGGATGAGAAGAGTAATTAGTTTTTCAGAAGGCTTAATAAAATGACTTTATATTCCTAGTGGATATGCAGACGGTGTCTCATAAATGAATATTAAAAAAGTTGCTATATGACGTTTCTCGTGACAGTACATAAGCTGTTATTCATAATCCTTTGGGGGATATTCGGGAATGTTATAAGCTCCAAAATTTTACTCCCTCGCGGGCCTTTTACCGCAGATGTCTTTCTACCGCTTACCCGCAATTTTATTAATATTAAATTTTCATATATTTATATTTAGCATTTATGTTTACTACACTTTGGATTTTTATGTTTCTAGATTGTGTTGCCTTCCTAAACTGAAACAAAATTATATATAAATATTTACAAGGATAGTGATAGTGGTTTCAATTAATTATCATGAACAAAAATCTATAATTAAAGCAAAATCTGACAACAGAATTGCACTCTAAAGTTGGACTAAAGGGAAGAATGTATTCTATATATTCTATTATTCCTTATAAGCGCGAATTAGTATATAAATATCTAAGATCAAACGCAAAAACTCGTTTATAATATGAGTAAATCAAGTTAAATCAATACTCAAACCCTCATTAATGCACAGCTGCTCATTTTCGCCTTTTGTTAATTATTTGGCGCTTTTGCTATTGTATGTCTTGTGCCACATTTCTATCTAGGCCGCTGGAGAAGTATGACGCTTTAAGAGATTATAATTTCTAGAATCTGCAAGTTTTACCCGTGACCGCAATTACTTTTAAAAGTTCAACCGGTGTTTTCAGTAAATATTTATTTTATTAAATATAAAACACGAGTTTACGTGTATTTCGAACCATTCAAAGTAATTTCAGCGCACGTAATTTTTAACCTACAGATTACTACCACCGTGAAAATTATCTATTCCAAGAAATACAGTGTAATATTAATAGTGGTTTAGTTCAATAATACTAAAACATAATTTTATAAAGAGCAAGATTTATCTAATTGAAATCATACAGACTAATCATTTATTCCAAACCAGTAAATTCTATTTTCTTCTTTTAATGAAACAAAGATTTTCACGATTCTTGAAGCCATTTAGCGATTTTTGAGAGCGTATATATTCAAACACAATTTGTGGTCAAAACTAATACTTCAAATTAAAAAAAAAATAATTAAAAGGTTATACAGGCGAATGAATACCATTATTTACAGCAATCGTGATCACGTAATCAATTTTTTTATTCATATATGACGGCGATAAGCTATGGCTGAGCGGTAGTGCCGTTGTCATTTGAGACCGAGGTACCGAATTCATGATAAGACTCGGGTAAATAATAGTTTTGGTACACAAAATCACAGTTCACTGTTTATCACAAAATCACATAAAATAACCAACCACTATCCACAAACAACAACCCACGTAATGGGTTAACCCTGTCGGTTTACGGTTTCGTTCAGAAGAAGTGACTTAGTTGGAGCCTCGAGAAAAAGTCACCCTCTAAAACGTCTCTGTCCACGTGCCGCCATTAGAAAGTAGTCAAATCAGCAACGCGGCCCTTAAAAATCTCTCTTGGTTTCTCCGACACATATATTTTTATTTTCACGATCATATAAGGCAACATATATTTATTTTTATTTTCACGTTCATATAGCAAAGATGTCACTACTGCATTAATTATTAACACAAAAATTATCTTGACACAAAGATTTATTACAGTTATTTGCCTGTAGACGACTATTTTTCCGGACCAATACGACTTTGGGACTTTCAAGGAAAACCTGGCAATGCACTTGCGAGCACTCTGATTGTGAGTGTCCGTGGCCGGCAGTATCAATTAACAGTATCAAATAATCAGGTGACTCTTCCCTTTTTAAACCCTGGTTATTAAATAAAAACACCGTTGAAAATTTATCCCAAATTGACTCATTGATCACGATTTTTGTAATATTGTCTTTTATTAACATGACTATTACTCGTTTCAAGAAAAACACTTTGTTAACGAATTAAGTTATGTATTTTCACAAAATTTAAGTATATTACATTACTTTAATTTTTTTTCTTTCTTCCAAAGTTTCTTCCGCGTGCTTTACAGCGTGCCTGGTCACGGTATATAACTTAATCCGTTAACAAAGTGTTTTTTCTTCACACCTTTTGTTTTTTATGTTATTCAATGATTGTACAATGTTTTCCATAGCTAACGAAATTTATTGATGAATTTGCGGAATAGATCAAATATTTGTGCGGGAAAATTGTTCGTAAATTTTATCACAAAGGGCGGTCCAGTAGCTGATTTATACTTTAAATAATTATTATTATCCTGATTATATACTCCAAGTATATTCCTTGTTTGTTAACATTTTTCTATGAGGCACGCAATTTTCAGAATGTAATGTATAAATAAAGAATATGAGGTGCGTTTAGGTTATTCGCGAACGAATAATTTTACTTTCAAACCTTGATATGTAAGTCAAAAATACGTACAAAACACTACAAATAATATGCAGTTAACTTTTAACAAATATAACACGAAAAATTCAAATATAATAAAAAATTACAATGAGACCACGCGAGACCGATCGGTCGAGTCAAATCGTTAAAATAACTTAATAAAAATATATACCTGCTTCAAATATAAATCGTGACAGTTTCAGGAACGAGAAATCGGTGACACGGCTTTGTTTGCGAATTTTAATTTTAAAGAGTAAAGAAATTTGTATCGCAATTTGTGATTAGGTATTCACTATAAAAATATATAATTTTTAATTTGAATAATCCTCGAAAGTGACCGATTTCATAAAACTTTGTGAGGTATTGATTAGGTCTGAGAATGGCCAACATTACTTTTCATCCCCCTAAATTTAAGGGTAGTCCACCCCTAAATTAGACAACATTTTTAGTTTCTATTTTTTTATGATACAACATACAAAAATACATACAATCCTCAATTTTCACCCTTCTACGATCAACCCTTATTTTTTATTTATTAATTGAATATTGAAATCACACGTATGGCAAAACAACGTTTGCCGGATCAGCTAGTTATATAAATAATTAGGACTGATTTTCGAACAAAAGAAATTGTAAGTAAAAGTTGCAAAAAAGAAATAAAATATATCAAATCATTGAATATTACTTCAGAGTAATTTATTTTCCATATAAAAATATCTTATCTTACCGTCATCAATCTTAATTTACGATATTTCGTTTAGTTCAAGAAACGTGATAAATGATTCTTGTTTACTTCAGAACATATTTAATAACATATTTTGTGAGTTGCTCGTGTTTTTGATTATATTTATTAAATAAATGTACTTGTATTATAAAATATCATTAAGGAAATCAGGATCAAGCCCAACTGGATAGTAAAATACATAATATAACAATAGGATTTTCAAAAGTAATGATAACTTTTTGTTAAACTCATCTCCGAGTTCGTAATCCATAATAGTGTATAAGCCTGAACCACAATAGTATTTACAAAAGGATTATTCTAGATTAGAACTCTGTAAAATCTACTGTGTAGAGCTGATTATGTTAACAAACGCAATCTCTGTTCGTAGCGAAGGTACCACAATGCGTTCGTTCGCAAGGCACTGACAATACATTCTACAGCCACGCTGAATAATTGGTTCGCCAACAATAAATCTGTTCTAAGCTATATGCTTTGTCATTTCTGTGTACCATTCATATTAAATATCCTATTTCCCAGGAACGTGGAGGGTCGCGATTTAATGTTTGTCACGTGATATAAATGAATTGCACGAAAACATATGTTTAAAGTTTCAACTTTCAAGCTAAGCCAATTAGAAATCCAGAAACTAACTGAATTTTATAATATCTTATTTTAAAGTCTTTTAATATACTTATAAGTAACACCTAGCGTGCCGCACCTTATTTTCCTATGAAAACTGTCAATGCAAATAAATTTGTCCATCACCCAAATAGAAAACCAATTTCGCTCAGGAGACACAAAAAACATTATATATTTATTTCGGTAAGAGCACTGTTAGAAATATCTACGGGGGAGTTTTTAATCACCCTTTATAACCGCAGGGCTTAATTTTGACATGTCCACGCTACAGGCAATTGACATGGCGTAGTGCACGCAGAAGTAATTATGAATTAATTATAGAAAAGTACATTTGACATAGATTATATTGGTATTTTTTGTTATTTTCATGTGTTGCTTAAATAATTAAAATAATATTATTTTATTACATCAATAATAAGTGTACAGATATTTCGTACTTGAAAATGTTCTTATGAAGATGTTATTATTATTTGATTTTAACATGACGAGAATTTAATGTATGTAAGGTTGACAAAAAATATTCAGTTAACCTTTAAAACCTTTAAAAGTTCGGTTTTTTACTTGTATTGTCTTTTTTCTTATTCTGACTATTATTAGACAAATATCTATTTCATGTAATTATAATTGTGTAAGATAAATAATTAGCTGTAGAAATAGGGAGAAATAAATAAATAGTGTTTTCTTTCCTGGTCTAAGTTATTTGAAATTATATAGGTTTATAGGGTTAACACGAAAATTCTAAAAATTTTCTTGTTACAACGTTAACAAAAAATTAAGGTTTGATTTATTTATTATGTTTGCAAAAGTATATTGCTGTTCACCTAAGTAATAACAAGGAACTAAAGAGATCATCCTTTCCAAAGTTCTTTGTACTTTCCACTTTGATCGAAGTTTAGTTTTGTTCCGATCGTTAAACAAACACAGACTAGGTAACCTCTTCTATTTATATAAGTTGAAATTTTTCTTTCAAACTCATTTATCGGATATAAACAGGAAGGGATAAGTTATTTGATATAGAAGATGTTTTATTTTCTTCTATTGATCGTGGTCAATGTGCTGCCACAGCAATATAATACAATAAGTTAGAATCATTAAAATATTACTATATTAACGCCATCTGTTGGCGAGGATTTGCACTCTTTTAAATCTATATATAAATATTATCTAATCAAATAATTGGACAGTTTATTAAAGAAATTGCTATTAACTGATATATATTATTTTAACGTCTGTAATATATTTTTATATCCAATTTTATTGTATATTTTACAGAGTTCGAACTTTCTACACAATGCAGAACAATATAGCGCAATAAATTGTATCCTAAGACAATAATATATACATAAAAAGCCTTAATTTTTCAGCGTTTTTAATAAATAAATTCTATTATGTTTTTATGTGGTTTTTATTCATTTCGTGGCGTATCGCGCCGTATGTTTAAAGAGGACATGAGGCGAGCGAGATAGTTTCTACCATATTTGCGAAGGATTGTGTTCATATGCAAATACGGAAATATTTTCAATTTCACCTCGAATAGATAGCTTGATTTATTCCAGAGTATACGAACGGTTTCTTACACTTTTAGCGCCATACTGATATTAAAAGTTAAAATTCAATTAGCTTTTAATCGTGCTTCGGGTGGCACGTATAAGCAAACAGCGTTTATCATCTACAGATACGCGCTAAATACACATACATAGTAGCTCAAATGATTAGTTCAAGAACTTTATTCAAACTCGTATAGAAGTTTAAGTTTTGTTAGTTCACAATATCCCTTATTGATACTATTATGTAAAACTGCTGAAAAATAATTGATATTAAAGAAGATTAACGTTCGAGTGTAGTTGTTATTAAGAATTAAACCACCTGATTATTCTCCGAAGTGTTCACTAAGCCAAAACTCAAAGATTTATATTTTCAATAATAAAGTTAGGTACAAAATTTTATTTAGAAAATGAAATACTTGAAATTGTAATAAAATACGTTTTATTTTATAACCTTGGCTCAAATATTGAATATATAAAGGCACCTATTAAGTTTCTTTTCGTGAGATACGATATTACTTCTATATTAATAAAATGTAAAATTTTATTTTATACACTTCAGTTGATCCTCATAAATAGTATTTAATTAGAAAATTGAACCCACCAGAGATGCAACCTGGTACAGATCTTGGCTTTGCTTATTTTTTCTAAAAAATCAAAGATAAGACGTTAAGCGCGTAAGTTCTACCAAAATCCATGCAAATATTCAATTTCGTAAATGCACCCAGTTCATTAATTTTTCTGTCATGACCTCCATCCCGTGATTGTTTGCCCTGACTCCCGCTTTGCCTAGCACTTTTGCCCTCCCTAGATAATGTGACCTCTTTACTTTTGTTTCGGATTTTATGCTTCTGCAGCCTTCTTTTTTAAAGTATGGATCTATAAATTCTTTTTTTAAATTTGAAATTGAAATAAGTAATCCATAGAGAATATACGACGATAGAGCATATTTTTTTAACATTCCGAATTGAGCATATTTGAAATATCGCATTTGTTTAATATTAGAGAACAATTACCATATCTACGAACATTGTTTATGGTTGAAAACTATTGTAAAGATGAAATTCATTTCAAGGGAAAATAAATTTTGTGCATACTAAATTGTTTTTGAATAATAAGTTTGTTTATACTATAGACTCCTGGGAGTGGCTGTCAATAAACCTCCTTTTGTTTTGAAGCAAACTTTACCTGTCAAGTTAGAAATTAATCGTGTTTTGACAAGCCAGGTTAAGAACTCTCGGGAATATTAAGTACTAGTAGAACGTCGTCTGAGAGGTATTTGATGAATAATTTACATCATTGAATAAATCAAATCGTATTTGAACATGGGAATAAATATTGGAAAGGATATTTCAACGTGATATGAATTATGAGTGAGTTGATTTATTTTTAAATGCTTTCAATACTTTAGTACACAGGGATTATGTTGGGAACGTTTAATTTTACATGTTGTAAATAAAGAAGCATTTGGGAAAGCTTTTCTTCTCAACACACATGCAATCTGCCTGTACGGTTTGGCCATTAGTGGACTGATATTGTATACGATATATTATAGATGTCAAGAGTCTGTGTTTACTGTCTAGTTATTGTTATGTAGTGATTTTGGTAAACTGTTTTAAGAAGCTATTTGTATAGAATTACAATTAGGAACCTAGTAACCCTATGGTTCCTTACCCTTAATTATAATCCTAAAATATTATTTGTTTGCAACTACTTTTGCATATATATATAAGGTATAGTAAAGGTATATATGTATAAAGTTATATTGTGTATAACGGGAGTTCTACGGATAGGAAGAGACGTTCAAAGTAGAATTTTCTCAATGTTTAAACCTTCTCAAATCTTCATGATTATAAAAATATTATTATTGCTTTATTCAAATCTCAAATGGAGGTATCAAAACAAATTCAAAATATTACCATGAATGAGAGATATCTATCAAAGTCTGGACTCGTCACGGAACAATTCGAGTTTTTTAAAATGCATTATTTCAGCATTGGTGAGACGATGGAATATAAATTGTATGGCATTTTCTATTTAGTAATTAAGGTTGTATCACAATTGTATTCCCGAATTGTATTCTAAGCCTGTCTGTCTAATTTTGACAGCAAAACGATTTGTTATCTTACGGAATTATCGAAGCGTATTTAGACATTTAGACAGATATAATTTTTTTTATAAATTATTATGAATTAATTCGATAATTTTGTTTATAAGAAAACCAATTCTTGTTAATAATTCAAAATTTGGGCGAGGTTTTCGATTAGAGTATGATATGGTCGCGCCTTTTTTATTCGACTTCAGTTTAAAAATGTATACGTCGAAAAAATTGCAATAAATTTACCTTAGTAGTTAGTATATAGTTTGCTAAGGATAAGCTACGAGGTCACAATCCTCATATTCCATTTTCAAACAGTTAAAAAAGGTCAAGTTTTATGTCGCTATACAAATTACAAAGGTAACATCACCTTCCAAGTCTAAAACTACTTTCAAGCGTCTATGGTTTTTACGGCAGTAAACCGAGGCCGGATCGAGATGATCTGCGGACACGAGTTACGTTTAATTCTAAATTTACAAACCAAACAACGAAAGTCAAACTTTACCCGACCATCGGTTCTATTTAGCGAAAGACTCGACGCATATCTTTATTTCCCGCTGGGTCTCAACGACCGTAAACTTCCCGAACCCCGTTGAATGGTAAAACTTTATTTATATTTGACTTTGGTTACACTTGGAATACGGAATTAGTATGTTTGGTAATACGTTTGGCACGTTTGCGGGAATATAGCGGCCGAATAAAGATTGCCAAAGTTGAAAACTTTTGGGATGTAAATATCTTTTATTATTTTTGTTTATTGTTTAATTATATAAAAGCTTTTAGATAAAGGATAAACTGGTAATGTTGTTGTGGAGGACATTTTCTCTGTTTACTTTACCTAATAAGCGAATTCTATTTATAAAACAACTAAATCTTTCATTTTGAATACTTAATTCATATTGACAAGACATTCATTAACTTATTGGCCTTTGAAATCACGAAATCTCATAGAGGGCGGTATAATTGAATGGAAGCCTTATATAATAAGGGCGATAAGGCTTTCATTGATATTTTTATAAGAAAACAAGTACCTGGTACGCTCCCCTGGTGGAGCAGGTAAGGGTGACGCCAGTATCATTCGTGAACTCGACGTGATGCTGCGGCTCCAGGATGCTCAGCCTCCGAGGTTCTGGTGATGCACGCACTACTGTGGACAATGCACACTTTTAGTACACGGTACTCGACAAGGTAACAGTTCGTCAGTACATTCGTTTGATCGATTTTCAACTTATGTTCATCTGATTGTACTAAAATGGAAAGTCTCAAAGTTATTTCTGAAATTACAACTTGAAGAGTAACATTAGAATAGACAAAGTTGGTGAAGATATAAATAAAATATAGCAATATAGTAATAATGACAATTGATTGAAGGAAAAGGGTTTTTTTGGGGTTAACGGTTGGTCAATTAGAAGTTTTTATTTTTTACTCTTCACGCCATACGCATGCCAAGCTAAAGCTCTTGTCTTTTCTTCTTCTTATTCCACCGACCCAAAATGATTTTTTTCAGCAGAGATGTTTTATTATTGCACAAACTGCATCCATGCGTAAGTGCAAACTGCAAACAAATGATTTACTTTGATTTATCTTTTCTATTTATATATTGAAAATTGATAATTTTTAAATGCGTGTTAGTTTTACGTCGATAGTAAATTGTCTTAATAATTTTCGATTAGAAGATATACATTATAGCTTCTACTAATAATAATGCAAAATACTAGCTTAAATAAAATAGACAAAGTACATTATAAGTTCATTAAAAATATCACGAGCCAAGTCTGTACCGTCTAATAAATTAATTAAAAAACAAAATTAATTAATTTTCTCTTTAACTTTCCTTGCTATACAATGTTTAATAGTAAATATTATATTTTTCTATTCAAAGCTTTACCTTTTCAGGCAATTTAATGATAACTTCAGGATGTAATTCGTAGAAATACCTTTATAGCACATATGTATCTTTAAATTGTCCTAAGTTGCGACAACCACAACCCACAGGTTTCAATTTCCGTTTAATTTCACGGCAAACGCTATTCGTCTATCTATATGAAGCATTCAGTCGCGTCCTAATTGTGTTATAATGAACGTGGCTAAAGGACAGGTAAGTTTCCTTGTTTGCTAATACAATGAATATAGTATGCATGAAATTCTCGCACTTTGGTAGAATTACTAAACATTAGTTAAATGTGACAATTTATTGATGAAACTTTAACGACGGTATTAAGTCTCAGCATAATTTAAATTTCGAATGCTCACATGGAAATACAAGAATCAGCTTCTATTTATGTTTGAAGGAAATAGAACGCAGCTACTGTTAAAAATGACTTACTTGGCTCAGCTGGACGATATAGGGAGGACATTTCAATAAAAAATTACCCGACCGAGGTAAGGTATAGGATTTTTGTGAGTTTTTTAGGAAGTTATCTCTGGAATCTATGATTTTGAATATCACTAGTAAAAACACATGATGTGTTATATGAAGGTGACATAATTCATTTTCAGACGTATGTCTTGACGTAATTATATGTTTCCCGGACGTGGGGCGGATAATACCGGATAATATATGTCATATATAACTATAGTTACAGTGATAATTATAAGGAAAATACGTTAACGAGAAACATATAGACAACATGAAAAACATAACAAATGAAAATATAACAACAGAAATCTCATGAATATAGCCGATTAAACAACCTAGTGTCACAAAGTCTGACACTTTAATTTGACAATCAAACTAGTTCTAACTGATGACTGACAATGAATGTTCTTTCGATCAATAAAAAGAGAGTTTAACGAATATAGAATGCGTTTTTCCGTATTCGGTACATTTTACTATATAGATTTATTATATAGATCATTTTTATAGATATACACTTAAAGTAAGAGTTAAAAAATGATTTTTATTCTGAAATTATATTCTTTGTATAAGACTAGAAATTCGTGTTACTGATCGTGAAAGTAAATCAAAGTTACAAAGTTAAATAGTCCATCTATTTGACCTCTATTGATTGATGAGAAATTTCGAATATAGTTTCAGAAAGGGAAGCTCAATATTGAAATTCATGAATAGACAAGATCGGGTAATAAATTTATAATTTCAGAACATAAAAGGAGATCTTTTGTTACACTCTTATATTTATTAAATTCCATTCAAACTATTTATGTATTTATGCATTTTCTTTCAATAGTAGAAATGAATAAACATGGCAAAACATTCTTCTATTCCAAGCTTGTATCTATACTATATTCAAAATAATTACTAAACTATTATTTTAGTGTAAATATGTATTCGTATATTATTAAATTGAATTGTTATTAATGATTATAGTGCGGTTTACTGTAAATTATTGCTTCAATCGACGATAAGATATTAGCATTCAAGTGTTGCAGCGTAATTTATGCCATTGGACTAGAATTTGTACTAATGATCTGTGTAAGTAGCAAAAGCTAAAACAGACATTTTTCTAATGTAATGTTATTTTCATGTCAATAGTCAGTTTGTTTCACCAAGAAGTATTTTATTTTTGGTGGCCGCATTTTTCACTACAGCCTATGTCAAACCAAATCGCGTTTCAGCCAGACCTAAGCGTCACCAGATTTGTTTACCGACCACGCTCTTCCTGACTATTGTTATACTCCCCGCGCAGAGTGGTACCTATCCATATATATTTGCGATGCTAAATCTGGTGGCCGATAGGTATTTCCCTGACACCGTTCCTGGAGTAGTTCATTTGATTTGTATTGACAGATGATACCTAGGAAACACTTTTCAGATTGGAGTGAAATATTTAAGGCTTCACCACGTGTTCATATATGAGCTTTTCAATTATCAAATGGGGCGAAAGCAACTCTAGCGTTAATATTATAGATAAGCACTAGTTTTATTCCATTGAAGCTTTATTTATCAGGTTCACTTCCAAATGCATAATATATGATATTGTACAAAATGAGGTATCAAAAACGCGTACAGTGTTATCGTTAAATAACGATACACAAATAACAGATATCATTATAGCTTGTGTTACTATAAAGAGCAAAATGATATTATAATAGTACAAACTAATACGTCATATAATTATCTAAGTACTAATATAATGTGTTTCTTTGTATGGACGCACTTCTAAGTATTAACGTATCAGGAATTTTTGGTTTGAATTTAAAAAATCTTCTTGGATCAAGTTATTTAATTATTAAATTTCATCACACTTTTCCCAATATGAGCGGAGAATGAAATGAAAAATGTTTCAAATATTAGACATTCTGATCTCGTAATTATGAATGTAACAATAGAGAATTAAATATACGTAGACAGTTAATTTTATAATACCTGTGAGGTTTTATTATCATATAAGGTGATGATTGGTTCCCTTAAGTGATTAACATTATGTGTTAGTAAGTCAGTTGTTGTACTAAAACTTTTATTCCTTGTATTGTTATTTATAATAGTGTTTATTAAAAAAAATAGTCATAGTTATTTCCCTTTCTATCAAACTTACTCAGTCTTGGTAACAGAAAAACGAATTATATACCGATGTATTATTTAAAAATTATATTTGACGGAGATGAGAGTTAAATAAAAGCCTTATTATTTCTGTTTTGATACATATATAGTTGAATAAATATATGCAATATTTATTAAGGTTTTCCTTTTTTGTGAATTTCAAATAATCCAAATACTCTAAACGAACCGACGCGTTGGTTATACAACTTAAAAATACAATAAAAAAACAAATTGACAAAAGCATGGTCATATCTATAGTTATCTAGGTTTAAAAATATGACAATATCTAAGAATTCCTTTGCTAAATATCTCCCGTTATCTCAAGAATTCCTATGTAATGCTATATCGCTTCTTAATGTGTATCCAAGTTGTAAGTGACCATCTCATAAACATTAATGTTGTCTTCCTCTACTTGGAAATCTTATTTTTCTTGACAGGTCTATTTCGCTCTTAATAAAGTTTTGATTATACGATCGCTGGGTACTAGGAATTTCTTTTATATTTGCTGTTACCAAAACAAAAAAGAACTAATGGAAAACATTTGTTAAAATGTAATTTCAATCCGCGCCTAAATATCTTCCCTAAGCCTGAATGTTTTCATTCTCAGTAATTAAAAGTAGTTATAGTACTGTCATTTTTAGGTATTTATGATTAGTTGAATAAGTTCGAAGCAAGAAGATAGCAAGTTTCATCACTCAAGGGCATCGATCCGCGGCATTCATAAGTTGTTGCACGGTTTTCATACGCGAGAAAATTATAACGGCGAAAGTTTTTGAGTCTGTCTACTTTTGTTAGTTCTTCACGCGCAAACGAACAATTATCGCGATATTGTGTACAAGGGTTAAAGCAAGCGAAAGTATGGGGTAGTGTTATCTTATAAAAATTACTACAAATAGTTTTCATTATACTTCATGATATAAAAGATCGAATTGCCGATTCAATATACCTGTCCAAAACTTTTTCTTACTAAATCTGTTTACAACATTATTTTGCAAAGCTGAAAGTAAGTTTAATCTATACGAACAATGCCCGAATATTGTTGAGGCTTAAACAAAGTTGCTTGAAGCCTCGAAATTATACAGAAATGAAGGAACCATTTTGCTTTATATTTGTGTCTGAGAACATTGCTTTGATGGTTTTCCAAACGTTAAAAAACTCCCTCATATTCATGAAAAAACAAAACATTGTAATTTTTCTATTGTAATCGTAATCGCATTTGGGCAATATGGAGCCCCACGCGCATTTAATTTTTAATATCCTATGTGTTAATCAAATTGGAGCAGTGGTTTGCCAGTAAAGCAAGTATTATCCTCGCAAATTGCTAATGCGCAGGAACCTTGTCACATTAAGAGCCACGTGACGTCATCCAGAATAGAAAAATACAGCTTGCAAAAAAAAATAAATGCAATTGTAAATTTAATAGGTTAATTATTAAGTTTGACAGATTTGAAATGACATTTATTGTAAGATTACATTTTACGAAAAAACTGATATTTGATGACATTTAATTAATTTCACAACTTGGAAATAAGTATCTATCTAAGAAATGAAAAATATTCGTGTGATTTTCAATGTTTATTAGAAAAGACATATAAGTAATATATTAATAATATAATTAGGTTAGATTTTGATTTAATTTAATAGAAATCTAGCCTAATTCTTCAATCCCAATACAATCTAAATCAGATTCAGAATTGTTTTCTAACTCTAAGTTGTTATATCTGATTCAGAATCATTTTCGGTATTAAATATAAATAACAACAAAGAAAACAACGACAAGAAAAACGCGTAGGTACTCGTCCGTCGAAATTCGCATCAGCCAGAATAATGACTAATATCAGAGTGGCTAATATCAATGTCAAAAAAATACGTCACCAAAATGGCGGCCAGGCGCATTAGCAATTTGCGGGGATTATACTAGCCTTTTAATATGATATATGTCACATTCATAGTAAAAAAGTAAAAGTGTCCTATATGCTTTGGAAGCTGGTGTTAGAACACGATAATAGATTGTAAAAGTCAGGTCATTATCGAAAAGTTTAAAAAAAATTCAGCCAGTGATGCTTATCGACAGACTGGTAAACTCTCAGGAATGGAGAAGTATGTATTAGAATTTGTCAAGGAGAGTGTCTATCTTTCATTACTATCTGATAAGTGAACATGAAAGAAAATAACCCTTATGGGTCATTTAACCTAAAATGGTTGATTAACACCTTCTCTACGTTTCTAATACGTTCAAAATTAGAATTGTGTAAACATTGAACTTATCTTATTTCTATATGGATAAAGACTGGAAGATTAGGGATGTGGTATTATGGTTATTCGGTGGAAGTAATACTCAATGAAAAAAATTCCTACGAGACTCTCTACGAAATGCTACGAATAGTTCTAGCTTACTTTGCTTACATAGCCCGTCGCAAATCTGACCTGAACAAGTGTAGTTGTCGAAGGTAGGCATAAGGTCGAGGGGAATATCGCCAAGCCGCTGGTATGACTATGTAACTTCTCTCATAGGTCTCCCCATAGTAATAGACCTATGGGATTCTGCAGAACACCTTTGGAGGGCTATTATAAGCAAAGCATCAAGGACCTCCCAATGACGACACCACCTTCAGCAATGTAGAGCACGACTAAAGAAATTATATGTGTTTACTTAGACTATTTTACCCAATTACTGGACGTTATAAAATAGCCAGTCTAACCTAAAGTTAAAACTAATGAACGTGCGAATACATATGGCTTTAGGAATAATTCTTCAATCATATATTCATACAACCAGACAGCCATACAAAACATTAACAGTTAATCTACATAGCTTTAATCACTAGCCGGAACATCTTTTCAGAGTTCAGTAAAGGCTAAATATTGCAATGCGTAGCTCGGATCGCTCATTAGTGCTACAATGGGGCCGAGTACAAAAGGTCCGCATAAATAATCATAGATACACGCAGACACTTCACAGTCCCGACTATAAGTTATGATATTTTAAGAAGACTAAATTAAGTCTAAGTTTTTAGGATGGAATTAAAACCTTATAAGTACGAGTCGTTGTTTTGTTCAAGCCCCGTTTTTTTCATTCTGTTTTTTAGTATTTTTGTGACAGGGGCAACTGAAACAATTTCAAGTACCTTAATATAACGGTTCATCTATCATTAAGATAGATCTAAGAAATATACGGACAGTAAAGCATTAGTAGCAGGGCTCTCGTTTTTACGGGTATGGATATATATTTGATATACTCTGTCCTTAGGCCGTAAATAATTTTATCTGTATAGGCTTAACAAGTTTTCAGGTATTTCACAATAAGTATTTTATATTAAATAGTTACCTCATAAAAAGGGAGTGTTTTAAAGAATAGTTCAACGGACTGACGTTAACAAGTGAAGATCATTACAGCGACGCCGGTTGCTAAGAGCTTTATGGATTTTTTGAATGATAAGCAAAAGGTAAAATGATGTTTTTTGTAGTTTACCTCTTCATATTTGTAACGGAATCAAAATTTCTTAAAATGAATATTACTTTAAACCAAACGACACTTTTTTTAACGATAAAAAGTCGCAAAATCAGCTTAAATTAGACTCACTTTTGGCCCGATAAAAATCGTGTTATAATAGTATTGGTAAAGATTTAACTCACGTTTATTGGCGATGTGTGAGTCACAATACTTGTATACCGAAATAAAATATTACATATCAACAATATTTGCATACTCTTTGAATCTAAGATATGCCGGTTGCCTTCCGGTGTTTACTCAACAAGCAAGTGTTACTGTCACTCATACTGAGAAAACTTCTCTAGTAAACTCAGCCATAACACAAAAGCTCAAGTCATGCTTAATAAAGACAATAAAGCTGATATCCTAAATCTAACAAAGCAATAATTCTTTTTAAATGTTTTATCAAAATGCCGTCACGAAATTTCGTAGCAATGTGCTACGCTCGTAGCGCCTGCAGCTACACGCTTGATTAAATTTTATGTGAAAACTTTTTTAACTGTTTATTCAATTTGCATACGTGAGATATCGTATTCTATTAAAGTATGTTTTATCAGCTACTCAGTATTAGGGTAGTGATAGCGCAATGGCCAGGTCCAACAGGGAGAAAAAGAAAATCACCAAAGCAACGACGGTGTGACAATGGAAGAAGATATTTTCCGTGAAATTTTATAATGTTGCATAGTTTTATTTAATGAAATAAAATAAGAACCTTCATCGTATATTAGAAAGTAAACAAAAGTATTCTTAATAGTAAATGTCAGAAGATATAAAAGTGGTGTCCATGGAAATATAAGAACAAAAACAGCTAACTAAAGGAATAAACTACAAAAGGAAGACTGACAGATACATCTAAGGCATTATATCAAGCTTATCATATTACCTTTTGTCCTTTCATGGCCTTCAGTATCATATTTCGAATTGTTTGATATTGGCTACCTATTACATAGTCCTTATCCCTTATTGAACAATATAAGATCACATTATAATTTTAATTAAAAATACTTAATTGGTACGTTTTAATCTCAAAAATCTTAAGTTATAAAAAATACCAAGCCAATTAATAACATAACGTATTTTTTTACACTTATATGTCTGAATTAATCATTCATAGAGCAATAAAGAAAATTTAAAATCTAAGTATTTTCACGGGTTTTATCTTCGAGTGATTTGTGTGTTTATTCTAGTCAATTCTACATTTTTATTGAAGGTAGAAAGGCGCCGATGTCCATACAATGTAAATGCAGCTAAAACATACATGAAAACAATAGCATAGCCTAGCCCAGGTGTTCAATGCGTTGATAGCAGGTGCACTGAGAAAGTCATCAAAATATATGACATCACGATCCAGAGCTATCGTATAAAATTTTAGATTTAACTTTTAACAAACATATAAATATGAACATTAACTTTTAACATGCGCTTAAAGATAAATTATAATACAAACATCTACTCGTGTTGACTTTTTTTACTATAAAAAGAGATTTTTTTACTTGTGTATGTGAATGGAATATTTTATAATAAAAGCATAATTTATGAAAGCACTTGAGCTCACTAGATAAAGAATTATATTTACGAAGTTCTAAAATAAGTAATTAGTTAGGGTAACAAAGCCGCTAATTAAGTAGTAGATAAACTTTTAATTTTATTACTCGAGTTCGTCGGTAAATTGTAGAAGTTTGACCTTCTTCATCAAGATGAGATTCAGTGGTTTATTATAATTAAATATAATTTATTAGAGATGACGTATGACATTTTTGGGGCAACATTGAAGTTTCTCAATTATGTCCTTTAATGGTGAAATTGAAATAAAAATAGCTTCCAAAATATATACCTTTACAAAATTAAACACATCTCACATTACATACCACAGGAGAAAAATCTATTTGCCAAGAGTCGGTCTCCAATGATATACATAAAGAAATATTGATATGTTTTAAACCCTATCGTGATTGTCATATTGTCATATTATTATATTGTTTATATAGTTTAAACTATGTTTAACTTATCTAGAACTCACCTAAACCAACCCCTATCTTACATCACAAGACGACCAAAAAACAGGGGTTTCACATTAAAACTGCTAAATCAGAACAATGTAACATATTGTTATGACTTCTTTGGTTAAAGTTAAATATAATATTTAAGGAATATTAGTCTCCTTTGAACGTGTTTATCCTGGCAGAACGTGACACGACACATGAAATGTTAATACCAAAAGGGTCTTATAATTAAAATTCTTCATAATCGTGATGAGGTTTATTATTACGAATGAAATGTTGTACTGTTATGAAATTGTATTACGCTGTTTATGTATGAAGTTGAATGAATGTAAATATATTGTTGTTTAAAGAAAAACACTGTGGTTTTCTTTAAATGAGTAAAGGTTATGTAGTAAAAGACATTGTTAAATTATTGTAATTACATAGGCCGGTGATCGCCTGATAATCTGAGACATGGCATCCTCTTAATCCTCTGCCCGTTTGCTCCCTAAGGATATTAGACTCAACTAATATATAAGATTTACATACTTGGGCATTCCTTATGTTCTTTTGTCTGCGCGTATTCCATAGATAATTCTTATAGACAAATAGAAAACAACCTTTTTTGGATATATATGTTTGCATTTTTCCATTTTTAGTATTTTAATTCCCATATTCCAATTAACTACAATTTCAAAGTTTACTTCCACCCTCAAAGCTTATTTATTTACATTACAACTTTGAACACGCTTATATTAATGAAAATTCGCTTTGATTAAAACTGAAACATATCAATTCCCTAGTGAATTGCAATTCCAATTTGTAGCGGAAGGTCATTACACCTAACTCCCTCAACAATACCATACGGCAACCATTACCATTCGAACTCTGAATAATAAGAGAAAGCGATTCCTGGGTAAAACAAAAGACGCAAGAAGCGTTAATACAATGTGAGCAATTTCGTATGATGCTTATATCCATATATATGCTTAATTATCCATATCTATACATAATTATTTATTTATGCTTCGTTACGACAAAACGGCTAAAACAAAAAAAAAGGCAACGGGCAGCCTTATGAAGCGTTTTGTCGCTCTGACGCAATTTCTTGCTGGCAACCCTTCATATAAATATAAGTGATTAGGCAATACAAATATAAGAGATTAGCTTATTCTATTACGGACTCTTTTGGCTAGGTATATACAAATTGTTGAAAATTTTTTTTTATCGTTTAAGATTTTCACGCCCTAGACTCTCCTTAAGCGAAAAGCCCAATATTTTTGCGGGTGTAATTGCGTAGTTGTTTGGTGTTAGTTTCATATATAATTAAGTGATGCAAACGAAACAAAAAAGTAATTCCTCGTCGAATATGAAAAACATCCAGTTTTGTAACCAAACTCTATGTACTCTCTCAAGTAAAACATATAGTAAATCAAGTCTGAACACTCTAGTGAAACCAGCTGCCAATAGAGGTATTTCCGAACTATTACAACTGAGGGACCTACACACTTGCGAGCCTTACGACATTGTGAGTGTTCCTGTCCATTTAACTATTTTATAAAAAAAAAACCGTATAAATCTTGTTCGTATCTGTCCAAAAATCTAACGCACACGTGACCAATACTAGAGAGTTTAGTTTTCTTTTGGCAGAGTCGCAATTCAATCTGGCTATACAAATAAAAAGAGATAGGGTAAATAAAAATAGTCGAAGTTTATAAAAATTCATATAAATAGGTGTTCATTATCACCTAGATATTGTTACATCAACTAAAATGAACTTGATACCTTACCATATAGCTAAACTAAGTACAACCCCAACAATGAAAGCTCTGACACAAATCACTTTTGTTTCCACCCTTTTGTTTGACAATGTCAACAACTATTCAGCGGTTTAGTCACGTCCTCTCTTTAAATCCCCTATTGCTCTAATTGTAGGGAATTCTTTGTTTACTTCAAAGCATGGTGTATTATAATCAAGTTTTGTTTGTGGGTTTGACCTCCGGCTTGTTTTTTTAACGCACGCGTCGTCTTCTAATTATAGTAGCATGCTAACATCCCTATTCAGCTTCTAAATCATTCATTAAGTTGCTATTTAATACATACGATGAAAAAAATAATATACTTAAATGTTTTAATTAAAAGTTAAATTAAACTCACAAAGCTACACCTATAATATACGTGTGAGTGAAATTTTGTTGTAGTTTGTGTATGTATCAAGAGTTGTTAGTCTCCTATTAACATGAGTTTCATCCAAAACAAAACCGAATAAAAGTGCGATGTGATGACTGAAGTTGTAAATAAATTAATCGTTTGGCTAATGCTCTACCCACAAGTTATCTTACATGGAACGAAGTAATTCGGCGGGAGTTTATTATACCGTAGGCAGCATCTGGGAAAACCTTGAGGAAAATGGACCGATAATGGGAAAATACAAGCATGGGGGGAGAAATAAGTGCTCGGTTATTTTCAAAAAATTAAAAGTAATAACTGTTTCATTGTTTTTCGTAATGGAGAACCATTTAGTCTGGTGAGTGTTTTATAAACCGACAATTCGGTGTTTGTTTGAGAATACAAAGAAAATGCTATACTCATTTTTCAATGAAATAAATCATGGAAATAATTTTCAGTTGTTAAATTAAGTAAAACATTTATGAAAGTCAATATATCCGTTTCATATACGTACACTGATGAACGTGAAAAATTCAAAAGAATTTACTCGTTACGTTTCTAAATTTACTTTATGTTTGCTTTCAACACGAAATACCCTGCTATATGTTCATAATTAACGACCAGTATTACTTATTACGTCATATTTGAAGAATTTATGGTAGATTTGAAGTCAACTCTTTACTCTCACAAATTCGATTCTTCAATACATCACATAACCAACAATGTATCTAAAAGATATAGTGATACTTATGTAAATGACTGGAACTTACATATCACAAATTATGTAAAAATATTCTTTACCCGACAGAAACTGGCCTCTAGAGATATGATCCATATTTTTACATGACATCGTCTAACCCTTACAACACCTTGGGCGCCATTGTTTTTACCGAAAACATTTCAATATTTTCCTTTGAATATCCGATAAGTTGAGTTCGATCCTTTGGTATCAATATATTCTGTTTTTTACGACATCCATATATGTAGGTGATCTAGTTTAAAGAAAACCACTTACGGATTAGTTATGTATTTTTTGCAAAAATTAAATTTATTATTTTTAAAATTTCACTAGGTTCTTAAAGTTACCGTCATAATGGTATGTCTTGGGCGTCTGCCCTAAAGTGATCGGAGTAAGTAACGCACTAGCATCGATAAGAAATAATACAATAGGTAATCACATAAAATGATGGAGATATTTTAAAGTATATCTGTAGAAGCATTATGAAATATTGGGGATTTTGCCAGCGGTATTAACATACTTTTTATGTTATTTTACTAATTAATTATAATTATAACAAATGCTACAAATGTAGTAAACAAAAAAACATCACAATGTGTGACTGGACGAGACTTGGTGCTAGTATGACTTGCCGAAACTAATACAGTTCTGACATACTTGTACATTTCTTTGAAATCACTCTTAAATGCCTTAGAATGGAATGTTGACAGCAGCTATTAATAATTGAGAATTATTGGCAACATATTATTTATTAACAACTAAGTTACGAAAATATTTAACAGGACAGCCTCTTGTGTATTTAAGCGGACTTTATCGACAATTACTTAAGCCTGTTGACCCATTTTATTTCAAATGGAACTTCAGGAGTTGAAATTGATGACGGTTACTCGGTTTTTATTTAATGGTATTGAATTTTTTCGAGAACTCTTTAATGTGAATGTTTAAAACGAATTCCACGTGAGAGTAAAAAATTCAGTTTATCGTTGTATCCATTCAAGTAATCGTATATCAGTCAATAATACCTTATTCATCATAAAACAATTTTTTTTTGTATATATGTATTTTATTATGTCAAACAAAACCGCCGCGTCAGGAGTTTCAACTAACCGATGTCACTATAGTATATTAAAAACATTCAAAATGTTATAAATCAAGACAAGATATATTAATTAAATATCTAACCCCGAATCATTCGTCCATGTGTTATCTCCACAGAATTGATATAAATTGTTGGCACCTTAAGATTATTACATTTCAGATAAACTTAAATAGAGCCTTATATTTTACAGAGCATGATTAAAGATCTTTTTTCAATGGAAGTATTATTTTTGTCTCGCCCTTTGTAAGATATGAAAATGCATTTCTGTGACAATAAGTAAAATAATGAAAGAACTTTTATTGTAACTCTCGCTGTCACATTAAATTGTATTACACTAGTCTGTGCCTCTGTCTGTATAGTGGTAAATAAAAGCAGCCTATATCAACCTCATACAAACAGCAGTATGTGAAAGAGCACATTTTATATATTCTACTACTATTTGTCATGTATTTTCTCGTTGTTTTTATGTTGGTTCACCTTAAAATATGTTTGGTTTTGAAGTTATCTAATTGTAAGAATAGTGAAGAACAAAGACACGCGCCAAAGCTCGTATACTGAGATGTTAAACTCAAGAAAATCGTTTTAAACTTTGCCCAGGAAGTGTTCTATTATTATATAGTCAAATGTTGCCAGATGTTGGAAACAAAATATAATATTTTTGCTTGAGTGAGTTTGTGGCGGAGTATTTGTAAATATAGAGAGCTTCGTAAATAGCTTTGTATTTTCTGTTACATTCAATTGAATATTTGTTTGTTCTACGCGCGATTATATTTTCGAAGACAATGTTATTGTTTTCCATCGAAATTCAGACGTAATATAATGTTTTAATAAACAATTATATACACACATAAAGGGTAAATAAGTACCATTGTTGCGATATAAGTCTATGAGAATATTTACAGTTATTTCAGAAGATATTTTTTCTGTGGATAGGGTATGTGCATTGAGACGGTTTATGGTTATAATATAGCTATGAATTTACGAAAATTAACGTCGTTTCAATAAAATTATATCGTATATTAAGTTATATAACTTATGAATGTACGTTATTATACCTTTTTCAGCAATAGTGGTCATGGAGAGATACTCACTAATAAGTTTGAAGCGACTGCGAATGCTGAATGTTGAAGAAAAATGATAACTCTCACTAAAGATATTTTATTTAAGTAGGTACTGTAGACACTTATACTACACTAGATACTATTTAAATGGCTATATTTGAGTAAATTAATCAAAGCTCCATTCTGTAAATTAAAGTGAAATCAAATTATTGTTATGAAATTGGACGTTAACAGAATATGAGAAAATAATTGAATTAGAAATTAACTACGCATTAACTACAATTTTAATTATTATAAATGTATAAGTAAAAAATTCTATATTGGAAACACTACTAATACTATTAACATTGCTTCGATACATCCTAAGCAATCTTAGTATATCTATGCCAATTTATATTTAATAAGATAAAATTTTTTAAAGAAGTGACTATTTCAGACATAAATAAAATATCGGAGATAGATTTTGCAATTCTATGAAGAGGGTTCTGATACCAGCAAGTTATCGATAAGTAACAACTAAATTTTTGCCTTTTAAATACTACACCAGTTACGCTCACAAAAGCTTTCGAATTTCTTAAAAGTTAAAAAAAAAACAATAAATAACTATGACACTGCGAAACTAAGGTTTAATGAAACGTTTATGTGACATTCGAAATATATGATTTTTTTCCTATTAACTTATTTCACATACGTGCATCTACGCCTACCCGCCATTACTCTATGAAAAAATTTGGATAATCATTCGTTAAAATGTTTATCCAATCAAACATGTTTTGTTTATTACATACAGGATCATTTACCTACTGCTATGTACAGTCAAATATAGTCAGTACATAACATACTGATCATCAAAACCCCATACAAATTTATTGAGATAAGTCACCATAAACTTTTTTCAGCTTGTTAATATTTCGTACGTATTCATTGTAACATAACAAGCTTTGTATGGTACTTGTGTCCATCAATTCAGTGGATTGTATTCAGGTAACCGTGAATATGTCCACTGGCGATGTACTTTGAAATAAAGTGGGTGGCATTAATTCGAAATTTATTAAAGTAAAATGTATTTTGAACTACCGAAGTGAATGAATTGACAAACACACTTTTGACGTATAATAAAATAGTGATTTTAAGTGAAAATATATTAAAATGATGAAATAAGTTTTGTGATAAGAAGAAATCCAATGTTGCTGTATCTACCCGAGTAAAATACTAAAATAATAAAACAATTCAACAACGTAATTTAAATTCTTAGATGATGTGTAATATAATACGTCGACCGTAGACATACGTAGCAAAGTGTAGTATGGACCGTGTAGCATGTTTCGTAGCAACGGTTGAGATATGACCGCAAGTTTAAAAATTCTGAATATGGAATCATATTTAATCTCCATTTAACAATAGTACGTGGAAATCGGAAACTGTAACATGTATTTTGAACTTGTAACTAACTGTCAATGAATGATTACAATCGCACTTCAATTCAGTAAATATTACCACCGAAATAATTGAGAATTGTAATTTACTTTATTAATTTGATATATATTATGAATAAACATAAGTGTCGCAATATAGTTTAAAAGAAAATCGTATTTTTAATATCAATCCAGTCATCGTGTAACAATTAGTAGATTTTGCCGGATTTGTAGGAGATTAGAAGACGTCCGTAGTGAGCTTAATTGTAATTAGTGGCTTTCCCGGGTCTGGTGTGTCAAAGTTTTCATTACGTGTGAATTATTCTCTTTTTAATTAACTTTTCGGCTATAATTAACTTTTATATTTATATCATCAATTACTCCTTACAGCAGTGGTGATTAATCATTCATAGTGTCATTTATTTAAATTTATTTGATATTCATTTATTTTGCCATCTTTGGAATGTCTTTTTTATGAGTTGCACTCGTTTTTTTTTTACTCTCATATCATTAATCTAACATAGTTTAAAGCATGATAAATTTAGTCTAAGACTAAATTGTAGATAAACGTATAGTTGTTGTCTATATTAAGTTAATTAGTCAGTATTTATTATAAATATGTGACATATGTACTTGATATGAGACGTATTGCCTATTTTTAAAAATTATATTTCAATCTCTACATGGATTAAATTGAATGAACTCATACTTAATTATTATATTTAATTGTGTACAATAACAGATTTTTTTTTATTTTTGAAGAATAACCAGATGTATAAATAGTCGTAAGTGCACACCTTTTGTTAGTCAAAATGACAAAACTTTATCCGCCAGGATTCGACTCAAATTTAGAATATATTATCATAATGGGGTCTATAGATTTTCATAATACAATTAACAGAACTAAAGCGTTTTAAAACTTTAATTTGTATATATTATATGTATCCATTTGAGGCCTTTTCACACATGCCAAATATTTATATATTACTAGCTGATCCGGCAAACGTTGTTTTGCCATACATGTGATTTCAATTTTCAATTAATAAATAAAAAATAGGGGTTGATCGTAGAGGGGTAAAAATTAGGGCTGTGTATTTTTGTATTCTGTATCATTAAAAAATAGAAACTAAAAATTAAAACAATAAAAATAAGGGTGGACCACCCTTAACATTTAGGGGGATGAAAAATAGATGTTAACCGATTCTCAGACCTACTCAATACGCTCACAAAGTTAAATGAGAATCGGTCAAGCCGTTTCGGAGGAGTAGCTGTGACACGAGAATTTTATATATAAGATATTGAATGCTTTTATACGATTTTCTAATTCAAAATTTAAATTCAATTACACTATTAATTAATTTAATATAAATTTATAAGATAATTATTACGACCTAGTTTAATATTGTAATGTAATGTTCCTGAATTCAATCATGAACTTTAAATGACGAACGACATTATGAATTGTTATCACGTAAATTATTAAATTTGTGTTCTTAAGTCCCCGAACCAATAAATAACAAAACCAGTCTTGTACTTTTTCGTAGCTCTCCTCAGTTATAGGCATCAAACATAAATTTAATTTGCCGAAATGCATTTCATGGAGTGCCAACTACATGTTATGTTGCCAATAAACCACCCAAATATGGAAAAAAGATTTTTTCATAACTTCCGAGTGTAATAAATTTTAAGATATGAAGAATTTGAAAAGGCTGGCCACAAACTTGTGAGGTCTCTGGCATTCTGAGTGTCCATGGCAGTATCACTTAAGACCAGGTGAGCCTCCCATTTGTCACTTTCTTTATTTATAAATAGTCGATTGTTCATCGTAAGTATAACACCAACCTAAGAACCCAAAGACCCTGACGAAAAAGTTACGAATAGATATTCGTGAAATTTTATTTAAATGCGCAATGCAATTACACATTTAACCAAATATCTATTTTCACTTTAAGCCAACAACAGTAATCAAATCCCCTAAATGCTGATAGAAAAACGGTCATAAAGTGAAATTTATTTCGCCCAACTCGATTTTATTGGCTAATTCATTGGGGATGATGGCCTTTGCCTCTTCGGCTACGAAATTTGCAAAATCCCTGATGCATTGCTTCTAGCTTGTTGCTTTCTCTTAATAGCAAGATATATCAACTCATTCCTCCTTCCTTTTGGTATAATAAAATGTTATTATGTGCACTTATAAGCTCGTGATTTTTATTTATTATACGTTCAGAGAAACATCGTACAAAATTTTGTGAATAAAAATAGATAAAATATACAACAGTCAGTTAGGCATTGGGGTAAGATATTCATAGCTATATATTACTATTATCAAACAAGCCTTGATTAAGGAGACGATTCGTGAAAATAAATAATTAAATAGTTTATAGATTTATTATTTTGAAAATAATAACAAGATGAAAAATAAACATGTAAAACTATATAAATTAATAAGTAACTTTTAACTTATGAGCTTTAATCATAAAGTGTATACTACGATATTAAAATATATATATTTATGTTTTCATGAGATCTTAATTATTAATATAGACAGGACAAAAACTCCACATAAATAAATATCGCAGCATTATATTGCCATGTGAAGTTTGATTTCGCTTGGGAGATAATTTCCTGTTCGACGTCACTGTTTTTATTCAAAAGCTCTGTATTTTTATGGCTATCTGACATTTGCTTCAATAATTTTGTTAATACCATATTATATGCCTGAAGGTTAAGTATGTATAGTTTAAGGTTTTTATTTATATTAATATTCTTTATGTATAAAATAACAACTATGAATTTATATGGTTACAAACTTTATGAATCACGTGAACTGTTAATTTGTTAATAGTGAGGTAAATTATTAATATAAGTTTTTTTCATATACTTCCCATAGTTTAAGATAATAATTCGTTAACCTTATATTTCTAGCAGGTATAGGTAAGAATAATATAATTAGATATTTGAACGACGGCTACACGTTGCTCGTAATTGAATTAATTTTTTTAACACATGAGTTATTCAGTGTATTTTTTGTTTATTCATATATGAATAATATTACTTATATTCATCAGACTGTAAAAACAGTTTTTTGCTCATTCATAATTTTTATGCAGATTTTAAATATTTAATATTGATATACGTATAAACTTTATGTATGTATAAAATAATTAAACTGGCAAGTATAAATTTTGACAAATTCGTTGAAAAGTGGCTCCTCAATATGGGCATTCTGAATTATTTGAGTTAAAATCTGTTCCACCCAGTCGCAAGAACGTATAAAATTTAAAAATGTATATGTAGTAAACATATGTACGAAGACATTGTTACTAAAGCATAAATTATTAAACCCACAGTCTATAATTTATGTTTATATTCATTATGAAACTCAGAATGTAAATCAAAATCGAATAAGCTTCGCCTATGTGCGAAGTTATAGCTACAACCTGTACAATTTGCGCACGTTTCTCATTTAGGGAGCAAATAATAGCACCTGCCAAGACTAAACACTTTATGGTTGTACGTGCGCGCGTTTGTGACCGTGGTATTAAAACTTATTATATTTATGTTGGTTTAGATAATAACTTGTTTGGTAACTCGAGCGTTAAGCGTCGTCGTTATTAATGAAAACTAAATTAGTCCAATTGCAATCGTCTCTCGAAGTTGTGTTAGCGAACCGAAAAAAATGTCACGGGGTAATTTATAAAGGTCGATTGAGTTTTTCTAGAAATAACTTTTAGCTTGTATTAAACACTTTTTATTATAAAAGGCTTGTATTTATTACGGTTATCATCAATGTAAATAATAGAATCAAACAATACAATTTTTAAAAGTGATTTCAGAATTTGAAACAATATTTATAAGAAACTAAATACAATTTAAAACCAAACGGAAAGTAATTCTTAACAGGTTTTGTAATTCTAACTCGCCTTGTAAAAGTTTTAACGATCAGCTGCTTCTTTGTGTGGTCGCCATTTTTAATTACGCACCGTTATTGTTGGAACAGAAAACGTTTTTAAATTACACAAAACCATAAGCGGCCTACCATTTCAGACGTCAACAAAATGACGACTGAACATCAGACAGTCATTAATTCCTTAAAGAATTTAATGTAAGCGCATTTTAAAAGAGGAACGTGTCAAAGTATGTTTGATATACGACTTTATGACTGATAGTTGAAATACAACTTTGTTACGTTGTGAACTATATCTTAATAAGTATCTCTTATTAAATATTATTAAGCATAACTCCAATCGTAACAATGGTTGGAGTTTATATAAAAAACCAGTTTTAGAGAATTTACTTCTTCAATAGATAACTAATAACGACCGTTACGTTGTCAATAAATCAATCAAGAAAATAAATCTCAAATTCCCTTTATACGGCAATTTTCTAAAATTATCCTACGGACTGGCAACAACGCCTATATCTCGAGTGATCAGATCGATAATACTCGGTAAGTACCGTTTCATTTCCTCTCTTCAAAGCGTTAATTACTTTTCTCATCATTCTCCATTCCTGCAAAAATTAAAGCTAAAATGAATAAAACCTCTGTTGTAAAAAGTATAATTACGACTGAAAAGTTATCTTAATTATCACATACCATTTTTATACCCCGTACATCGAGCGTCTTATTTGAATAAAAATTCGTCTTATTGCATCTGGAATACAACAGCTCTCGGTTTCGATTTCTTACGCAATTATTGTTTCAGGTTGATGGCTGGTAATACTTTCTTAAATGGACTATTAAAACATACATGGAAATAGGCCTGATACTTCAAACACAAAGCTTCATTGTACAGAATTGATGCTTTTATGCAAAAAATGTAGGTTGAATCTCCATATAGGAACATTCAATTCTTTTGCACATAATTCACAGAGAATTATCCCGTGACGTACTAGTTGTGCCTATATAATAAGGATCCTTATTTCAAGGATCCTTTAAATTTAAATTCGCGGACGAAGCAACTCCGATGGACGATGGAGACGATAAAGCACACCACACTTTTCATTTCCCTTTTCCGATGCATTTAAATTATTCCCCATCTTTAAATTTTCAAGATCATTTGGGACGGAATTTTAATTGCGATCAGTGAAGCCTTGAGTGTGACAAATTTAAATTTTGGAACAAGCTGTATTATGTTCAAATCTATAGTATTAAACTAAATCGCTGAAATCTTAAGAACAACTGAACTGAGCTCGCTAATTCTTTTTTTAGAATATTCCTTGTAGTACGAGGATGGTTCTTGTCTAAAAACTCTTTTATTATTCGTTGTATGTGACACTGGAAAACAGTTTCCAGTTCATATTACTAATCGTAATAGTAATTAATAGTCAATTTGAAGGCAAAACAATTGAGTAACCTTAATATCGTTTAAATATCGATGTCAATATGACAATGTATTCGTGACTTATATCTTTTCTTTTAATTATTAGATTAGCCCGCATAAAAAACAGTAGAATAAGAACAAAAATCATCAGTTCAACGAAGTTCGCGGGATCAGCTAGTGCATAAATAACACTAGCTAAAGATGTTCTAGTTAAAGATGTCTGTTATAAAAGTTCTACGATAATTTGGTGTCCGTTAGCCCTTTTTGATAGAAAAATCTGTATACTTTTTGCTCATTCTGTTAGAAGGTATGCATGCAGTGAAAGATGAAAGCGAAGCTTACAAAGATGTGCTCCATTGTATTGCCGTGCCAGACTGTACAATTATTTTTTTTCAGTTTAGCATATATTCGAACTTAGCTTACACTATGCACATTTTAATGCAAATTATATATCTTTTTATACACCTCTTTCAATGTATTCAATTGCAACAATTATAAAACCTACACCTCCAACATTTACCATAGATAATATAAAGTTAAACATCAGTTATTCAAAGACAAGCGAGGCTTTGAGTAAACAAAAATGTTACAAAGCCATTGTCTTCGTCCCAAGTTCATTAATTTTAAATTTGGCATCGCGTAAGCTCTCATTCATTAAATATCCTCAGATATAATTGAAGTGAATTTTCTATTCTAATTTAAATCGGTTTCCTTACTTTCTTGATAGTTCGGTGAATTTTGTATTAATGTAGAGGAAATTGAAACTGCGGTGAATAATAAGTAATGGTAGGAGCTTATTACTTTCTTCGTCTACGAGCCATTTTGTCTTGAAATGGAATAGGGTCGTTTAGATATCTTATTGTTTGGTTGAAAAATACATACAAATTAGCTAAAGTTATAATAAAATATTGATCTAATTTAGTGAATAATAAATATTAGATGGTACGTATTGCAGTACAATGTTTACTTTATAATACTACATGTAGATTTGATAGCACATACTCACAGATTACTTATTATATGAGATTTATTGATACTCAAATATATAGCATGTTTATTATATAGAAATATTACTATATATTTTTCCATATATATTTATATAGTATTCCAATACGATAAGATTTCTAAATGTTCAGATATGAAATTGTTTTAAAACGTTTTTCTAACAACCAACCGAAAAAATGATTATACATACGACACAAACAAATAAGAATTGTTTACTTAATTGAACGTATTTAAGAAATTGTGATAAATCAAACTCAGTATATTGGGATTACCTTTAATCCAGAAAGTATAAAAAAAGGTAACGAACTGAATTATCTTAAAAATATTACAAATATTGGAGATTCAATCAGGAACTACAACATTTTTGCAGTCTTTTATAGAAAATTGCTGAGATGTAATCAAATGTATAATTAAAATTTAACATTATGGAATTTTGTTTAAAATCGCGACTTGCGTAAAAATTTTACACAAAATAGTTATATTATTACATACGAGTCGATAGTGAACTGTCCGTACTTGCTCAGGAGTCACGTCGTTCTGAATAAATAACAAAATATATACGAAAACTCTAACCCATATCATTCAGTACACTATAGAGTGCTTTCGTCAACTTTGTAGGATTATGCGCAGATTAGTAGGGGCTCATAAGTTCTCGAGTAATTGCCTGTGAATTTATATAACGTGTTAAAAGCTTTGAGACTAATTTAGTATAAGCTGTTGTGGTTCGGTGGAAGTTTTGTTGGCTCAATCAGATTATTATAATAGCGACAGATACCAATTCAATATTTATAGAAATTATTAATGATCTTACTAAAAGTTAAGGTAAAGCTATAAAGTAAAAGCACCGTAATGGTTTTACAAACAAATAAAATGACCACTTTCCATTTTCATTATTTATTGAGGTTAATTAGAATCGGGGAAATAGGTTGAAGAGGAGCTCTTATTAGTCATCTTAAGGCTACAGAGGCTAACTTATAAATGATTAATTTACATAATAATAGAAGTTATAATTATCTATATAGATTACAATTTAAAATTCATGTTAACCACTGATTTCTATCCCTGCATAAACCATTCATAATATAGGCTACCTTTAATGTGTTCAAATGTTATGAAAGTTATCATATATTAAACACATATCAGCACACTGTGTTGAAAGGAAGGAGTTGTTTTACACTAAATCATATTCACTTTGGAATAATATCATTTATATTGAAGCTTATTTGGCGTACGCGACAGGAAGCAAAGATTAACTTACAAACATGGTATTTTATGGCTAAGATTAACTTAGATTTGCTTGCAAGGGTGTTCAATAATCCTTCACAATTAGTTTGAATTGGGGAAAAAGGAACAACCTATAATTGAAAATGTAAATATCTCACAGGTGAGTTATTTTATCCTTATCCAAATGGATATTGGCAAATAATTTATATTCACTCGTTTCTATAAAAGTGTATTTTATAAAAAAATAAATACAAGCGGACTCGATACGTATCTTCTTACTAAGCATAAATGAATATATGCCAGAAAAAAATATAATAATGTTTTTGTTTTACTCAATTTATTTTTCTTCAAATAATTTTAATATTTGTTATATTCTTTTTAATGTAGAAATTATTTCTTTAACAAGAGAATGTTGTTTTTAAGATAAAATTCTTTGATAATGACGTCTACTCCTATAAATGGTTTTCGCAACGATCTATGAATAAGTTATTTGGGTATTTTCTGTAAACTGCTTGCGTTTTATATTGAAATGAATAAATAAATAGATATATTAATTCGTAATAAGTATTACGGATGCTATAAAATTTAATTAAATTACACAAAGAGCCAAAGTTAGAAACGCTTCGTCAAATATTTGGTTGGAACTTTCCCTTGGCCCTTGTTTAAATAAAATGTTGTCCATTAGTCCGTTCATAGGTCGAAGTAAAGCTTAGCCCTCTGAAAACGCTATGTTTAAAAATAATATCTAAAGCAAATATTATTATTTTTAGTAATAATTGCCAGAAGTTATTTTTAAAAAAAAGTATACGATACTTGAGAGTTAGTAAATTTAAGATTGTTTTGGTATAGTTTTCGTTTGAAAAACTGAATTTCTGCATGTTTGTATGTTTTCTACGATAAATTTGTTTTAATCTTATAAAACAGTGTATAACATAACATTTGAATAGTAATTGGTATTAGTATTTTATCTAAAAATATACACATGTAAAATGGTGTGAAAACGAGCATCACTCGTCTTTAGGTTTTCACATCTCATTCTTCACGCCTCAAAGTATAACACATATCTTTGCAATTTTAGTATTTTATTCGTTTATTAAAAATAAGGATTACCTCATATGGTGGAATCGTAGACTAAGAACTAGAGGTAATTACTCTTATTAATGCCAAGACCAATGTACCTACCTTGTATCTTAATAAAATGACATTTGAGTTGAATTTAATAATGTAATATAAAGATGATTCTCGATCTAATACGATGTTTTTTTTAATTTTAATATAAGATTGTTTTGATAAGTAATTGCGAAGTTGTTAGTGATTATAATTAAGCGTGAAATGATGTTATCTAATTTAGTTTTTCATTAAAGGTTGTTATCTCTAGGTAATAAATAATAAGTTGCTTAATTGAAAGAATGAACTCGTAGAATGAAGTAAGCTTATGAATAACTAATATTATACAACTAATTGATTATATAAATAAAAGGCTAAATTCCTTAAATTAAAGGAATTAAATTAAACTAATTTTCCAGCCTATAATAGATGGTACCATAAATGATACCAGCTTAAAAATGTAATTCAGAAGCATAACAATGAAACAGTTTTTCAACGTTATATTCTTGGAGTTTCGACAGAGTTCCTGTTCGATGTTTAAGACAGACATTCTAGAATATGCATTATTGTTTCCTCCATCTATTGGAGAGAGGAAGGCTTAAGGGCAAGAGAAAATCCACCGTATCCCGTTAAAATTTGTGTCATCATCCGTCCTACTTGCGACTTAGCGATCGTTTGACTCTTTGGTCAACAGTACTCGAGACCATGCTACTAAATAGACTACTTAAATATCTGCATACTTAGGCTAGTATCGTTGTCATAAATATTATGGAATGTCAAATAAAGAGCTTATATAGTATACTTTTAACTAAAAACAAAGGAATACAGATTTAAAACAGTGATTGCAATAAAGAAAATAAGATTACTTGAACAGTCAAAAATCGCACCTACTTTAGAAATAATCGCTTTTCCAGCACATAAATAATCTGAAACTCAGTTGAGATTGTGATTCACTAACTCGTTAAAAAACGACTCTTGCTCGTAAAGGTGAGTAATGATGGCCGCACGAGCCTTAAATATTAATTCTGACGATTCGATTATTTTAAGAGAAACTTTATTTAAACACACAAATGTACTATAAATAGATCAAGCTTTATATATAAAAGTTGTTGTCAAATTATAATTACATAAAAAAATAACACACAGTAAAAAACAAAATCTTTTAGTATTTTTATTATGTGTTAGTTTGCATAAATATAAAATAATTTAAAATATAAAAAATTCAAAGATTATTCACATTTAAACTGTATTGTAGCCAATAGGGCCTCTATTGTTTATCTATTGTTGAGGCCAGTTATCAATTAAAGCATGCATTCTTTCCATGGAAAATTATTTACTGCTATCGTACAATAAACACATTGTTTTAGGGACTCCAACTCGTGATTTAGAGCAGGCCAGCTCAGCTTCAGCATGATAAAGTCCTACCTTCATGACCCGATTCCAAGCCTTGCTGGAAGGACCGTTGTTTATAGAACATTGAAGAGGACCACCATCATTTCAAGAATGATATATTAATAAACTCATGCCGATTTTCACAAAAAATACGGCTCAGTTACTCTTTCGTAGCTTATAACCCAGTAAACCATCACTTACGTTGGAACTCTCTGCCGACTATTTTGAAAGCTCCTTTAGAGCTTTCAACATAAATACAGTCATTTTGTTTATTAAGATGCTGCTCAATTGTAAAATATGTGTCGTCCGTAAATAAAATATTTCTTGTTTCTGTTGATTTCTTCACCAACCTATTCTTTTTTAAATTTTGCTAAGAAATTACCAATACGTCTCTTGTAGGTTGCAAGTCCTAATTAAAACTTAAAAATATGATCATAGTCATCTTATCTACAAGATAAACTCTTTTGTTTTCTGAAGGAATTTCTTCGAATTTTTCGTAAAGTTCACTGGACGGCCGGATCTTTTTCTTTCACAAACAAAGAAGGTCTTATTGTACCTATATCCGGTACATAACCACTTTTATAAAACCAAGCGTATAGAAAGTTTTAAAAATTGCATTTGGTTCCACACCTACTTTATCGACTTCCATAACAGCGATTCGACTCTCCTTATCACCTCACTCCATTTATTGTAAGAAAATTGGCGCCAAAATGAGAAAGCTCAAGGAACAATCAAATAAAAATTCCAAATACAAATGTAATTTTGTTAAATGTAGCCATGGGGACAATTTAAGAATATATCAGTTATCTATTAATATTTATAATATTAATATAATATTACATATATTGTTTTTTAATTATTCATAAAAAATTACTTGCTAGACGCATGGCCTAACTTTAATGTAACAGTTTTCTATTAATTTTTTTATATGATCCTCAAAAAGACGTAGAAGCTTCCCTTTCATTATCTTGTCGATTGACCTCCTACACATTAGTGAGAGACGATGTCCTGATGAAATTTCATATGTTTTTGTAGGTCGTTTTTCGTTTTCTTAATTAATAAGAGAGTATATTTAATACTCATTATAATAATTAAAGGAGTTTTATTTAACCAAAAAGAGTAAGTTAAATAATACCCTTCCTTTTTACTACTTAAAGCTACACATAATTATTTTATTGTCTTTTACATAACTTAATAACATAACTTTTGTTATGTATGTTTATGGAATATTCGAAAGCTTAATGATTTTCCTAATTAAATAATTCAAAATATTTATCAAAACTAACAATTTTGAAGCACTCAAACATTATGCGGTTCTCTCTCGGATTTAATATCCACTCGCGTGTAAAAACCACGCAAATACCTATTTGTAATATCAGTTATGTATATGGTGATGCTGTCATCGTTCAATTTTTAATAGAAATAATAATATATATAAAAGTAGATGTTGTTGAGTTAGCAGAACCCTTATTAAGTGACACAAAGAAAATGTATGGTTTCTTCTTTAACATATAATGGCTTGTTTTTGAGAAATAATTATGTAAAATAGTTACCTTAAAAAATTTCATGGTGTGATAATAAGCACGTGGCTTTAATTTTAAATTAAAAATGAAGTACAATTGTGATAATTATGAGTTTTTTTTAAAAGCAAAAACAATAAACATTTGAAACTCTGACGTTTGCCTCTAACGGTCCATCGTTTACCAGCTTAAGAGAGCAAACAGAAAGATTACCCTTTGAACTAATCACGTTCTCCTAAGTCTCCATAAAAACATTTAGAAATCCAAAACCAATTTCTCTTCTTAACTCAATGAATGACAGTTTTATGTCTCGTAAATGTGTTGGTTTACGGGATACTGCTTTTTTAATTAATGCTTTTCCCATGCGCAGTTCATTCACCCTCGGGGATCGTGTTACGCTGGTTCCATCACGTCTCGACAAACAAATTCACGAGCCTAGATACACTATATACTTGATTTAGGGATAGTTACAATGCCAATTAAGGCTTCAGTCAATATCAATAGCTAAGTATTTTGGATATAGCTAATAGAGGAAAATCTATACTAACGAAGAAAATACTCTACAATTAATACTTTTAAATAAATTATTTTAAAAACTCATGGAGATTTGATGACAAACATTTGCTGTTATATTTTAAGATACAATTAAGTCCTTATGGACTTATGTTTCATGTCAACACCTTGAATTCTATGAATTTAAACTTAAAAGGAATTTATAAAAATATTAAAATTTGACTATCACGTAAACCCAATTGAGGGCAAGGGTTCATATCCCTCACCACTTCTATTTTTTTGATCAATCGCCATCTATTTCTTCAATCTCAAACTCCCGTATTAGACTTTAATGTTTTATTGTTAACAAGCCACATTAATTTCGTCACGTACCACACAATTATACCGGACATTGTTTGAATTAGCCGGCAGGGCAATAGAGCTGCGAATGTGACACATCACTAGCCGAAACGGGGGCAGGTTAATGAAACGTCTGTCACAGGTACACTGTATTTTAATTGAAAATCGCTTTTTGAAATCTCACCTGTTTAACATTGGACCAAAGGCTGCCCGGAGATGAAATAATTTAAATTTGGCACGTTCTTATTTTAAATCTTTTATGTATTTTACGAGTAGTAAAAAGGTTTAGTTGTAAAGCGGTTGGATGATAAACAGGCTTAGTGTAAGATCAGGTTGGTTGAATCCAAATTAGTGAGAAGTCGTAGTAGACTCTTTGTCGAGTAGTTCAACCACATCTTCGATGTTTTCCTACTCAAATATTGATGTTTTTTTAATGTTATATTAGGTTACCTGCATTGTGGCTAACATATTCAAAAAACATACATTTTAGTTGTTTCGTTCAGACTGTATATTATTCTGAAGACGAATAGAATTATAAAATACACCATAAAATATTCAGTTTTAATACAAAATGAATTTATACAATTTTAATCCACTAAAACCCTCCAAGCCGATATCTAAGTAATTACATTTGAGTTTCATTTTTGTTACGTAAAAGTTATATTGGAGAAGAATTTTTTTATAACATGTATATATGAAGTGGCAACAGCCACAAATATATACATAACTATAGTGTTTCCATTGCCAACCCTTAAGAGAAGAGTATGCAATCTTTAAAAAAAATGAATGTAATATCCGGTTGGGGAGACCTCCGTTGGAAGCGGATTCCATATTTCACTTGTTCGCAAAAGAAAATGCCTTGTAAAGCGAACTGTAGAAGATTTTCATCTATCGTGATAGTACCGACAATGGAATGCAGGGTTAGCGCGGCTAAACATAAAGTACATAAATATATTTATGGTTATTATTACAATATATATTTTTTTTATGTTTAAGTTAAAGCTTTTATATGAGACAGAACATACTAGTAGCCACTTTTGACACTTGCAATGCGCGAGCCCATGTCATCTGAGGCTTTAAAGGTGTCTTCGAATAACGGGGATACGACAAAGAATTATTTTCGGCGGTAAACGCACAAACATGGGTGTTCGTGGGTTTGAATTGAGGCTAAGTCTAAGCCGACCCCGAATCCGAGACTCCTCGAAGAAATCTAGAGTTTAGATATAAAGTTGTTCAACTACTTGCACATCTCTATTCCAAAAGCAAAGAGAATTTCGGTGTTCAAACGCCCCATGATCTTATGAAAGAGTTATATACGATATGTCTGAATTTGAGTAAAATTATTACGCATTCATATTAGACATTGCAATTTATAAATGCTTCCTAATACATAAAAGAAAAACTTGATATTATGTTAAATAATATAAAAGGGAAATGAAAATTTCTAACAGAAAAACTTTAAGAGTACAGACAGGAATTGAGGAAAAACTGCTACTTGAGGCTAATAGAGTTATCTCGGCTGCGCAGTTGTAATAAGGAAACAGAAATTAAAGTAAAGCTAAGAAGATAGTCTATGTATTAAGACGGAAAAACATGTTCAATTTGCTTTGAACTGCAGCGATTTAACAACAGAAATAGACGCTTCAGTTTGTATTTTTAATCGATTGAAGTATGTTTGTGTTTCTATATTAAAAACTGAAATTGATTACGTCAGTCGAAAGAGGGAGAGATACATATATACTATTTATAAATTTAGGAGTAAATTTATGGACTTTTATTTGTATATATATTTTTATAAATAGTGGGAAAATGGGCAGAAGTCTCACCTAATCTTATTGATCACCGTTCATGGGTACTCACAACGCCGAAGGGCTCGCAAGTTGCTGTTTTGTTGACCTTCAGATAAAAAACGCTCATTTTTAATATCTCTAAGTCGTATTGGTTCCGAAATAATTCTATTGGTAGCTGGTACCACATAGCGGTAGTACGCAGAAGAAAGAACATCAAGGCGATACGGATATATATACAAAAGGAATATATTTTCGAGTCATAGAAACCCACTTGGTAATTTCATCAATGTACAATAATAACGATCTGCTATCATAAGTTTTTTTTACAAATATCATTTTAATATAAATAATTTGAATAATATTTTATCAACCTTACAGAATGCAACGTAGAAAACAAGTTTCAAATTAAAACAATAGCCAGGCTCATTAGGCATTCTATTTTGTAATATAGAACGAAATACTGGAAATTGAAACAATATTTAAATTCAATATCGGGAAAACTCCCACGTTCTACCGAAGTATAATGTGGGTAGGTTTATCAAAAATTTACCTATTTATTATATGAAATTTTCCGCTTGATTAACTACTTATTCCTCCGTCTAAAACTATTAATCTTATGGAATGTCTGAATAAATTAAAACTATAAGTTACTTCTATTGATATATGACTAACAATGTCAAAAGTGATTAATTATTCATATTGTGTTTACGCTATGAAACAGATCAGTGATTATGTTAAATCGGATGATATGACAGGTTTTAGTATGGAATAATGTCGACGTCAAATTATCTATTTAGATACGAAAAACAATATGTAAGCAAAATAAAGGTTTTTCTTAAGAAATAGTGCAAAGTACAAACAGCATTATTGAACATATATTTTAAAATATTTAGTTATACTAAAGCCAAAATAGGGTTATAATATATATAATATTCTCGTGTCACAGTTTTCGTTCCCATACTCCTTCGAAACGGCTTGACCGATTCTCATGAAACTTTGTGAACGTATTGAGTAGGTCTGAGAATCGACCAACATCTATTTTTCATCCCCCTAAATGTTAAGGGTAATCCACCCCTAAATTTTTATTTTTTAGACAAAAATTTTAGTTTCTATTTTTTTATGATACAATATACAAAAATACATACAGTCCTAAATTTTCACCCTTCTACGATCAACCTTTATTTTTTATTTATTAATTCAAAATTGAAATCACATGTATAGCAAAACAACATTTGCCAGATCAGCTAGTATATATATATATATAATTAAAGACTTAACAAGAATAAGAAGAGTATGCAATACCTAAATAGTTATTTATGAATACAGCGATCTAAAAATTACGGAGCGTAAATAATTCTTTTAAAGACCCAAAAACGCTCATTAGTTTCAAAGAAACGATTACTCAAGTCATTTCTTTTCCAATTAAAAGCCGTGTTTGCTTTGAAGTAGTCTTTCTTTACGGCACTGATCTACATGACAGGGAGGGTTGTAATTAGGAATCCCTTGTCGCCACAGAGGGAGTGTAGTCTACATATCACATATTGTGTTCACATATGACGTTATTCACAAGACGAAATGACGTTCTGAATTTAAAAAATACACTAGGAACTTTTTCCTTTACGCGGGTTGGTTTTAACGGACTTGAAGTAATTACTTTAGCATTTGATATATAAAATCATTTTAGCTACAGCCGCGTGATCTGTGCCTCAATTTCTGTATGGTTTTCATTGATCATTTCTATATATAAAAGGCAAGAAGGTGGTGTTTTGTGCCTGACAAAGGCATTAAAATATTCGGCTTAAAGCCCCAGTTAAGGACATTTACGACAGATTATATCTACACTTGTTCGGTGATTTAATAAAAATGATCGTATAAGATGTAAATGTAAAATGATTACAGTAAAACCTTCATTTCACAGCGGAAATAGAACGCAATGCGTAGATGATTGATTGAGGCGACTGAAAGAACTCGTCACACCGGATGAGACCATCCATCATTCGCTGACAAGCGTCGTTTCCACAACAAATTAATAAATACGACTGTTCGAAATTCTATTTACTTTAGTTATTAAGTTTAATAGATAATATTTTGAGGTTTTGAGATCCTCATGGAACTTTGTGTTAATTTGGGGTAACAGATGGTATTCTCGGTCAATGCCGTAAACTTCATATAATTAATGTACATTAAACTTCACCTCAGTCATCCTTTCATTCCCTAAATATACTTTCTTTTACTTTATAGTACATAATATATTAACCCATATTTTACCACAAAATCATAGCAAACCCTCTTAACTATACCCTAAATATCCCAAAACATTTCACTGAATTACTAAGAGTTAGCAATTCAAAACAAACCCGCCGTAAACACATAAAAGCTGTAACATAATAACCAGTGTAACAAGACCCCAGCAGTTAACTTTCTTTCCTATGCGCGTAAAGGAAAAAGGGTAAAAGCCCTAATAACGGAGAGGCTATATTTCAGTGGTCGGCCACACGTGTGACTTTGCCAAATTACCCGTCAAAATGTTGAATGCGAATCCATGTTAGTCTTAAATTTAGGTTAATTGATGCAATATTTATAGAAGTTACCTGAATGTAACAAGCCGGTTTGAAAAATATACAACGTTAATATATACAACAAAAGCCTTTGTATCAGGATATGCAAATCTTCGTTTGTCGCGACGATTATTGAAAATAAATTTAAATATCGATTGTTTAGTATGTTTTGATTTAGAATGTGTCTCAAACAAATGATATAAAACTTTTAATTAAACAATCACAGACTACGACACAGGTAGTTTTATTTATAAATTTTATATATTTTTTCTATTCTTTTCTTACATAATAACAAAAAACGTTCCATTATAAATATCTGGAACGAAGTAACACTATTACAGATTCATAAAGACAAAGCTGTTTTCATAGAGCACAGTCGACTGTAACTTTGCGATAAGAATGTTAAATCACGTCGCAAAGTTATTATTTGAAACTTGGGATGCTCGGAAAATGTATGGGTCTTTATGGCATTAGAACAGAACAGTATAAAATAGCACTTGTGTGTAATTTATTGAGAGAGTTTTCATTGTGAATACTTTTTTAATAAAATATCACTACTGTGCCGGTTTCTCATAATTCAGTCTGTAATTTTTACCTTAACAAACAGCGTACCGTATCATATTAGTAGTTAATTGCCCAGAACAACTGGCTATCAGAATAATTATTGTTATTGTTTTAAACGAAACATAAAAATATAAAAAAATAATGGTGATGGCGATATATATTACTTTGATTACATTACTTAATATATTAAGATATACAAAAAAAAATATTTGCTAATAATTCTTATGTTTTTCGATAAGACAACTGTTTTGCACACAGACCTTACACTGTACTTGTTTGATTTTTTTTTTATTTGTGGGAAATAAAGTATATTATTCTATTCTATTCTATGTATATACAAAGTAATGACAAATATCTATTTATTCTTATTAAATAGCACATTTATTATAAACAAAGCTGCGAGGTGTGTTTAATTGTAAATTACTCGGAATTATTTCTCTATAATTTCACAAGTTACAAAAGTGCTTTGCAATTTTCTCTTATAAAATCTTGACATATACCTTTTTGAACCTACAGATGTCGCAACTCACTCTGCAACTATGCATTCTTAATGTTTGCATATGAATTGAATAGTTTGTATTTTAATCGTGTTTTATTACGAGTAAAAAAGCAAATACTAGCAAATACTATAAAGGGATAACCAGACTGATAAACTTAAAGCGGTATAAAAAAATAATTCAAACAATTAAATAGGATTCATACACAGGAATCTAGCCGTAAGGCGGGCTGAGCCTATAATTGAAAAAAAAAAAACACCACTTGGTTTTCTATAGCACGTTCTCAATTCTGTTAGCAATTAACCCACTTTCCTTAGAATTTTTCTAATGTATGTTAATTTCAATTTCATTTCAAATGTGCAAATGTTATGAAATGGAAAATAATGATTTTATACTTAAGCGTAGAATTGGATTATTAATGGAAAATTATCAAATAAATTACTTTTTATTTGTATATATTTTTATCTTTATATTTCTTTGACGTTAACTTTAACCATTATAATTATTCCTTTAAGTTAGGCTTCCCAAACCAAACCCCCTAATAAAAGCAACCTCATGGTTTCGTCATGTGTGTGTGTCAAACTAATAAACAAAAGTGAGTTTTCTAAATACAAATATTTGTATTTAGAAAAAATCGTACGGGTCAAAATAAGCCTTAAGTTAATGCATTTTTATTTCATTAATGGAAGTAATCTTTAAAAGTATAGAGTTAAAAAACAAATAAACATATTTTTCCAATAAACTTAGAAATACTAATTTATATAATTCGCTATAAATAATAAATTCACTAGATTACCTTATCTAAATTGCCCTACAACAGGAGAATATTAAACATCTTAATTAGCAATAGCAATTTCAGAAGAGAAAAATGTAGACGTGACGAGAATACAATGGAATGATTAGTTATTTAATTAAGAAAATTGATAAAGATTAATTTTCCAAATTTTTTATAATTAAATAGAGGATCCGTGAATACAATATTTCAATTATAATTTCAATTATACAGAACTTCATAATACCATAGTCAGATGATTCTCAATAAGGCGAAAATTTACGGCCAAAGCCTACTTTTATAGTTTTATTTTAGCAATCTATAAATTTAGTACAATTACATAGGTCGAGAGATTCTCTGGACTACTTAGAAAAGTATCAATGCTGAGGCGATCGCAAGTAAAATCACGTATCGTTTGTAAAGGATTCCATCAAACTATCTTCCATAAAACTTGTTGTGACCGGTAAAGGCATCTGATTTTGAGGCCGAGTCACCAGCTACTCTGACCAAGTTCAGGCCTTCCTACCTCACTACCCACTACTTAAGTTTACAATTGACTGAAGAAGAGTGGGCAGATTTAACAATTTTATATGTATTATAAAATTGTATATATAACTAAAAATGTAAAACGTCGAATGTAAAAATGATATCTTCGTGTTTCGTAACCAAAGTTGTGTGCTTTGCGCCTTTGTTATACAGCGATAATAGATATTTTTGTAATCCTCTGTTCTCTTTGACACGTTCTCAAACGCTAAATAACGTCTAAATAATTACATGGGTTTGATTTAATACCACACAATTTTGCAAACGCCTTTCTTAGAAACATTAGAGTTTCGTATTACTCGACATACCAATTACCGCTTAATGATATAGAAAATTAAATTGAAATCAGATATTGGATTAAAATAATATGAGTTGGAGGAGCGCAGACATAAAGCTAATCTTAGAATTCGTTCAACAATTATCGTAATTACGTGGCGTCTTCTAAACTTAGAGTGCTTCAAGCATCTGAACATTTTTGATCAGGTATTTTCCATGAGATAATTTATTCTAGTATAGAATATATCTTTGCTCAAACACAGAACACTATCTAATGGAAGTTGAACACACGTTAGTATCACGTGCGTTTTTGTTAAAGCTACAGCCTTTTTGTTAAAAAATGTAGAATAAACTAAGCGATGACATAAAATTGTCACTTTCTCAGGGACAGCCATTATGGACACATTTTAGTCGAAGAAAGCTACAGAATGGACCAGTTTATGTAGCTGAAAGGAATAACGGTGATTTAGATACGACCCTGAATAGAAAATTTTCAGTGACAATAAAACGTTTTTTAGTTTTGCTCAAAAACTTTATGAATTTACGAAATAAATTTAACTTTACTCTCTCTCTCTCTACGTTTTAAATACACTTGGAATTCAATAAGTTAAATAGTGATCTTTTAAAAGTCGTATGATTTTTTTATTAATTAAAATCCATTGATGTAAGTAAAAATTCGAACGAACGCAACGACGGAAACAGAAGAGTCGCACGATCTACGCCAAAAGGAAAATATATTTAAAGATTTTTCTCATAAGATTCGTACAAACCTGTTTTGTGTTAAGGGAATACAGCTTCTAATAAATTCCAACTCAATAAAGAAGTATTTATAAAGCCTCACCTAAAAGGTCCATATCATGTCAACAAACCCGGCAAAGCAGATGTGACAAAAGAGAATTAAGTTAAAATTTCAGAGCCATGAACTTTGAGTTAGTTTACTAAACTACTTAGCAAGAGCCTCGTTGTTCCATTATAATTTGATACATTACTTGAAGTTACAAGCTTTTAAGAAAATGGGATCAAAATCTTATCAAATTTAACATGAACTTAAACTCTACGTAACGAGAATAACAAATCAAAAGAGATCATGTTCGCTATGACGGGTGTAGAATTACCGGCTCTAGTAGAAGAGATACTTGTCTTCTAATATTATAAAGCATTTGGGTAATATTTTATGTGGTCTACATTACAACATATTGGCAGAATAAATGTGTAACTACAACTGTACAAGATGCCCTAAATATCAGGTTTTGCCCGACACAGTTGTCCTTGGTCTCTGCCGTCTGCCGAAAGCTCCCAATTGGAACCCCTACATTCAAAATTGTATGAGCAGCTTACTGTTTCCTGATTATTTTGACTTACTTAAGATCCCAATGTTTTTTCGTTTGACTATTTTATATATTAAATGAACTTTTTCAAAATATTATTAACTACAAACATAAAGACACTCTTTACTCACACAAAGAACTTCTAAAACTAAGAATAACATAATATTACGTCCTTTTGGATACGGATCATAAAAAAAATTGAAATTTATGAGCCTTAGTTCGTAGTCTTAAAATTGAAGTTATTGCTTATTGTTCGTGACACGTAATCTCAATTTCAAAAAGCATCTTTCTTGTTGTCCTTAAACGTTTTATACGACGCCAGTTACAAACGAAGCATTATTGGTTCATCTGTCATTGAGGGATAGAGTAATTAACTGTAATAGCAATAGCAATTCTTTTTTTCATCTGGTCAATCTAAGAATATGAAGGCCTATCCATTTACATTTAAAAAAGCTTTCATTACTCTCTGTACCCCAATCCAGATACAAAAGTTAAAAAAACTGATGTAAGAGGAGAACTGGTATACTCACTCAAGGAGGCAGAGATCAGATGTCTTTCTGATAGGAGGCCAATGGTTTAGTTATAAAATTACAATAGTTACTCGAGTATCGTACGGCGTTCTTCAAGGAATCGTTTTAGGCGCCACATTATTTCAATATATATCTACTAACATATTAACAAGTAAACTATCAAAACAAAGTTACGATAGCGGCTAAATGCAAGTTCCTTAAAGTACGTGCGTCCGATTTGAGAACTTCTATGCGCCTGGAAATTGTTTCGTTGGTAATGTAATTTTTATATTTTGCCACGTGGAAAATTTCGTTTTGAAAATCAATTTCACATAATTGACGAGAATTTAATATAATAATTTAATTTAATATAATAAATAAGAGGTATTTCCGAACAATTACTATTTAGGGACCTTCAAAAAAAGAGCGTATAAACATCTTATAGGCCGACAACGCACTGGTGAGCCCTCTGGCTTCGCGAGTGTCCATGGGCGGCGGTGTCACTTAGCATCAGGTGAGCCTCCTGCTCGTTTGCCCCCTGTTTTATATAAAAAAAAAATAGTAAAAACTATTGCTTATATAATTTTAATCCTAATTGGTGCTCGACTGTAAAAGGTATTGAAATATAGGCTCCACAGACATGATAGTTCCACACTAGATATTACAGATAAATTAGCCTTTTCAGACTGAATTCTAAAGAGGCCTGCGTCTGGCAACTCGACGGCGAGTTTGTTTGTTATAGAATGTTGGAATATTTCATGCCCGTTTATAGAACTTTCGTTAGGTATGACGTATCAAATTATTAAATATATTTGTCAAGCTGTTATATGGTTAGAATATCACACTGTAATTTGGCAGCATCAGTATAACTTGGAATTTATTAACTTTAAGAATGATTTTGTCCCATTTATTTTAGTGATCGTAGACAATGAAACATTCAATAGCTGTATACTAATCGGATTAAATCGTCATAGTTATTTGATAGACATCGTTTACTCCTTTATAGGATATGAAAGTCTTGTGAACGTAACATCAATTTATTATATTTAATCATGGGTTGTCATTGGTTCCTAAGAATAATTTAATCGCAAGGATTCCAACACCGAAGCACGTTGGCTAAGCTAAATATTCAGTTAGGATAATTCCTGTTATTTATTTCTGTTGTATTTCATTGAAATGTTTTGGCTGAATAACTGTTGAGCTAAGTTTTAAAATAAGCTTAGAAACTTTTATCTTTCACTGCTGCAGTGTTTGTTGTATTTACTTTTCTTTCTGTAACTTGCGGTTAAATTGTTTGTAAAGTTCTAGAGACCGAGGACTTTTGGTTTATATGACTGATTTTAATTATTATATTATTTAAGAAGCTTATGATTAGTGTCCTTTGAAATCGTGTCCTTACGAAGCAATTCACTTAATCGAACTTATTCATATACACTGTAATTGGTATAAAATTGATATAAACATTAAACAACTTTTCCAATTATTTTTCGAAATATTTAAAACTTATGTAAAATATATCACACTTTTATTAGAAGACTGATCTCGTATTGATCCAACAAAATATGTGTAAACTAATAATTATTTAAATAGCTAATAAGTATTTATTAATGTGTGTATCATAAATATAAACAAAATACTTTTTTTACTTATAATATAATGAAAAGCATTCGAAATAAATTGAATTCAAAATAGAATTCGAATTTGAAGAAATGGAATCGCGTTCTATTCAATATCAAGGATTTTATTTAAAATGAATTAGTATACTACATATACTGAATACGAATCGAAGGTGTATATTACTTCTTCTTCTTATGGTGTCGTCTCCTTTTGGAGGTAGGCGATCATTATAGCTAATTTGACTTTGGATGCCGCGTTTCTGAATAATGAATTCGTGCTTTGACCAAACCATTGCCGAAGATTCTTAAGCCAAGATGTACGTCTGCGGCCAGGCCTCCTTCTACCCGCCACTTTTCCTTGTATGATTAGCTGAAGGAGCTCGTATTTTTTGGAGTTACGCAAGACATATATTACTACCAAACATTAAACATTTTCCACACGATGTTTATTGTTTAGTCACAGTATGCAATACTGTTCAACTCTACTAAATCAGAAGGAACACGAATAAGAAATAGATATAGGCACTGCAGTTCATCGAAAATTCCATAGTACCAACTCGGACCATAGACTTATATGACCGAGGATTTACTATGCCCGTGGGGCGAAATTGCGAATTTCATTTTCACACTTTGTCTCATGTAAAACTCCGACAGCACTGTGTTTATAAAAACTTTTCTGTTGTTTGTTTGTTATAAGTGACAGTTTGTAAGGTGTTGTGCTAAGTTTTCTAAACTAATATATAACGCTGCCGTACAAAGATAAATGAACACGGATTGAAAGTTTTTGTCTCCTTTATATCTTAAGACGGAATTCATTTTATTTAAAAAACCATTGTATTCTTTTATTAGAGGGTATTAGTAGATACTGTTCTGGTTAGAAAATTACACTTAGACCACAGTCTCAAATTAGGCGTGACGCAACCCTAATTTAAAAAAAGGCTGCGACTGTCATGGGACAATTCATAAAAAAAACGTAAACATGTAACAATAACGCGCTGACAATTTTTTCGTTGAAAATTTCAATTGTTATCATGGTGATAATAATTGAAGTTCTGTTAAGAAACTTTTGAGTTTGAATTTCGCATTATAACTTTAAATAGGCGTGTAATATAACTTGGCAAAAGAATCTATAAAATGAAAGAATACTTAAAATAACAACATACTTAATATAATTGCTAAACCAATATGTAATTTTGTCGCGAATTTTCCGAAAATTTTGAAAATCCGCCAGCGGCGTAGGTAATCTTTGGTGTCTTAAGCATAAAGTATGGCGAAAAACATTTCGGATCGCGTTCCATATAATCCGAGGGGAAAATTATCGTAAACAAAGGAGAGATATCGAGTGGAATAAATTCGTCCAATAAAAGGCGTTGCCCAAAATAAACAGAGACTTACCCAAGAAACTCAGCAGCAAATATGTACAAAGCCTCATTTTTCCAACTTCCTGCAAAAGAAAAACACATTTTAATATTATTTACTTCGTCTGCATTTTGGGGAATCCGAGTAATTTAATTTTGAAGTTCGGACACGGAATTTTAATGTAATAAATGCATAAGGAATAAAGCGGTAGTAGTTCTAAGTTATTTCAGCTCGGTGGAAATTAAAACTGTGACCTAGTTTTATGTGAAAGTGTACTAAACCAATCTTAACATTGTGAGACAAACCTGGGACGTAATCCTTCAATCCCAGCTGAACTCATGGGCTGTTTGTACACGTAATAGATCCTTTGTTACCAATTACATTTCTCAAGCCCTATACCTTGAAATGATTATTCCTTCGGATAATATTCAAGTCTTTAAGTATATTTTTATGACTCGCACGTTCAAGTTTTTCAAGAGATAGGTGTACAGAAAGCAAGAAACAATTCTGTCAGCATCTAAAGGTAATTGAACTATGAGGAACATTGCTATTGGCATCTTGATGTTGACGAAATCAAGCTCCTAAAATACTGAATACATAAATATGTTACATACATATACATACCAGCAGGATAATGTATGTACATACAAAACGTAGCAATTGATTCAATAGTCGAAAACAAAGCAGCAACTTTTGTTTTAAAACAGAATTTGATTCTATCTGTTTTTGATTTACACAGCAACAAAGTCACAATCTATGATAATTGTGTATTAAATGCTTTTACTCGCTAAGAGAGGAGGTTTTATTAAAGTTTCTATGCCGTGGTATTGTATACAAAATCACAGGCAATTTCAAAAGTTCATTACGAACAATTTAGCTAAGCGACCGGCCATTCAGGTAATGCCTCGTTTAAGATAATGCGGAGACCCTAGGCGCTGTTAATTCGAAAGCATGGACGGATTGAAATGAAATTACAAACCTAGTCAAACGTAATTTTATGATGTCCAAAGAGTATAATGTACACAATATGACTGTGTGTAAAATTTTGTGGGATACGTGAAACAAAGGGGTAGTCTTTATTTAGGCATGGCGAAAATCTGTAGAATTTTACAAAAAAAATTACGTATACGCTGACATGTAATACTTTACCAAATTTATATATTCTTATTATTATATAGTCTATTGTAATGTTATACATATAACATCGTATCCCAATTTTAAAATATAAATAAACTCTAAATATCTCTATAAAACGAAATATAGTTTTCCGATATGAACCTGCAAGGTAAAATATCTATATAACTTCATACCAAAAGTAAATTATTTACTTATCTAAATGTAAAAAAGCTTCAGGTACTGCACAAAAAGGGTTAAACATCAATTCGTCTCTATTTAAGGATAATCAGCATTAAAAATATGCGTACTCAAAACAAACAAAAAAAACAAAATGTACGTATTCTAATAGAACTAAGATATGACATATTATGACAATACTCCTAGCATTAAGCTTATTTTTATTCGATTTAGAATATGGTATCCATTTGTAATAAGATACAAATTATCGTCCACAATTTACGCATCTATCATTTATCATTCGACTTGAAACGAAGACGCTTAGTCGTAACAAAATTACGCCAGGAAGTCGGGCTCATAACTTAATTACTACCAGCTTGAACTTTACGATAAATTTGCTACGGAATGCAATAAAAGAAGTAAAATACCAATGAGACAATTAAAACATATCTCTAAAACGGAGGATGTTTGAATAAATGCAAAACGTAATAAAAATGGCTTCTTTCGGTTACTTGTAATTGGAAATATTGGCCAAAAAACCTTTATTCATAACATACATCATATATATAAAGAATTAAACTTTAATGTCAATATATGTGAACTTTTATGCAAAATGAGTACTCCCATTTAATTAATAACACTTAAACGACTAGCAACACTCTCCCAAAATGGTACGCTTGGCTACGAACACACGCAGCTGAGGAAATCGAAATTATCAATATCGCGGGCGTCACCATAAAAATCTGTCACGACTCTCTAAGGGCTTCAGAGCCAACGGGATTTTATGGCCTCAGCGGAAGGAAAATGTGAATATTTTTACCTAATGAACATGGAATTCACGTCATTTACATGTGTTTTTCTATGCGGTTAAAGGGGTACTGTTCCATACTTTTATGTAAGAAACCTTTTGTACGACCTTTTTGATAACTTTTAAGATACTCCCAGGAGTATCTTTCAACCAAAAATTATATTTTAGAAGAATTAATATTTGTATACTTATTTTAATAGTATACCAAAATATAAAGATAAAGAGGCCATCTTAAATATATAAAATTTATGAAATTATTATTATAAGGGTTTAGGTTGTACAGATCATGATTCTAGATTTGAATTTTCTTCACATTTTGTATAGAAGGAATCTTGAGCTAAGTATAGTCAATCTCAATTTTAATTTTTCAAGTTTTATTAAAAAATATTTGACATTTTTTTGGAGCATATTAAAGCAGACGAGTGTGCCCATCTTGGTCTCATCAGGGACTTACTGGGCCTCGATAACAAAGTTGCTACATAAGTCGATACACAAAGGTGTACAAAAACCTCTAGTTGTGAACAGTGAAACTTGTTCAAATAATCCGTACAAAAGTAGAGCAAACGTGTAATAAAATTCCGCTGATACTGGCCTTTTCAAAACGGCAGAACTAGAAAGTTTCCCAATTCGCAAACCTTTTTATATGAAACATTTTTTTCATTGGTTTTAACTACGAGTAGTAACTTTGATCTGTGATTTATGTTTTAACTTATAATACAAAAATGAATCAAGAACGACTTAATCGATTATACTAATTCTTTTTATAGAATAATCCTTGAAGTACGAGGACAGTTTTCACGTAGACAAAAATTGCCTGAAAAAGCTTTTGAAAATACCCAACCATTATTTAATACCTAAAAGTCAATTTGAACTTTTATATCATACCATAAAGTTGAATTCTTAGTGAGGTTCCGAGAAGGCAAAATAATTAAGTAACGTTAACGTGTATTTCTGTGAGTATTTGTCTATATGACATAATAACAATTATTTTCTTTTTTGATCTTAACAGCTTACCCCACGTCACGAATAGCAGAACAAGTATTCAAAAAATGTAACAATTAACTGCATATCTCAGTTGAAGGGTTACCTACCAGGTATACCCTTCAACTCCGGTAAACATAAAATTTTTTTTCCCCCACCCCCCCCCCCCCCCTTTTTTTTTTTTTGTCTTGTTACAATGTAAGTGCATATTTAAAGATTCATACAAATTCTATACTACTTTTAGAAATTTATCAACGGTATAATGAAGATAGACGATTATAGTAGGTTATATTCAAGTTCTAATAAAAACATTGATAACAAGTAGTTGTCGTCACATAGTTTTATAATTTTTAATAATAGTTTAAAATACCTAATTGATAATTATTCGCTAAATTATTAAACTTGTTAAAAATAAATGATATTATTATATTTATTCTCATCTTATACTGTCTGGTATTTTTATATCATATAATACGTTATCATTATTACCTTTCGGCACTATTATTTATACCTTTTATTTTTACATAAAACATAGACATAATGCTATACAACTCTCTTATTCTGTTATCAACTTTGACGGGTCTAATAAAAATGGCTTATATTATTAAACAAATAAATATCATTAGTTATTAAATTATGTTTTGTTAATATCGTATATATAACTCATGTTTCAAATGCAAACGATTAACAATCCTATAAACAGCCCCGATTCTAATCCATAACTTTCACGACATATCAAACTAGAAATCCATTTCAATCGTTTGGAGAACTTCGTACTGATTAAAACAAAGTTTCGTAGGTAAATTGAGCCCTCATAGATCGTTCATTGAAGGCAAGTTAAGCGTGAAACACGCTGTCGAAAGTTCCAAGTGTCCGCGTTTCCTTTACGTATTATATATATATAATATATATATTTTATATATATATATATATATATATATATATATATATATATATATATATATAATATATAAACTAGCAGATGTATTACTGGCTATAATAAGTAAAGAAATAAAGAAATTTATTTTAACTTACTTAACTTAACTTAACATTTTTATCTTATAAGCTAAGGTAGGCTATTATAAATATTAATTTATATACTCCATTAGGTATAATTAGGTGTATCGTAATTTATTTTATTTAATAAGTATAATAAGAACCCGAGTAACCAAACTAGGAAAGCCCTGTACTATCACTCGGCGCCTCCCTTCAGATAACATGCAGAGTTACATATTTATAATTACGAGTAAATTTACTTAGGTATAGCTAGAAACTACCAATTTTACAATTTTATATGAAATAGGTATAATAACTTACGTACATTTTTTTAACCACATAACATTTAAAAGATAAGTTAGGTACAAGAACGTAATACAAGTTCAACAATATAATTTATCTTGAGGTGGGTAAGTGTGAAACAAGTGTATGATACATGATTCATATTTGCTATTATGAATTTGACACTTATAGCTATGGTGGTAAGGTAAGTTAATACTTTTGTAGCAGGTTAGTGAATCGTAAGACCACATAAAGTTTAGACTTGTGTTAAGTTTTGTCAATTCAAACAGTAATAACCAAAAGGGATTCGGTATTGGCGTAGTCATACGTCATAAGCCAGTTTCTAATATCTATCTTACATTGATGGGTAGTTTTTGTATATAATTTAAGAATGCGATTTATTTTTTTGTACAAGTACGGGGCAATAAATTTAGAGTGGCGTCTGGCAAAGTCCGTTCTGACTTTGGGGGGTTTACAGATAAGATCGTTACGTCGTTTATTTTTGTAAATGTTAGGATCAAATGGAATTTTTCTATGGTAGATTAAAATGATTTTTTTTATAAAAAGTTGTCTTATAGATAACACCTCGGTTTCAGATAAAAGGGAAAAGGTGGGAAACCTGTAGGGTTTTAAATATAGAACTTTCAGTAGAGAACGCTGAGCTCGCTCTAATTTTAATATTTTTGTTTTACATGCACCACCCCATACTGAGATACAATACGATAAAATAGATTGGCCCATAGCAAGATATAATGTTTTCTTTAACTTAGGTGACGCAATGTGACGAAGTTTTTTAAAAAGATATATTAGTTTACGTGTGCGTGTAGTGACATAGTCTAAATGATAGGACCATGATAGTCTATCATCGAGAATCACACCTAGATATTTGATGGATGAAACTTTGGCTAGCTGAGTACATTGCAAGTAGATTTTAGGAAAATTGCAAGAGTGGGCTTTTATAGACATTTCGTGTAGATTTGGTGACCTTATGGAGAATGACATGTATTTGGTTTTAGTCAGATTTAGTGAGAGCAAATTATTTTGGAGCCATATCATTACCTTTTGAAGTCCGGTTTCGGCATTGTTTCGAGCTTCATCAAGTCTCTCCCTCGTATACTAACGCTGTGTCGTCGGCGAAGGAAAATATTCTGCCATTAACCGGTGTATGTAGGCACAGTTCATTGATGTATATGAGGAAGAGGCTCGGACCTAAAACACTGCCTTGTGGCACTCCGAAAGTCACCGGTAGATCAGATGATGTAAGATTACCAATTTTTACTCTTTGGGTACGGTTAGTTAAGTAGTCGCTAAAGATTTCAAGAGATTGGCCACGAATTCAATATTTTCCATTTGGATAAGAGGATAGGAATAGAGACGGTGTCGAAGGCCTTTGCCAAGTCTAAGAATATACCTATACACTTCCTTTTATTGTCAAGTAGGTCAACAATTACTCAGTTAGACTGGAAACGCGTCTTCTGTAGATCTGCCGGCTCTGAATCAAACTGTGAATTGGAGATCAGATTTTCTTTTTTCAAGATAGTTTGTTAGACGCGAGTTCATAAGTTTTTCTAGTATTTTAGACAGACCGCAGGACTGAATTGGCCTATAATTTCCGACAAATCTCTATTCCCTCCCTATGTATTGGGTGAATAAGTGACTTTTTGAACAGGTCAGGAAGACCCCATTTTGAAGCACATATTAAATATGTGTGTTAGGTAAGGAATAATAATATGTTTAGTCATTTTAATAAATTTTATAGCAATACCATCTAATCCAGCGGCTGAATCAGATTTTAGGTTGTTGATGACTTTATGGACTTCATTATCATCATGTCTAGTAAGACAAATATCTAGTATGTATATGTTTAGGGATACCGGAATCCTAGTTATATCATGGTTTTGTAATATTTGTTTTGCTAGTGATTGGCCTATGTCAGAGAAGTACGCATTCACTTCGTTTATTGCATTAATTTCATCAGTTGCGTTAGATTTAAGTAATTCTGTTGGTGGTTTTTTATATTGTTTAAGATGAGTTATGTCCTTGATGATATTCCATGTTTTTTTAGGATTATTGGCTGCTTTTTCTAATTCTATCTTTTCATATGATGTTTTTAGTTTTTTTAATAGACTGTTGCAAAAGTTCCGATATCTGCGGTATGTTAAACTAACGATTTGATTTCCAGGTTGTTGTTTGGTTTTAGCGTGTAGTTTGTCTCTGGTTTTTGTACACTTTAGTAAACCCGTTGTCATCCAGGGTTTGAACACCCGATATCGTCTTGGGATATGAAGCGTTGACGTATTTTCAACTAGAGCTCTTGTAATTTTGTTTACCAATAGGTCTGCGGCTTTATTTGGATCATTAAAGCTAAGAATTGGTTCAAGATCTGATGTTTCAAGGAAGGAAATGGCTTTAGGGTAGTTTATTTTATTGCGTAATGTGTTAACGGATGTGTTTTCATTCTGTTTAATACAGTCAAGTGAAATTGTGACTGGTCTATGGTCTGTTACTTGGGTTTTCAGAACATAGGTTTGAGCACGAAATTGTGATTTTAAATTAATATGGTCAAGGCAGTTATCCTCCCGTTGGATACTATGAGCGGGCAGCAGTCCATGTTCTGCCATAAGATTAAGGTAACTATTAGAAGAACGATCTAGATTATTGGGTTTTATGTCGATATTTACGTCGCCGATGAAGAAAATATTCGTAAAAGTTTCATAATGTTAACACCACATCAATAGAGCTTAGGAACTTATCGGTATTTGAGAATGATGGTGACCTGTAAATTGCTACTATAGCAGTATCCTCTTTGATCTTGACAGTAAGGCAATTAGTTTCATCGCATACTGGTTCATCTACTGTGCATGTTATATTGTCTCTTACGTAGATGACTATGCCGTCGTTCTGGTTCAGGAGATTCGAAGTAGCGAATGAATTGTAGCCGCGTATTTGCGGAATTGGTTTGATAGCATCAAGCCAGCACTCTGTTATACCAAAATATCAATGTCAATTTTGTTCTTTTAAGAAGTAAGCAGAAAGGTCGAGTAGCTTAATGCTCCGTATGAAATAAGTAGTTTCAGTTCTAGTTCACGCTAAATGAGACTATGATCATTCCAGATAAGCTCCAGAAAGCTTAGTTCAAGAAGCTGGATACGCAACACCAACTAAAGCCACCCCAAATTGCATTCTGAGGCCTTCAGACCCGCTTTCATTTCTCTTACAATCCTGATTTAGATTAGATTGGATATAGAAAAATGTTAATTGCAGTATTTTATTTACATAAATATTTTTTATAGATATAACGCCGCCCATTGACACTCACAATGCCAGTGGCCTCACAAGTGTGTTGCCGGCATTTAAGATACCAGTTGACTAATTCGTATTGGTTTGGAAACGCTTCTATTGGTTCCACATGCCGATGGTGCGCGAACAAAAGTGCCTTCTGAAGCGCACGGTTATCGAACGGTAACGAACATCGAGGTGATACGGATAGAATTTCGTATTCTTCATTTATGTCCGAAAATTTCTTCGAATTTTTTTAATGTTGAAATATTCTTTCTATTTTCCATGCGTAAACACAATCTGACAGAAAAACACTATGAAGTGTACTAAGACTGAATAAGTTTACTAAAATTGCTTAGGAAGAATTTTAGTAAGAAGTTCACTTTGGACCTCTAGGTCGGCCGAACCCCGATTGTTCCCAACCGATTTCTCTTTTTACCGACTGATTATATGTGTTAACATATACTGACGTCATATGTTTAATTTGTTTTGAGTTTTTAAAAAAGGTAATCTTTAAATTTATAACCGAACATATACCACCACAGTTAATATTGAATGAATAACGAAAACTTCACTTATAATATAGACTGAACGTAGCAGCAAATAAAAATGTAGACATTTACAAAATGCCATTAAAATGGCTGAAACAGACGGCTTAAAAGCAATATGTTACGGGAAAAGCGGAGTTTTCGGCTCTTATTAAACGAATTCATCATCTTGAATTGTAAGCCATTGGGAGTTGTTTGTTTCCACACAACGGCTACGATTTCACCATCAAAAATATATCCGTTTACGTGGAGTGTATAGACTAAGAATAAATTAATTGTTATAACCTAATCTTGATACTAGCTTGAAAATAATAAAAAAAAAACAAAATTACGTGTTTTTAAATACATATATTTTTAGAAATGACATATTGTTTCCTCATAACGATAACAATCAAAAGTGATTATTATCATAACTGGACCTACATACTGGTGATAAAAACTTTCTAAAATATTACCCGGAAATTTCCATAATTTGCTGGTGCTTTCTTTTAAATATGAAGTTTAAGTAAAATTTGTTGTCTTAACTTCTTCCTGTAGTTGTTTAAGCAACGCGTATAAATTTCTCGTCCTGAAATTTATGAAACATACTTTATGAAATGCACTTTTGTCATAGCACTCTACAGATTTTTTCTACGCTGTTATAATGTAATAGACGAAGTAAAAAGTAATACAAGGATTTGAACTGGCCAATGCATTTGTGGTAAAATATTGATTTTTTCTTCCACTAAGCTCAACTCCCACCTAATTACTCTGCTTTGGATTCCTCAAAAGTACACGGCACTCATATATCAAGAATTTAAGCCAAGGCGACCTTCTCGAATGACTAACGTTGACTATTTAGTGGTACCGAGCCGACGAGGCGTCAGTCGCCATTGCATTACAGCAAAATAAGGAAAGTTGGAACTTAAATCCGAATAACGATGTAATCGGACTAATAGTCATAAATAATGGGGCAAATATTTAAACTGCAATATTATTCGAAATAACTTGCTTGGCATGACCAAGGACTAAAGTTTCAAACATTTCAGTATTGCGCCACATCTGACATGCCGTATATATATTTAATTTTTCTTAATTCGTTCAAATTGTAAATTGTAAAGTTATCGCGCGACATGTATGGTTTATCTCGCGTAACCCGAACGTATCCTTCTTTTAAATGAAACATATTCACACATGTAAGCGCGTCCACCGTCCCAGCCATCTAACAAGCTACGTGCCGCTGCATCCACCCATTTTATTACTTGCATTTTTCAGTTCATAGCGGCCTCTTATACTCGAGTGTAACAGTACTCAAGTGTGCACTGTATAGGTATCGATACAATAGGATACCTTTTTCATATATTTTTTAATATTTAGTCAAACGTTTGCCTTGACTGACCTCAAGCTAGACCTGTGATTTCATTTGATTCGATCTCAAGGTTTTGTGTTCTAAGTCATTGCACGAAGGTTTTTTTAAGTTCGCAATACTTGCAGTTAAGAAAATTGCAAGACTAGTATATGAGAATTAAATTCTACGGATGTCAGGAACAGAAGGAAAATTACTTAGTATTAGGGCTTACAGAGAAAACAAAAATATAGACTGTGACATTAATATAAAACTAAGAGACCACATTATTTTTTGAATTTTATTTACTATTTTAGTACTGCGACCCAAACAGACGTTGAATTATAAGTTAAATTTAAATATTTTAGGTATACTACCTTTTTTAAGAAACTTTTTAGAAAAAAAACTATGTAGCTATAGACAACGTCTATGGGTGTGAATATTTGATCAAATAAACGACAAGACTCGTTGTATGTATGGCCACTACCCCGAACATTTAGTTTATACATTTTGTATGGAAAATGAGGTGGCCTTTTCACTCCGGTACTTCACTTTTGTCCGGTCACTACGGCTAATTAAAAATGCAGTCACGTTCTGTTTTTGTCTCTTTGTACTTGAATATTTTATAGTACACAGGTTTGGTCTGAAACAAATATAGCCGTCTTGAAAATGTACTAAATAAAATGTGATTTTTCAGGTTTTGAAACCCAACCACTGATTTACTAATGTCTCCTAATCCTACTCGTTCAAATAAACGTAGTCCTAAAACTTATTTTGAATGAAAATATAAATAATATTTTCTTATGTCTTTGTTTCCTTACAAAAAATAAAGGATTTTACATTTTGTCTAATTATCTTTTTTACGGCGTTAAGTAATTTATTTTTTACTCAATACCTTTAAATTACAACTGTGTACTATTCCCGAATAACGGATATAAAGACCATATTATATAGATTTATAAATAGCCTAGATTCATCCAATTTGATCGAAATTGGATGAATCTAGATTTTATCTAATAACTGCATTTTAAAATGCATTTAAATTAAAAGCGAAAACTAAGATGAAACACAGCACAATCGCACAGAATTCGTGTCGAATGTTTTTATATACCCCAACCACGCATATAACAGGAGTAATATCGTAACTCAGACCGTCAGGTGCAGCTGCTGCCAACGACTCAGCGATTAACCCATTTGAGGGCTCTGAAACAGCCGACCAGTTAAGTTAGACCCCTGAATATTACTATTCCATCTCTCCTCACGTCATAATCGACAAAAAATCAGGGAGGGGCGGGAGGTTTTGCTAAATGGTTCTCGTTTGAGAATGCGGAAGTGCCAGTACTTAGACATTATCGATATTTTCGCTTTGGTGATTGAAATAAAGGCGTTCTACGACATCTGGACCTTTTGAATATTACGTGATTATCGGGGTCGGTTTTGTACGAGCTAAATTAAATTAGTCGAGGCTCACAATTGAAGAGGAATTTCAACAATTTTCAATTGATGTTCTTTAACTATACATCTTTGTTTTACAATAAAAGCACTTCTTCTTAAGACAGAAAGACAAACGTCCAGCTTAATGTATTTCAGGACAAAAATGTAAAAATCTGCGTTACTCAATTTACAACTCAATGGTTTGCTTGACCAATTCTAACACATATCATATCATATATCTTTTCTTACGGTATACTTTTTGGTAGAAATAACAGCTAACAAAACAGTTAAAAAACTAAATATAAATATATAATATTGAATTGTATTATGCCATTTAAAGCTACACTCGCCATGCATGTGACACTGCTAAGAGTCCGTTATCTTTGAGATCGATTTCACACTAGTACAGTAAAAATAATTTAACTTTTTATTTATTTATAATTAAACAAATTAACTTATCTAAACTTGTAAATAGATAAAACGTATCGCGTACCTGAATACAAATGACAAAAGATATCCTAATTATAGAAACAAGTTGTCTGAGGGATACTTGGAGTTGTGTAACGTACTGTGACTCGACCCTTGTCACGGAACTTTGTACTTATACTAGAGAAGTTTCTTTCTATCATAGAACGTAAAGGTTCTACGAGACATTTGATGTAATTTAAGGTTCGCCGGGGGGTACACAATAAATATAGACAGAAATGTCGTGAAGATGAGGGTCGAAACACTGAGTTTATTGATACGAACTTTGAAGAAAAGGCATGTCTTATATTTAGCTTTTAATCTAATCTCTGAATCTGGTAGTAAATGAATATCGCCACAGAACAAGAAATATTATAACTACAGTAAGTAGTAGCGTATGTTTGACATTTTGAAATAAACTTTATCCAGTTGTCCAGTTTGCTCTACTTTGCCTGCTTTATCTCTGGCTTCCATCCAGTGCGAATATTGTCTGAGTTTATTATTTTTATAGAAATAATGATAACTTCAAATTAGAATACGTCTAATAGTCACGTCTAGTAGTTTGTATACGTAAGGATTGTTATTATTTTATGAATGGTTATAAATTTAAAATTTCCCTCGTATTTTTCAAAAAGTATATCTATTTAAGTGCTAGAACAGTTTTAAGAATGAACGTTTTGAAATACATTATCCAGTCTAGTTATTTTACGGCACGATCGGCAGTGATTCGAAAATGTGATGGTATTTGACAGTTCGCTATTTACAGAATATGCAAACATGAAACATCTGTGCTATGTACTTGAGTTATGCACGAGATCTTCATACTTATAGATTAGCAGTCAAATGTCAGCTTTGTAAGAAGAATTATTTTCTATCTGAATTTAAAAAAGAAACTACGAAAATTACAATAATTGCCATGACGTAAAACATCGATGGAAATGAGGTAAGTTTGAATTGTGAGCCTCGAAACGTTGCTCAAAGGGCTTTAGTGATTAACAAATTTTTATAAAATCTTTACAAAGTGATATTTTCGCTATAGATCAATTAAAATCAGCCCGTTTTTTATAAAATGTTCACGTTATTCGTGTCGTTGTATAGAATATCCATTAGAACTGTCAGATGATTGATTGAGACTGTATCACGAGTTTACTTTGAAAACATTTTTCTAAGCCTTAACATGACAGATTGCTTTCGAGTTAATGCAATTATTTATCATTTGTATATCAATTTATGACATATATTTTACAAAATAAGTTGTTTTATTAAAATATAATATTTTTAATTTTATTTGTAAAAGGGTAATTTCATAATATTCAGAGACACGACGGAAAGTACGAAGAAGGTTCTTATAATATTCTGTTAGTTATACGGCTTCAAATCGAATATTAGGGTTAACGTATGAGGATCATATTAATGATACTTACCCAAATATGATTATCACCTCTATTAAAATCTTACATTCTCCTTGGTGACGTGACCTACTTTGATGTTTTTAAACCTTTGGAGTTGCCTGGATAGACGCGAAAGCTACACGTTCCTCAATCCAAACTATACAGATATTAAATTTAGTATAGTTATATGATAATCATAGACAATTACTTATATCTTTTGCATGTCATCGCCATCATTTATTATATTTAAGGTTTAGTTATATATTATACTTAAAATAAGTAACACTACAAAATTTTATGACTGTTATACGCTACAAAGCAATAAATAAAACACGAGGCTTCAATCGTAAGAAATGATAATTTTTACGTATTTTGTATATGACTATACTGCTACAAATACATGTTTCCTCATCTATCCAAAGATTCGGAAGAAGAAAATTTTTAAGAGATATAAAACCAATGTATGTCTATTATGTATCGTAACTGATCTGATCTAACTGCAGATAATAATTTATATATTCTAAATTCTTGGTACCCACTGATGATTACTTAATGGGAACTCGAGGAAATCTGAAAAATGATATATAAAAGCGAACGATAAAGGATGTTTGAGAGTTTCTAAATTATTTCTCCATTTTATTTCCACCTTATTCGGAACAAATGTAAATGGGAATAAAACGAAATATAAGCCCTACCCATGCTCCTGTCACAGCTCCCGCCAACAGCGCTTGACGCAGAATACCCGCCATCTTGAAATATGACGCTTGACATTTTGACGTCTCCCTTTATTTCAAATTCATGAACTAAATTTGATTTTGGACAACTATAAATTGAAAACAGCTCGATAATTACATAACTCGTTTTGCAATTATTAATTTCGTAATTAATGCTAATCTATCATAAAAACAATGGTTTCTACCAATAGCGCATATAACTTTGAAGTTACTTAAAATTGAAACTGTCTATTTGGACTTATGTAAACATTAACCATACTAATATTATCTTAGTTCATTACGTAGTTTTATACTATAAGAATATTTCATAACAGGAAATAATCTTTCCTTTCAAAAGCGACTCCTTTAGCCTTTGATCCTAATTTAATTAAGATGCTTCGTGCATTCCTGGTTGTAAAGGACATAAAGCCAACCGATAATTCAATCAGGATTATTCTGCATCAATTGTAGTATATGCAATACATATAACATATGTGTTTATACAGAAAAATGTGGTACAGTTTTATATCAAATCAATAGGATATGAGAGGAATGTTGATTTTCTTATATATCAAATCAGATTTGATAATGATAATGTGACAATTACTACTATTAAACGTAAACAGTAAAATTAACAAAAGTAATAATTTTTTCGCGTCATAAGTGTACAGTATTTATTTAATATATTTTGACCTTGATAATGACATTAATTTAGTTAGAGTTCAATTAGAATGATAATCTTTAAAACCAATTGCTTTGTACTTCTATGATCTCTGGGTTTTGAGATCTTGTCTGATCTCTCAAAGCTTTTATAAAATTTAAAGGCCAACAACAAGTGTCAGTTGCCTCAATAATCCCCACTTAAGTCTGTTCTTGACGGCATAGACTATAGACCTTCACATGGCCACTCATTTTCTTTTGCTGACAAAAAATATTCACTAATTGTATTTCTTACGTGTCTGTGGTAACTTAACACGTTTCTTGGGGTGGTTTGATATTTAAGATTTCTCCCGCCTCAACCTATTAATGTTAACATAGACATCAATATACTAAGTGGGCCTCATATAATACTAATGTTACATTAATCCTTCTGTTTTATTTACTTTATTATTTCTATTATCTGTGCAAATGTTTTATTGTGTGATTAAATTCACAAAGCAACAGCAGCTGTGCCACAAATTTTATTAATGGATAGTTGCCTCATTTTCAGTTCAAAGCAGTTTTAGAATTGAAAAATATGTTATATAACATCCCGCTTCCAATTTAGGTATTGTAACGCAGTTGAAACTGCGGGTAGGAGCTAGTAATCAATAAACTGAATTAAATATTAATTAATTTTTAGATAGCTATAGAAATTAAGTAAGAGAGAAATTATACATATTAAAAGAATATTAATTTTACTCTAAGGACCAAAATCTATCTATTGAATTGACATACCATTGAAAACTAGACTAAACTAAACTAGTAGCTATAAAACGTTGTCTGTGGTAAAGTTCTAAATAATACGTCTGAAATGTCCAATAAACCGAGGTGATGACTCTAACTTTGTCTTACGTAACACATCCCTGGCACGGTGTCAATGATCGAGTTACCTACACTATAATATAATGAAGTTATATAACTGGGCTGAAAACGCTTTCACGGTGAATGTTTGTTCATATTATACCTACATAAAACATTCTTTAAATGCATGCAATGTCAAAATAATTGTATAACATAAATGTATAAACTGTAAGCGGTGTAGTATAGATGTGTCATTAAATGATAAATGTGAATTATAGTAGACTTTGTAGTGACAATTGACCTCTATTTCAAAGTTCAATTTTTTTATTTGTTATTCTTAGGTAAAAAGCTACGAGCTTTTATGTTTCAAAACTAAAATAATATTGTCATATTTTCTCAAATTTGAGATCTAACTATGAACGACAAATAGGTATATAAAAGGTATAAATTGTACTTAGTGAAGAACAAAGCTTGGAAAAAACAAATGCACTTTTAATGGTAACAAATAAGCTAAAAGAGCTTTTAAAATCGAAAACGGTTCCAGAACGCTATCGTATTGCCAAAAATAGTATAAAAATCTTTAACTAGGTCAGTATGGAATCTGCTTATACGAATTTGCACTACCCGCCACAAGCGAAGCAAGCTAAAATTGTAATTATAATTATGGTCATTCGGGGCATGAATTAAAAACAATCATAAATTTAACCTAATGTATAGCAAATCACGTCTTTATTAAACAAATAAAAGCAAGAGGCGGACAAAATCTGGAGGGACTCGTTAGGGCTGCCAACTACTGATTTGCATTAGAATCCTTGCTTGAAATATCAAATTTTTAACGTTATTAAATTGTTACGATCGTTTACTAACAATTTCATTTTTATTACTTTTACGTTTTTTCTTGATAAACATGTTAGGACTTACCTAACTTTCGGCTACAGACTAATTTGAAATTATAATGTTACCTTGATATCGCGCTTCACATCCAGCGAGGGATCCATGATCCGTTACGACTGAATATTTTATTACAATTATTTTAAATATTTCCTCTAAGATTAGGTCCCGTATTGATAATAAATATGTTACTGCTTTTACCAATATAAGATAAATTAATATTTATCTTTTATATATGTATATAATAATAATAATAGTTACATAATATTAAGTACCTAAAAATTTAATACATTCGGGGTTTCTGTTTACAGGATATAATATTATTTATAATAAGGTGATATTCCATTATTTTAATTTTGCAATAACAGTGTTCAGTGTTTCTAACTACAATGTGATTTGTTATAAAATATTTTAGATTTGACATCACATTTGAAGTTTAAATCTTTTGATCGACAGCCCTGACACTTTCTCACACACATTTTATGATGTAGTATTTTTTCGTTGGATCCTCTGCCCTGTTTATCTTTCATATTTCAGCTTTATTCGTAATTTCGTGTACGCGAGATATATTTTAATATTTAATAAGATCGTTTTTATTTTCATATTCAACTTTGATTTTGCGTATATGACTTTTAAGGCGTCTGTTAATATTTTTAATATAGCATTAGCTACAAATTGTAAAAATATATTTTATATGTTGTTTTTTATAAACAGTCAAATAATAGATTTAAAAAAAAAATCTCAGACACCAACCACTGGGAGAGTTGCGAAGCTTGCGCCTGCAGAGCATAATATTCATTATATGCACAAAAATATTACTTTAATATATGCTTAATTGTCAAGCATTAGATAGCTATTATGTTAATAAATTGTCGTTTGTTTCATTCAGCCAAGGTCTCGTATCATTGGTAGGTCCCCGGATTATCCCGCCTTATTATTATATTTATTACTTATAATTTTAATGTAAAAGACAATAACTTTAGTAATAAAATAATGACCTATCCTACAATGGATGGTTAAAATTCTTCTATTTAACCCAGTAAAGTTTATCATTTGGATATAATTTAAGAAAAATCAGTAACTAACAAAAGACGGCATCTCTAAGAACGTGTTCATGAATGAAACATTATGCGCAAACAAAATATGTGTTTAAAATGTAAAGAATATTCCAATTTGCATTATTTTATATATAGCGATTGAATGGTATGTAATTATATAAGTTTGGGCTTTTGATACAGAGAAAACAATTATTTTAGTGAAAACCTGTGCTTCAAACGCACAAGCTTCGGCTGGAGCGTCGCATACTAAAGCCAACTATGTTCAGTTTTACATTTTTGATACAGAAAAATGCATAATACAGGAATTTGGATAATAATTAAATTAAAATCAAACCTACTGTGTTACAAAAAACCTTTTATTATATAGTATCTACTGATATTACTTTTATTGTATTATAACAATATAGTAATTATTTAAATTCTACCTTAAGCAAAATTAAACAGTCTTTTAAAAACAAGTTACATGTCACAAAATGATTTCATTTACTCAAATATTTGTATCCTTAATATTTCCCCATACCCCTTCTTTGTTGTCATTCCGTAGTAAAAATTCAGAGTGATGTGAACAAGGATTGCAGGATTTCCCACCTAAGCTTTGATTAATTGAGGTCAGCGTACACTTACAGGATTAGCTGCGTGATTCGAATGAGAGCTATTTTAGTCCATCAAATTTAAACCACAATCCATTAGCTACACCGCGGCAAACAACATACAACATTAACGAGTGCTTACAAGTATCAAACAATCTTCTACATCAAGACGGTGCATTGAAAAAGGGGCTGAGCAACACAGTTCTGTAGCTAGCTAGACATTCCTGTCGCATGCATGCATACCAAGATTAAAAGTCACTAACCTCTCCGGCAGCATGCACTAGTCAACAGCACATTCACGTATCAAGTAGTAGTCGAGCACATGTTCAATCAGCTGTTCTTTTCGATAATCAATCGTAATGCGTTACAATTTGTGGGTTCCGAGTGACGGCCGGCGGGGCAGCATTGCACGTGCTGGGCTTGCCGCGCTCGCCGGCACACTAATCAGTAATCGTTGGGAGGGAGGCTGCGTCGCACACCCTTCCCGCCCTTCCGCTCGCCCCGCAAACGCGTAGCCTATCTGAAAATTTCGTAGATGCGAGATTCAGCTTCAACTGGTACTAACTGCTACCGATTGCGTAGACGTGACGTAGAGTTGTAGCATTGTAGTGTATTATTTAAACATCAAATATTCGTTAAAGTTTATTTTTAATTATTGGATTAGGATAAGATTTCTCGTGCAGTAAAGAATTTATGGGCAAGGGACATGAATGAAGTGTTGTCACACGTTTTCTTTACAAAAGCTGTTATTACATACAAATCTGTTTAGCGTAAACTTATAGGCAAAGCATGTATTTCTATGGCTGCATATACAGGATACCTGATACTCCACGATTTTAACGTAAGCATGTATGAAGATTAATATAATCATAATATCATGCGCATTACTGAAATATAAGTAGGTCAGCTAAAATGGGTAACGTATAATATTCAACTCATTAATTATATTTTTTTATTGATAATACATTTAATGTTTAAGTATGTTTCGTTATATCTCATGATTGAAATTCATTTCAATTTAGATCAGTGTGAGATCAATGTGAAGTCATTTGCGAAGATTTTGTAAAGTTACATTAAATTTATAGTTATTAAACAACTACGTTAAGGTATAAAGAATCGGTAAAGAATTTCACCAGTCATTTGCTATGATCATTGTGTGTGTGGAGATCTCTACGATTAGTCTTAGACTCTAAAAACCTTTTATTTGTTAGTTTTTCCCAAACAGGTAAAGCAGTTTAGTAACAATAGACTATATAACGATGGGTTATAGAGTACAGAATAAAAATATAGAACCAATTTGTAACAAAAACAAACCAACTTACCGAACTTATATATTTTTGAACGTTACAATAAAGTTTATATTTTCAACATACAACATTTTCATGTATGTGATGAATTTATTTAATCGCAAACCTGTGTTATCTATTAATAAATGGACTCTGAAAGAAAGCCTCCCAAACTAAAAATCGATAATTCCTAAATATGTATTTTTGTCTGCAATGTACAATAAATAATGAAATATGTAAAATTTAAGATTCATATCTGCACGCTGATTTCAATCTTACTCTATGTTCCATGGTAGTACGGGAAGCCGAATTTTCAGGGTTGACACATTTCGATTAAATATTCATTTGTGGATTGTAAATTGGCAACTGTGACCCTTCTATTTATAAGACGAAATAGAGCCGACAGATGACACCACATAATTAAGTGACTCTAAAGGGATTCCTGAAGGCAGCCCAACGACGTAATGATTCAAGTATGTTACTTATAATTCTTTACTCATTTGATGATTATGATAAGTATTGAATTTAGATATAAATGTTTTCTTTGCTGTTTTATAAGACAGCTATCATTTGTTTTGTTGGTGACAGTCACAATTGTCAATTGTCATTTTGATAAACAAAAATTTGAAGACAGTGCTGCTTTTTAGTTTTTAATCTATAATTCTGCTAACATTATCTGTAATATTAAATGCAACAGTTTGGCAGGATGTAAGGTACTCAGTTACGGTAGTTTACCTAATTGAATGTAGATGTCAAAGTTTAGAAAAGTATGTATATTTCCATTAAATATTTGTCTGTAAATTTTCTCACGAGAAATATGTTATTTCTCTTTGACCAACAGATTTTACCATGTAGTATGTATAAAAGCACAGATTTTTGTAGTGTCTGATTTTATCACAGTATCAAAACAATTTTACAGAAAGCGAAGACATATAACATTAGCTAAACTATTAGAATGCTTATGTTTCATGATTACCACCCTAAATATTCACTAACAACACGCCCCACATCGCTATTGGTAATAACTTCCGGCCGTAAATGAGCTCGTAAACGGATTTCCTGTGAAATCTAATTACCTCACGATAATTGTTAAATAATATTTGATAGCGGCCCTGAGACTTGCGCATGCGCCCCGCTCAAGTGGCGATCTTAACACAACCATCTTTTAAAATGCAACGACAGAACCTCAACAATATCGGCTCACTATATACAAGTATACAACTTTAATAGAATAAACCTTTATAGCCAAATAAGACACGGCTGCATTGATTTTATTTATTATTTGAAATTATTTAATCTAAAAAGTATTAATAAAAATACATAGTTAAAGCTGGGGTTCAAAAACTGTGTGCAATTGCAATAATAAACTAAGTTTGTAATGTACGAACATGAAATTGAACTTGAAATCAAAGATGGCGCGTTTTACTCTATAGTCGCCACCAGAACAGCATAAATTACAAACATAAATATGTATACACGACAAATATTAATAAAAGAAATGTTAGCTCAGTGACGTTTCTGATATATATACTCTTAAACTAAGACGAACCTCAAATTATCTTAATTTGGTTTATTGATTTAAGTGCTGCATACTTTGAGTGCGACCTGTCAGGATCAACATTTCAAATTTGTAATGTACACCAACACCATGCTCTAGGGGTTGGTATTGTTAAAAGCTTATTGTTCTAAACACAGGATAGAATTACGATTTTGCTGTAAAACTTTGGTAAATATAATGATTAATATATATGAATTGACCGAGTTGACCTTAATTATGTTACTGAAAATTATTTTTGTATTGCCTGAGAATATGTACATAATAACTCAGTGTGTGTGAATAATCTTGTTTGTTATTAAATGATATAATTTTCAGATCTGTAACAACGCGTTGAACTTTAATGAAGGGCACATGATACTAAAATTTGGATATAAAACGCAACATATAACACATTAAAATATTAATTGTTGTATTAATCAATTGTGGTCTTGACTAAAAGAATTATAACCAACATATTTGTATCGCTTACCGTCTACAAAAGTAATCGAAGTGATTGTCACAACATGATTCTTTCTATCTGTCGCGGAAAAGTATTCTTGTAAGAGCCGAAGTAATTATTATTGATAAATCATACGATATATAAGCAAAATCATAAAGAAACAGCATGGCGGAACTATGTTTTTGTGCCCATAAATTTGATCGTTGCTTAGGATGATAAACTATATCTTACGTTGTTCGATTTCAAACCATTCCAGCTCCAGTTTGTTGGTTAATATTGCTTTGCATATATTCTAAAACTTCAAATTCAGTTCCGATAACCAAACCTTTATCAACTTTCAATGACATTGTAATATTTCTAAGATATCTCATTGCTATGACCTCCATCAATAACCTAACAAAGCCTTGTTCTAAAGCGATAATATTTTATGGAAATTTTCTATTAAATTGGCCATCACACAGACCCCATCACTTTCACATTGTGGCTTAAACGAGTTGGCAGAGTTAGCCTACGACATTGCCCGTTTAATCTTCGCTTTATTTAAGGCAATCTGCCAATATACATTAAGATTAACAAGCGGCTAGTCCGGGCTTCGCACCGGTGTTAGTACACATTCAATAAGGCTATATCATGTAAAATAATTACTAAATACATACTCACCCCCCCGATACTTCATTCAAGTTCGACATGATGGAAGATGACAAAAGAGAAAAAAAATTAAGAAAAACAAAAAATCTACAGTGTCTCTAGCTCAATCGTAGCGTCACAGGAGATTCAAATGTAAACGTTTGTTTTTATCACTCGTTCAGAAATGTTCCACGTCGTATTAAAAACAGTTACATCTGCGAGTTACGTTAGTGTTTTAATGAAAAACAATTCGTTACGATCCTCTCAATTCATCTATGTTTCATTGTCTTATTATGTCTAACCTGAGCTGTAAGAAACCACTTTTAAAAAGATATAGGACTTAAACTTACGACGCATAAATTAATTAATTATGGTTTTAAAAAAAGCACTCGCAAATTACTATATTATTACATGTGCTTTATTCAAAGAATGTATCATTCAGTGTTACAATAATATTTTTTTTTGTATTATATATGTCTTAGTAATTAGAGAAATTGAGATAGTTGGGCCAGCTAGTTTTTAAACTTTATGAAAGAGATTAAAATATCATATTTTATATAACTATTTGTCCGCGGTACAGCGAGAAACTAAAAACCGAATGAAAACGAAACAAAATATTGTACACAAGTATTATTAATCAATGTTATTAAAATTTATAATAACATAAAGTTTTTAATATTATGATTATATATAAAGTATATTACGGTTATAGTTCGGAATAAAAAGTTATTAATATTTCCTAATAACAACAGTGATTTGAATCTGAAATCGCCTATATGTAAAATATATCTTAGACTGGAGACCTGGATAGCTCACAGTTAACGTTTGACTATCAAGTGACATCTTGACTCGTCTTACAAAGACGGGGTATACAATTTACTGACAGGACCTTGTGTTATACATGCCTGACTTATATGTAAAAGACGGTCCAA